>JAGFBZ010000667.1:0-155000 GCA_018398805.1 Hirundichthys speculiger
TGCTTTCTATTTAAAGCAAATAGCTTTCTTGGATTGGGATGTACCTCGCTTCTATGAACGAAATCACTTCAGCTTTGTAAATATCAAGTTTGGATGAAAAGAGATATGTGGCCATACTAATGACATAACCATTTTAAATTCTTCAAACTGGTTAACCTTTTATGGCATTATCGGGATGAGCATCATTTGTTTCGCCTTGACTTTGAAGCAGTCGCCTTCACATTACAGCTATTAGTAAAATGCAAAGATGTGTCTAAGCCTTCTCCCCGTGCCTCTGGAGCACCTCACTTCATTGATTTCCTTTTACAAATGCACCCTTTCAAAATGAAAATGGTTGCACAGATCAATAAACTGGGCATACTGTAATATAAAACCATGAAGAATAAAAGATTCCTCTCCAGCATGTGAAACGATAATGAGGCAGCCGCCCAAAAGCCCAGGATGGGGCTGCTCAGTCAGGGTCCGGCTCCATCTTTGTGTTACTTGCTCTTGGAAACGAGTCTGATCTCAGGATATTCCTCATCCATCTTCCTCTCACACCCCCCTCTGAGCTCTTTTGGAAAATCCATGGGGGAAAAAAAAAAATGGAGGCTGAAGGTTGAACGTGCTCTGATAGATGATCCAGGCCATCGTGTGAGAAGGGGAAAAAGAAACCCCGAACCAGGGTTATTATAGTTAACGAAAACTAAGACTAAAACTAAAACTAGCAATGAAAAAATATTTCAGTTAACTGAAATAAAAATAAAAACTACAATTAAAAAAAAACGAAAAACTAAATAAAAACTACAATGAAGGATGTAAAACTAACTAAAACTAAACTGAATTGTAGATAAATTCAGCTTCGTTTTCGTTGTCGTTTCGTTTTCTCCCTCGATTACTGCCATAGAGATTACTGCCTGTCCTGCAGCAGCCGCTATGATACCCTCCCTCCAGAGAGGGGCAGCATAGCGGATATAGACCTTTTCGGGCCAGCCCCCCGGAAGTACCCCGACCGCCCATTGCGGGGTTGTGCTACAGAGCGACACTTTCACCGGCTCGCAGATTAACCAGTGTTTTTCTCTTTCTACAAATATATATTTTTATAATGTCGAGCGGTCGAGTGGGGAATACATGTTCCGTCATAAACTGTGCCAACAATGGAAGAAGAAAGTATGCCACGAAGACTGCCTTGTTTGCAGACAAGAAGTTAGGAAGACGTGGGTGAAAAATATCAACAGAAAGGACTTTGTTCCAAATGAATACAAAGCCGGGTGAGTTTTCGTTAACATTCAATCTCGTACTACTCATAGTCTCACTGAGAGTCCCGGACGATTCTGGCCGAAAGAACAGCAGTATGAGGCTACTGTAGCCCTCGGCACTAGCACAAGCCTATAAATGAATGAATAAATTAATGAATGAATGACTTAGGTGGATGATAAAATAAATTAAATATAACATTAACACATAGCCGAATTTACCGCTAGCGTTAATGTTACAGTAGCATAATCTTTATGGCTTGTTAACGTTAGTTATAGCCAGCGTTCCACAGTTTTTAGTGTTTGATTATGGGAATAGATCATGCTATTTCCATAACCATCATTAAAAACAGCGATAAACTACCTTCATCTGTAACTGGAGGCCACTGCCTAACATCATCAATCCAAGACATGTCTGTGTTATCCGTAACAGATGCTCCACGCTGCTGTGTTTGGGTTAGTTGGTGGAGCACCGCACAGTCCAGTTATGGCGGGGCCACTAGGGGGCGCATGTCCACAATTTCAAGTCGAAAAGGTGTATAATCTGCTGCATACTGCAAGAAGAAGAAAAACTAAAACTAAGACTAAAACTAAATAAAAACTAAACTGAAACTAGTCAATTCCTCAAAATAAAACTAAACTAAAACTACTAATTACTTGTTGAACTAACTAAAACTAAACTGAAATAAAAAACAAACTGGAAAACTAAATAAAAATAAAAACTAAAGAAATTTCAAAACTATAATAACCTTGCCCCGAAACTAAGCAGTGCCCATTTTTCCACAGTCTCTTAGGAACAGAGGATTTTCACAAAACTACTTCATGTTCGTTTTTTTTTTTTTTGTCTTTTTTTTCTTCCTGAAATCATTACTTGTTCAGCTAGTAATCAGTTACCTTTTTTCCCGCCAGTCTTACTGTAGGTGGAACACTAAACTGCTGGTTGATTGCTTGAAACTTTTTTTTTTTTCTTCAGATCACATGAGGGCGGGGTGAAAAAAAAAAGTCTTGGATAACTGCTGAGGTGTTCACACATGAAGCAGATGTTGATAAAGTAAAGCGGAGGAAAGAAAGGAGTTGTGCAATGCTGTTCTTGTTTTTAGTCGTGGTGCTCACCAACACTATGGGTCTGTTAGATCTGTGTGAGAAACGCTCTTCACTGAACATCCTCAGAGAGGAATATCGTCATCAGTCAGGTGAACTGAAAACATGGACACATGGTAGTTCGGTCAGATATTCTGAGTGCGAACTCACGTTGTTGCTCACACTTTCCCTGTCTTATGACAAATGGTCATTTGTTTGGTTTGGTTTTAAACTCTCTCATCTGTTTCTCAGATTCAGAGAGGTTTCTGGAGAGCAGACGCAGACGTTTCTGCCTCTGCTGCAGTGTCATGACCCAGCATTGATTAAGGAGAAACATCTTTTCCCCAGACGTCCTATTCCCAAATGTTCTCTTTTTTTTTTTTTTTTTTTTCCTTTTGTCGGGGGATATTTCTTATTAGTCTGTCTGGTATGGAACTGTATTAAAAGTTAATGGAAAATATGAGAGGAAGGTGTTTTAATCATGAACCATTTGAGGAGTGGAAGGCTTGACATTTTAATCCGGGACTAATATCTGATGGAGACTGCGTTGTCAGGGAAATCAAATGGAGACTTGTTTTTTCCTTTTAAACCTTTTTCATTTCCTTTTTTTGTGCAGTACACTCCAGCCTTTCCAAGAATGTGTATCAGATCAAAGAGGGATTGCTGAAAGCTGACAAAGCTGTAGACTGGCACAACCGATGGTTCAGTTTTATTTTTATTAATTTTTTTTTTTGGACTTTGTGCTCAGTTGTCGGCCAACTGAATGATCTCGATCAGCCTCAAGATTTAACAGACTCTCCCTTTATACACGTGCTCCATTTCTCCATCATTATCCATCTGGTCATTTATACATTAATCTGCCGACAGACATGGAAATGAGAATAAGCACACACGGGGGGTGTTTTCAGGTACCATGTTTAGATGGACCATCATGAATAGGGCTGTAGCGATACACTAATCTCGCGATACGATACACGATACTCGGCTCATGATACGATGTAAATCGATATTGGTCTTAAGATACATTTACATCATCTTCTGAAAGATTTTAACGGGACAAAG
The DNA here is from genome assembly GCA_018398805.1 of Hirundichthys speculiger. Lineage (NCBI taxonomy): Eukaryota > Metazoa > Chordata > Actinopteri > Beloniformes > Exocoetidae > Hirundichthys > Hirundichthys speculiger. The sequence goes on from JAGFBZ010000667.1 coordinate 3,378, forward strand.
TGATTTTGGTGACATCTTGTGAGTGTTCCAATGACTTTGTTTGAATTAATTGAACTGAAATGTAGGTGACCGCAGACAGTGCTGCAGAGTGGAGAAAAAGGAGGCCTCTGATTGGTCAATTCTACGTCCGCATAGACAAGCCTGTCATCGAAGAAATGAGGAAGTACCTCTGTACAATTATCGTTCTCCACACTACAAGGACGCACATATTCTAGTAATTCATGGAGGGAGATAGCGATGAATGTGGGTCTAGATACGACCGTTACGGTGAGGAAGTGGAAAAACGCAAGAGATAAGTTTATAGTCTCTTTGGGACATCAGTCATATTGGGTCATTTCACATCATCTTTGGGTCATTCCACATCATCTTTGGGCCATTCCACATCATCTTTGAGCCATTTCACGTCATCTTTGGGACATTCCATGTCATCTTTGGGTCATTCCACGTCACCTTTGGGTCATTCCACATCATCTTTGGGTCATTCCACGTCATCTTTGGGTCATTCCCACATCATCTTTGGGTCATTCCACGTCATCTTTGGGTCATTCCACATCATCTTTTTGGGTCATTTCACATCATCTTTTGGGTCATTCCACGTCATCTTTGAGTCATTCCACATCATATTTGGGTCATTCCACATCGTCTTTGGGTCATTCCACATCATCTTTGGGTCATTCCACGTCATCTTTGGGTCATTCCACATCACCTTTGGGTCATTCCACATCACCTTTGGGTCATTCCACATCATCTTTGGGCCATTCCCCATCATCTTTGGGCCATTTCACATCATCTTTGAGCCATTTCACGTCATCTTTGGGACATTCCATCCATGTCATCTTTGGGTCATTCCACATCATCTTTGGGTCATTCCACATCATCTTTGGGCCATTCCACATCATCTCTTTGAGCCATTTCACGTCATCTTTGGGACATTCCATGTCATCTTTTGGGTCATTCCACATAATCTTTGGGCCATTTCACATCATCTTTGGGTCATTCCACATCATCTTTGAGCCATTTCACGTCATCTTTGGGACATTCCATGTCATCTTTGGGTCATTCCACATCATCTTTGGGTCATTCCACCATCATCTTTGGGTTCCATTCCACATCATCTTTGGGTCATTCCACGTCATCTTTGGGTCATTCCATCATCATCTTTGGGTCATTCCACATCATCTTTTGGGTCATCATTCACATCATCTTTGGGTTCACATCATCTTTGGCACATCATCTTTGGGTCATTTCACATCATCTTTGGGTCATTTCACATCATCTTGGGTCATTCCACATCATCTTTGGGTCATTCCACCTCATCTTTGTGTCATTCCACATCATCTTTGGGTCATTTCACATCATCTTTGGGTCATTTCACATCATCTTTGGGTCATTCCACATCATCTTTGGGTCATTCCACATCATCTTTGGGTCATTCCACATCATCTTTGGGTCATTCCACCTCATCTTTGGGTCATTTCACATCATCTTTGGGCCATTACATGTCATCTTTGGGCCATTCCACGCCATTCCACGTCATCTTTGGGCCATTCCACATCATCTTTGGGTCATTTCACATCATCTTTGGGTCATTCCACGTCATCTTTGGGCCATTCCACGTCATCTTTGGGCCATTCCACATCATCTTTGGGTCATTCCACAGCATCTTTGGGTCATTCCACGTCATCTTTGGGTCATTCCACGTCATCTTTGGGTCATTTCACATCATCTTTGGGTAATTTCACATCATCTTTGGGCCATTTCACATCATCTTTGGGTCATTCCATGTCATTCTTTGGGTCATTCCACATCATCTTTGGGCCATTCCATGTCATCTTTGGGTCATCCCACATCACCTTTGGGTCATTCCACATCATCTTTGGGTCATACCACATCATATTTGGGCCATTCCACATCATCTTTGGGCCATTCCACGTCATCTTTGACTCATTCCACCTCATCTTTGGGTCATTCCGCATCATCTTTGGGTCATTTCGCATCATCTTTGGGTCATTCCGCATCATCTTTGTGTCATTCCACCTCATCTTTGGGTCATTCCACCTCATCTTTGTGTCATTCCACATCATCTTTGGGTCATTTCACATCATCTTTGGGTCATTTCACATCATCTTTGGGTCATTTCACATCATCTTTGGGTCATTCCACATAATCTTTGGGCCATTTCACATCATCTTTGGGTCATTCCACATCATCTTTGAGCCATTTCACGTCATCTTTGGGACATTCCATGTCATCTTTGGGTCATTCCACATCATCTTTGGGTCATTCCACATCATCTTTGGGCCATTCCACATCATCTTTGGGTCATTCCACGTCATCTTTGGGTCATTCCACGTCATCTTTGGGTCATTCCACATCATCTTTGGGTAATTTCACATCATCTTTGGGTCGTTCCACGTCATATTTGGGCCATTCCACGTCATCTTTGGGCCATTTCACATCATCTTTGGGTCATTCCACATCATCTTTGGGCCATTTCACATCATCTTTGGGTCATTCCATGTCATCTTTGGGTCATTCCACATCATCTTTGGGCCATTCCATGTCATCTTTGGGTCATCCCACATCACCTTTGGGTCATTCCACCTCATCTTTGTGTCATTCCACATCATCTTTGGGCCATTCCACGTCATCTTTGACTCATTCCACCTCATCTTTGGGTCATTCCGCATCATCTTTGGGTCATTTCGCATCATCTTTGGGTCATTCCGCATCATCTTTGTGTCATTCCACCTCATCTTTGGGTCATTCCACCTCATCTTTGTGTCATTTCACATCATCTTTGGGTCATTTCACATCATCTTTGGGTCATTTCACATCATCTTTGGGTCATTTCACATCATCTTTGGGTCATTCCACATCACCTTTGGGTCATTTCGCATCATCTTTGGGTCATTTCTCATCATCTTTAGGCCATTCCGCATCATCTTTGTGTCATTCCACATCACCTTTGGGTCATTCCACCTCATCTTTGGGTCATTCCACATCATCTTTGGGTCATTCTACATCATCTTTGGGTCCTTCTACATCATCTTTGGGTCATTTCACATCATCTTTGGGTCATTTCACATCATCTTTGGGTCATTCCACATCATCTTTGGGTCATTCCACATCATCTTTGGGTCATTTCACATCATCTTTGGGTCATTCCACCATCTGGGGTCATTCCACCTCATCTTTGGGTCATTCCACCTCATCTTTGGGTCATTCCACATCATCTTTTGGGTCATTCCACATCATCTTTGGGTCATTCCATCTTTTGGGTCATTCCACGTCATCTTTGGGTCATTCCACATCATCTTTGGGTCATTTCACATCATCTTTGGGTCATTCAACATTGTCTTTGGGTCTCTGAAACAGAGTATTTTCTTTTTTTTTCTGTGGATTTATGTTTGTTTTTAGATTCATTGTCCAACCTCCACTGGTTTTTCAGCTGGTGGACAGCCACACATACGTTATCCTCAATAACGTTTTGGCATCTGTAGGTATTCATTTTTCCCGTCCATGATGGCAAGAGGTCAAGACGCTTTTAGCTGTTACTTGTGGATTCTCCTTTATCTCACTTAAGATTCAGCTCTTTGTAGTCATCTTTCCAGTCATCTTTGGCTGGACACCCACTTCTAGGAAGAGTAGCTGCGCTAGTAAATGGTCGCCCTTTAGAAAAAATTAGTCTTATTTCTGCCTAATGGATGCTTCAACACTTTGAGATGGCATTGCATTCCTTTCCAGCCTTATGCAGATCAACTCTTGATAATTTGTCAACAGATATGTTGTTTTTGTGATGCATGGTTGACATCAGCAGAGGCTTCTCATGAACAACATATTTAAAATGTCCTGAGTGCCTTTTATCACTTAAAGTAGCTCTAAACCCCTCATCTAAATGAATTCCATTAAATGGACTCCATGTGTGCAAACTAATGACTCCAATTAGCTTGAAATGAAGTAATTAGTCCATGGGATCATTTACTTAAGCATGTTGCGTTGGTCTGTTGTTGTGACTGGGATCAATGTCTGATTTTATTGCAAATTCCTGCATAAAACTCTTCTAATTCCGAGGGGTTTCCAGGCTTAGAGATTTGGAAACCTCAAGCCGGCACTCTTCACTTAGAGATGCAGATGTCTGATATAACAAATGTTTGCATATTCATAGATAAGACTCTCAGCAGACGCAGTTTGCACTCTCACCTCACAGGAAGAAGATTCCCAGTTGGAATCCCAGCTGGGAATCTGGGAGGGGGGTTTGTTTGCGCTTCCTGCCCCCGTGCAGGTTTTCTTCCAGCTTTCTCCCACAAACGCATACGTCGCAGGCTGAACAGTCACTCTAACCTCGAAAACACGTCCATGCAGAACCCCCGTGGGTACATCTGGATTTGCTGCGGGTTGATATTGGAAATAACTCATGCATGGCGCAACAACTGCTCTGCATGCAGCGCACATGCAGGTCTGCACACAGACAACCGGCCTCGGCCTCCTGTGGTTCAACCCTGCAGAATATGTGGCACTTTTCTTGTTTTAGACCACTATTAGGGATTTATGTAGGCTTCCCACTGAAAAAGTGTTGCTTTGAAACTTTGGGCTGTACGTGTGCACCCCACCCCACACTCCAAATCAAAAACTTTGTGGTTGATAAAAAATAAATGAATAAGCAAATTCCCAAAATGTTGGCGTATAACTTTGAGAATGTTCCAACGTGTTGGGCTCTCATATCAGATTTTAAAAAGCTATAAAGTGCTTTAACGTCTATGACACACTAAATCTTGCTTTTAATGTTCATTGTAAATAGGTTTGAGGTTAAACAGAGTGAAGAGGGGTAGACGAGTATTTCAAATCTGTGCTTCAGGCCCCTTACAGTTTAATTTAATTATTCATGGTTGTGTAATTCTAAAATTCTGTGGGCTGAGTAATTTCAAGGATATTAATATTATGCTTATGACTTGAATTCATCCACATGTAAAAAATGTCTTTTTTTCCATCACTGGCTTTCAGGAAAACCATGCCTCTGGAGCTGAAAAGTAAAGTTAGAAAGATATGAATAAATTCAAACTTCCAGGATCAATAGCTCAGAAGCCACACGTTGTCAAAACACAAATAATGGCTCAATCCCATCGTGATAGCACAGAGCACCAACTACAACGACCAAAACCCTGAATCTTACTAAAAAAAAGCCGTCCTCCGAGCTGGATGGATAACATTGATTTATATGCGCAGACGTGTCAGTGCGCAGGGACCGTCTGCAAGTTGCAACGAAAGAAAATTACTTTACTGTTTTACACTACAAACACTCCAAACTCTGTACACAGATCAACAGTCTCCTTCTGGTCATACTACAACAGCTCGTTTGAGCTATAATATACTACCTGGCCAAAAAAAAAGTCGCCCACCGAAAAAAAGGTTATACACTCTAATATTTCCTTGGACCGCCTTTAGCTTTGATTACGGCACACATTCGCTGTGGCCTTGTTTCGATAAGCTTCTGCAATGTCATCAGATTTATTTCCATCCAGTGTTTTTCACCAAGATCTCTCATTGATGATGGTAGATTCTGACCTTCTCCAGCACATCCCAAAGATTCTCAGTGGGGTTCAGGTCTGGACTCTGTGGTGGCCCATCCATGTTTGAAAATGATGTCTCCTGCTCCCTGAACCAGTCTTTCACAATCTGAGCCTGATGAATCCTGACATTGTCATCTTGGAATATGCCCGTGCCATCAGGGAGGTAAAAATCCATTGATGTAATAACCTGGTCATTCAGTATATTCAGGTAGTCAGCTGACCTCACTCTTTGAGCTCATACTGTTGCTGAACCTGGACCTGACCAACTGCAGCAACCCCCAGATCAGAACACTGCCCCCACAGGCTGGTACAGTAGGCGCTAGGCATGATGGGAACATCACTTTATCTGCCTCTCTTCTTACCCTGATGCTCCATCACTCTGGAACAGGGTCAATCTGGACTCATCAGACCACATGACCTTCTTCCATTGCTCCAGAGTCCAATCTTTATGCTCCCTAGAAAAACTGAAGCCTTGTTTTCCAGTTAGCTGATTAGTGGTTTTCTTAAGGCTTCACAGCTGTTCAGTCCCAATCCCTGGAGTTCCCTTTGCATCGTGGGTGTGGAAAAGCTCTTACTTTCACTATTAAACAGCCCTGAGTTCTACTGTTGTTTTTCTTTAATTTGATCTCACCAAACGTTTAAGTGATCGTCGATCACGATCATTGAGGATGTTTTTTCTGGTCACATTTCCTCCTGGAAGACGATGGGTCCCCACTATCCTTCCAGTTTTTAATAATGCATTGGACAGTTCTGAACCCAATTTTGGTAGTTTCTACAATTTCCTTAGATGTTTTCTCTGCTTGATGCCAATGATTTGACCCTTCTCAAACAGACTAACATCTTTTCCACGACCACTGGTTGTGTCTCTTTGCACCAGTTGGGGGTTAAATAACTGTTTGCCAGCTGAAAGATAATGAGACCATGCAGTCAATTATCCAATTAGGGCTCGTACATTTGCTTCCCAATTAAATCCAGGCGTCAGTAGAGTCTAGAAAACCCCCGCCCAAGAGTGGTAGAAGTAGGACTGCCCCAGAGAGAGTCCCCAGTCCCTTCCAGTCCTTTTAGTCTGCGCCTCCCCCCCCTTTTTTCCTTGCCCCCTCTTTTTCCCCCCCTTTTTTCTCTCCCCTATCCTCTCCCCTTTTTCTTCCTTCTGGTTTTCTTTTGCAACCCCCGCAGCAGTCCCCCCTTTTTCCCAGGACTTTTTTCACCCCCCCCCTTCTTTCCCTCCCCCCCCTTTTTCCAGAGCTTCTTCTACTCCGTTGTCCCTACGTCGAGTTTAGCATTCCCCCCCCCCTTATCCCTTGTTTACTCTTTCTACTGCCCCACGCACCAACCCCCGAGGCGCTCATCCCCCCCCGCCCAGCCCCCCCCCCCCCTCCTTTTTCTCTTCTTTCTTATTGGGTCGTTTTCCTACACAACTTCCTGTTTTGTTTTTCCGACTCCACTTTCTCCTCCCCGCCCCTATTTGCTTTTCCTCCTCCCTCTATGCTCTTCTTTCTTCTATTTTTTTTTTGTCCCACCTTTTTTTTCTTTTCCCTCCCCCCTTTTTTATTTTCTTTTATTCCCTTTTCTTTCCTTTACCTTTCACCCCCCCTCGTCCCCTCCTCCCCTTTCCCTTTTCCCCCTTCCTTTCCACTCCCCCCCCCCATTCTTCCCCCTTCCTTTGTTCTCCCCCCCCCTCCCCCCCCCCCCTTATTCCTTCCCCCAACCCCTCCTCTCTCTTCGCCTCACACCCCCCCCCTTCTTCCCTCACTCCTCTCCCCCTTCTTTCCCCACCCCTTACCACCTTCCTTCCCTTCTTTTACCCCTCTCCCCCCCCCCCCTTTTTTTTTTACTTTTCCTCCTCCCCCCTCTCCCTCCCCTTTTTCCCCCCCCCCCCCCTTTCTTTCCACCGCCCTTCCCCCTCTGTCTCTCCCCCTCCCGACCCTTTCCCCCCCCCCCCTCCTTCTCCCCCCCCTCCCCCCCCCACCCACCCCCTCCCCCCTTTCCCCCCTCTCTTTCCCCCCTTTTTTCCCCCCTCCTCCCTCTTCCGCCCCCCTTTCCCTCCCCCCCCCCCCCTTTCTTTTCCCTCTACCTCTTTCTCACACTCTCTTCTTCCTTTTTTTTTTTTCTTTTTCCCCTGGCCCCCCCCCCCCCACGCGCCTCCGTGGCTCGGCGTTCACCCACCGGCCCCTCCTCACCCCCTTTTTCCCCCTCCTTCTCCCTGCCCCTTCCTATCGCCCTCCCCCCCCCCCCCCCCTTCACCGCAGCCCGCCAACCCTTCTCTTTCCCCCCACCCCACCTCTCGCCGCCCAACTACCCCGTTGCAGGCACCGGCCCCCCACTATTGGCCCGGCTCTACCTACCCCTCCCCTTCCCCCCACCGTTTCCCTTCCCCTCTCCCCCACTCCCCCTTTTCCCCTTCCCCCCCCCCCCCTCTGCCTGCTCTCCCCTCCCCCCCTCCCCTCTCTCCCCCTGCCTCCCCCCCCCACCCTCCAGCCCGTTTTCTCCCCCTCCCCCCCCCCACCTGAACATCCTAGCCACCCCGGCTGTCTTCCCTCTTTCTCTCCACCTTTTCTCCCCCCCCCATTCCCTTCCCCTCCCCCTTTCCTCTTCTTTTTTTCTTCCCACTTTCGGTCCGCTCCCCATTTCCCCTCCTCCTTTTGTCTTTTGTTTTTCCTTTCCCCCCCTTCTTTCCTTCCCCCCCCCTTCTTTTTCTCCTTCATCTCCACCATTCTCCTTTAATTTCCTCTCCCCCTTCCCTCTTTCTCTTTCCCTTCCCCCTCCTCCCCCCCCCCCTCTTCTTCCCCCCCCACTCCCTCTCTCCCCACCCACCCCAGTCCACCCCCCCATCCCGCTCACGTCTTCTTGCTCTTTTACCCCCGGTTCTTTTCTTACTATTTTCCCCCCGGTTTTCCTCCTTCCTCTCCCATTCCACGCCCACCCCCTTTTCTTTTACCCTTCCCCCCCCCCACCGCCCCCTCCCCCCCCCCCCCCCCCCCCCCCCATTCTTTTTTTCTTCCCACTCCTCTCCCCCCCCCCCCCCCCACCCCCCTGCCCTTCGCGCTGGACTCAGCTCTCTTCTACTGCCCTTCTCCAAATCCCTTTTCCTCTCTTCCGCCCCCCCCCCCTCCCCCCACCCCTTTATATTCGATCGCTTCCCCCTCCCTCCCAGCCCCCCCCGGAGCCACTTTTTTTTTCCAACCGGCCCTTTCCTTGAGAGGGAGCCCCGCTTTCACCACCCTTCTTCTCTTCCTTTTCCCCCCCCCCCGTCGCTTCCCCCCCCCGCCCCTCTCCCCCCTCCCACTCACCCCCCCCTTCCCCCCCTCCCCCTTTTCTTCTCCTATTCTTTTTCCCTTCTCCTCCTGCCGCCTTTCCCCCTTTCCCCTCTTCCCCCCCCTTTTCCCCCACCCTCTGATTGGCAACCCCCTCTTCTTTCTTTCCCTCCCGCCTCCCCCCTTACCTTCCTCCGTCCCCACCCCCCCTCTTTCCCTTTACCTTTCCCTCTCTCCTTCCATCTCCTTTTTTCTCTTCCTCTCCCCCCTTTTGCCCCACTTCTCATTATGCTCTGTGTGCCCCCTATTTCCCACACCCCCCTACTTTTCCCGGAACCTTTCTTTAATTCTAGCACCACCTGCCACGATTCATACTCCCTCCCCGATCCCCCCCCCCCCCCTAACCGCCCCACGGCCCCCAGTTTTCCCCCTTTCTCCCCCTCCCCCACCCCCCCTCTCCCCCCCCCCCCCCCTTCTTCCCCCGTCTCTCTCCTTTATCGTTTCCCCCTTCTTCTCCCCCTCCCCCTTCCCTTCCTCCTTTTCCCCCCCCCCCTCTCCCCCCCTTTTTTTCCTATGCCTCTTCATTCTCTCCTCCTCCCCCCTTCACCCCCCCCCCCCCCCCCCCCCCCTCTCCCCCCCCCCCCCCCCCCCCCTCCCCCTCCTTATTTCTTTACCTATTTCCCCCTTCCGCTTCTCTTTCTTTCCCCCCCCCCCCCCCCCCTCTTCCACCCCCCCCCCCCCCTCCCCCCCCTCCCCCCCCCCCCCCCCTTCTTCCTTCACCCCTATCACCCCCTCCCCCTCCTTCCCCCTCCCCTTTCCCTCCCTTCACTCTCTCCCCCCCCCCCCCCCCCTTCTCCCACCCCCTCCTCCCTTTTCCTTCTATCCTTTTCTTCCTCTTCCCCGCCCCCTCTCCCTCATCTTCTCCCTTTACTCCCCCCACCCCCCCCCAATCTCCCTCCCTTTTTCCTTACTTTCTCCCCCCCCTCTCTATCCCACCCTCTCCCTCCTTACACCCCCCCAGCATTTACTCCCTTTCACCGAGCTGCACTGTGAACCCCTCCATATCGCCCCTTTCCTCGCCACCCTTTTCTTTCTCCCCTGTTTCTCCCCCCACCTTACCCTTCGGTTCCCCCCCCTTCAGCCTATACCCTCCCCAGCCCACCCGCACCCCGTTTTATCGCCACTGTGCACTCTCTTCCTTTCCCCTCTCTTCCCTCCGCCGACTCCCACATTTTCGGCCTAACCCGAGGACCCCCTCTCTTTTTTTCCTTTCCCAACCACCCCCAGTGTTCAACCGGTCTCACACCCTTATTTTCGGCCTTAGACTCCTCACCCCTCTACCCCCCCCCCCCTTCCTCTCCCCCCCCCCCCCTCCCCTTCCCCTCTCTCCCCCCCTCTCCCCTTTTTTCCCCCCCCCATCCTTCCCCTCACACAAGATCCGAATGCAATATCGCGAGCACTCCCAGGCCTCACTACTGCCCAGTCTTTTCCCCTATTCGACTCTCCGTCGCCCTCACTCCCCTCCTCCTATCCCGTTATTTTTTTACCTTCCTCTTTTATCCCCCCCTTTCGCAATTTTCTCATTCCCCCACTCGTAAGGCCCCCCGCCTTTTCCCCCTTTCTTTTTCCTTCTCCTCTCTTCTGTCTTTTTCCCCCCCCTCTCCTCTTCCTTCTTCTTCCCCCCTCTTTCGTTTCCTTTGTTTCCACCGCACTTTCTTCGCCCTGTGCTCCCCCCCCCCCCTTCCCTGTCTCTTCTCTCTCTTTCCCCTCCCTTCCACCCTTATCTTCTTCTCGCCCTCCCCCCCCCCTTCCCCCCCTTACACCCCCACTTTCCCCCCCGGCTCCCCCCTCTCTTCCCTCTCACCTCCCTCCCCCCTCTTCTTTTTGTTTTTATTCACCATCCTTTTTCTTCTCTGGCCCCCCCTTTTTCTTTTTCTCTCCTCTCCCCCTCCTACCCCCCTTCCATTTGTCCCCTCACCCCCCCCCCCCTTCCCCTCACTTCTCCCCTACCCTTTCCCCCACCCCTTTTTTTCCCTTTATCCGCTTCCCCCTCCTCCCCCTCCCTAGTTCTCTTTCGCCCTTCTCCCCCTTTTTTTCTCCCGGTTCCTCCTCCTTCTTATTCTCCCCCTTCCCCTTCCTTCCTTCCTCCTTTTCTTCACCCACTTCACTTTCTTCCCCCTTCACCCCTCTCCACCAACTATTTTGCCCCATCCCCCTACCCACAGTTCCCCCGGCGCGTTTTTTTGCCCACCTCATCTGTGCCCCCTTGTCCTTTTGCTGCTCACGCCTTTTCCCTTCCTTCACGCCTTTGAAGGAGAGCTGTCGTTTCTCCCTCTTCCCCCCCAAGCTGTCCTTTCGCGTTTTTTCTTTCTCCTTCCCCTTTCCCTCTAATCTCCTCCTGCAAACAACCCTGCCCCCCCCCTCTCCCCCTTTTCTATTTTTCTTCCCCCTTCCTCTCTCTCTCCCCTCCTTCTCCCGCCCCCCCCATACCCCCCCCCCCACCCCCCCCCTTTTCCCCCTTTCTCTCCCCTTCCAACCCCTCATTTTGTCCTTTTCCCCCCCCTCTTCTTTCAACGGCGTGTCGCTTCTTCCCCCCCCACTTTCCGCCCCCCCCAGGTCAGCCACATCGGTCTTCTCCCCCTCTCCCCCAACCGTCCCCCTGTGCCTTTCCCTTTCTTTCCATACTCCCCACCTTTTCCCCCCTTCTCTCGCCCCTCCCCATAATCCCTCTCACCCTACCCCCCCCCCCCCCCCATCTCACCCTTCCCCCCCCCTCCCACTTTTTTTTTTTTCTCCTCCCCGTCATCTTACTCTCCCCCTCTTGTTTCCCTTTCCCTTTCCCCCACGTTTCTCCCCCCCCCTTTTCCCCCTCCCCTTCCTTTTACTCTTCCCCCCTTTTCCCCCCCCTTCTTCCCCCCCCCCCCCCCCTTTCCCTTTCCCCCCTCTCCTTTTCTTTTTTCCTTTTCCCTCCCCCTTTTTCTACCCAGCCCCCCACTTCTCCCTCTTCCCCCCCCTCCACGCCCCGCTTTCAGGTCCTTCCCCAGACGCGTTTCCTTTTCCCCCCCTCCCCCTTACCCTTCCCTTTCTTTCTTTTTTTTACCCGCCGCTTTTTCGCCGCTTTCGTTTGGCGTTTTATGGTTTGGGCCTCCTTCTCTTCCCCTCCCCCCCCCCCCCTCTCTCTCCCCCCTCTACTTATCCCCCCTTCCTCTTTCACTCCTCTCTTCCTTTTTTTTATCCCCCCCTCCCCCTTGTCCCTATCCCCCTCCTACTCCCCCCCGTCCGCCCCCCAACACGTTTGTTAGGGAGCAGCCTTCGAGCTCGTAACACCGCCCGCCTTAGCCGCCCATTCCCTTTTCCCCCCGTTGCCCCCCCTCTCTCCTTCCCACACCTCTTCTTACCCTTCCTGCCCCCCCCTCCTTTTCCTCCTTCCCCCCCCCCCTTCCCCATTCCTTTTCTCTATCCCCCGGCTCTTCCCCTCTCTCCCCTCCCCTTCTCCCCCGCCCCCCCTCCCTTCCCTCGCTCCTTTATCTTCACCCTTTTTTCCCCTCTTTTAACACCCCCCCCCGCCCACCCCCCCGGACGCCTCTGTCCGTTGTTCTCGGGCACTCTCTCGAAGCACCACCTCCCCCCGGGGTTTTCTTCCTCTTTTCCACCCTGCCCGGCCTCTTCCCCAGCCCCCCCCCCCCCCCCCCCCCCTTTACCCTTCCCCCCTCCCGTCACCCCCCCACCCCCCTTTCCTTTCTTTTTTTTCCCTCCGACCCCTCCCCCCGTTCCCCCTTTCACTCCTGCCTTTTTTTCTTCTTCTTTCTTCAAGCTTCCGCCTAGCTTCATCCCTTGAAGACCTCCCCCCCACCAAGCTCACCCCTTTGTTATTGACCCCCCCGCCACTTCTGCCTTCCCTCCCGCCCCCCCCTCTCTCGCGAGGCCACGTAAGAGCCATTTTCCCACTCCCCGCCCGTCTATTTGCTGCACTGTTACCTGTGTTTCACCGATCTTCCCGCTTCACTTTTTTCACACGCCCCCCACTTTCTCCCCTTGGCCCTTCATTCCTTGCTCTCTCCCCCGTTTTTCCCCCCTCCCCCTTTCTCCCCCCTCCCCCTTCCTCGTACTCCCCTCCCCCACGGCACCGTTTCTAGCTCTTCCCCCACACGCTTTCGGATTAGTTCTTTCAGGTACCCTTGGCTCCCCTCCTCTTCTATGCCCTCCGAGGTCCACCCCCTCCACCTTCTTTTTTTTTTCCACCCCCTCCCATTTCTTCACGCTTCTTTTTAGTCCCTACGTGTCCCCCCCCTCCCCTCTTCTCGGTCATGCCGCCCTCCCGTCCCAACCCGTGCCCACCCCTTCCTCCCCTCCTTCCCCTTCCCCCCCTTCACCCCTACCCACGGCACTGCTTCTTTTTTCCCCCAGGCCCATTCGACACCACCGGTTTCCCCCCCCATTCCCTCCCCCCCCTCCTCGCTTTTCCCCCTTTTTTTCTTCTATTTTCGTTCTCCTTTCGCCTCTGCGGTCGTTTCCCCCCTTGGCCGCTTCTGGATGTCCACCTAACCAGCCCAACGCCCCACTTTCACGAGACATTTTTTAATTTCCAGGCTCGCCCCCCCCCCCCCCCCCTCCCTCCCCCCGACTCTTTCCCCTCCCCCCCCAGACTCCCCTTCCTTCCCCTCTCCCCTTCTTTCCCTCCCTTCCCCCCCCCTCTTTCCCCCCACCCCCCTCCCTTATCCTCAGATCCCTACCTTCCCTCTCTCTTCCTTTCCTAAGCGGCGCGCACCCCCCCTCCGTCAGCCCTTACGCCCCCGGGAGATGCGGCCCCCCCTCCCCCCTTTTTGGTTCCCCCTCCTGCCTCCTCCCCTATTTCCCCTCTCATCCCCTACTCCCTTTATTCGCCATCTTCTCTTTCTCCCTCTCTCCTTCCCCCCCCTCACATATTACCCTTACCCCCCTCGCCCTTCTTTTCCCCACCATCCCTCCTCCACACTTTTCCTTTTCATTCCTCCTTCCCTGTCTTCAGCTACACGATAAGACAGCCGCATTAGCACCGTTTTCAACCCCCCCTCCCCTCGTCCCGCCCGGTAGGACCCGGATACCTCCCTCCCTCCCCCCTCATCCTCGCGCTTCTCATCATTTCTCCCTCTGTCTTTTTTCCACTTTTCTTCTTCCCCCCCTACCACTCCTTTTTTCTTCCCCCCCTTCCTCTTCGCCTTCTCTCCCCCCCTTTTCCCCCCCCCACGTCCCACTTTTTCACCACCCCTCTTCCCCCCTTCCTCCCTTTCCTTTTCCCCCCCCTTCCCCCAATCTTCCCTAAGCTTACCCGACCGCTCGCTCCCTCTCCCTACTTCTTTTTTGTTGCTCGTCCCTCTTTCCCTTTCTCCCCCTTCTTTCTTTTTCTTCCCCTATTCCACCCGCCGTCCCCCCCCCCCCCCCCCCCCCCTTCCTCACCTTCGCTTGCCCGGATTGGTCTAGACCGCGCCTCCCTATCCTCCCCCCCCCCTCCCCCCGCTTCCTCCCCTCTTCTTCCCCCCCTTTCTCTCCGCCATTCCTCTTTACCCCCCCCCTCCCCTTCCCTCTCTTCTTCCCCTTTCCTTCCCCCCCCCCCTCTCCACTTTCTTCCTCTTCCTTCTTTCTTTCCCCCCCACCTCCCCCCCCCCCCTCCTCTCTTTTCATCCCTTTTTTTTCCCCCACTCCCCCCCCCCCCCCCCCTGCCGTGTCAGAGACCGTAGTCACAACGGTCTCTTTCTCCCCCCCCCGTCCCTTTTCTCCCCTTTTCCTTCTTTCTTCACTTTCGCCCTTTTTTTTCCCCCTTCTTTTCGTTCTTTTCCCCCCTTTCTTCCCCCCCCCTTCCCTTTTTCTCCCTCCTTTTCTCTTCCCCCCCCCCCCCTCCCCCTTCCCCCTCCACCTTCCCCGCCTCTCTCCGACCCAACCTATTGTTCCCCCGCCCCGCACCCGTTTTCACGCCCGGAGCCAGAGCACCGGATGAATTTGCAGCCCCCACGTCCCCTATTCGCGGCCACTCCTTTCACTGCACGGCCTTCTCGTCCCGCCCCTCCCCCTCCCCCCCCCCCCACCCGCGAGGTTCTTACACGATTCTTGTTTCCTCACGTTTCCCGAGAGTCCCCCCTCCTAAGTCCCCCCCCCCGTTCCGTCTTTCTCTTCCTCCCCCCCCCCCCCCCCCCCCCCTCCCCCCCCCCCCTCCCCTTCCCCCCTCCCCACAACCCCCTCCCCCACCCCCCCCCCCCCACCCAGTCCATACCCCACCCGGGCCCACTTTTAGTTTTTGGCTTAGGCAAGTGTATCTGGGAATATATGACAATGAAGTGTTAAACAGATTATGTAATATTAGAAAGATACCGATCCTTGGAGTATTTCGGAAGCAATTTCTTTTCTCATGTTTTGAAGAGGCTGTTTTGAAGCCTTGATTTTAAACTGCTTTGGGATTTCTGGGAATTCTTTAATTGTTAAATTGGCCATCTGTGTGGATGGTGAGACAACTGTGTATGATGTATAGAGAATCTGGAACAACAAGAACTAATTTGATCTTTCATCATATGTATAACTATCACAGCTGTTTGCATAAAAACCACCCGCATAACAAAAAAACCCCACAACTGCTGTGGTAATTGTCTTTCTGGTAACTGTGGGATTTCTTGCCAGGCTGCTACTTGATGTCCTCTTTCCGTCGCATCTTGAAATACCGTCTGCAAAATGAAAAGAATATGAAGCTCTTTTTACACTTGGCTCGGATTAACTTTCATTTCCCACATTCTACTGAATATTACTCACATCTGTACGCAGCCTTTCTTGAGTCCTCCAACTCATTTGTCCTTTCAGAGGATCAACCACAGATGTGTGGTTTGACAGGACATGGAGATACTGTTGGAAAAATAAACAGATCATTAAATCATGCCATCTTCAGAAATGCCACCAATCACAACAGAAAGAAATCCCCCAAAAATGCTATTTTTATACAAAATAAAGTAACGTGCATTTGAATATTATGTGTTTGGTTATTGTATTTCATTCTTATATTTAAAAAAAATTATAACTTTTTATTAAAAAAACTATGAACCACAAATATTTACTCTAAAGACTCAAAAGGTTTAAGAGCTTTATACTCACCACTAACTTCCAGTAAATGTTGCTGACAGACAAAAACCAATGTCACATAAATAATCATCGAATTTTAACTGAAATGTTGTTTTTTTTTTAAAGGACAAAAATTAAATTATTCCGTGATATTCAGATATTACAGCAGTGTAAATGGTATACATGTCTTTTTCTCCACAGGACCGAGCAGAAAACGGTATTCTGAATTTTATTCACACTCGGTGCAAACACATTTAAATTCAGTCTCATCGCCGCAGGTTACTGACAAACTTACTGAATACAAAATATATATTTTTGTATTTTTTTAAGTCTAAAATGTAAAACCACTGTGGGACTTCTTATGGGCAAAAAATGCGGCTGCATGACTGTTAAACAGACTTGCAAACTTGTAGCTTCTTTCATTCAGATTCCATTTTCTCAAGGAAGCTTTGATATCCTGGCAGATATATATATATATATATATATATATATATATATATATATATATATATATATATATATATATATTATACAGAGGTGGTGCAGATGTTTCATAATATCACACTAGTGCAAATGTGTTTCCCTGATGGATTTACTGAGGATGTGGTGGAGAAAAGTACACTGGTAGATGGTAGAGGTCATCGTAACACCTCAGAACACCCACATCAGAACAAACACCTTGATGGACCAAAGAGAGTTTCCAGCTCTGCAGTGCATGACCCTGAACACGATGGGGATACTCGTCCAATTCGGTATCTTCCGTACATTCATGTAAAAAAGGCTCATACAAAAACATAAACAAATCATTACAGCTGCACTTACGTTTTTCAGTCCTTGCCTGGCCGTCTGCTCTCTTGTTCCATGTAAAATTACACCAATGATGTAATGGTTCAACAGGACCAGCAGCGTCCTGTGAGTTGATGTAACAGTCTGTAGCCTACGGTGGAAATTGAAAAAAAAAAATATTACAAAAATGTCAGTTAAGGTTGTGTTTAAGTAGGTTTGCGGCACTTGCACACACCTGAGAATGAACTTGGATATCCTTTTATCCACGGATAAAAGGAATAGCCCTGATAACATATATATTTTTGTCAACACGGCAGTACCTCACTCCCACTGAGACCCAAATAACCGGCAGTGAATGTTATGTTCAAGTGACGTCGGCATAATCAGAAAAAAGAATTTCTCAATAAGGAAAATCAAGAATACCCCCTCATGACAGAAAACAACTTGTTAACTTGGTCATAATTTTGGTAGTTGCTGACTTGAATTGATATTCACAGTATTCTCCCACATGTTACACATTAAAAATAGAAAAAATAGAGAAAGAAAGGCCGAAAGAACGACTAGCAAACGAGGGAACGGAGGAATTTATGTTTCACTTTAAATATAGCATGTGGCACAGTGTGCTAATAAAAACAAACATGGCGGCGATTGTATGGAACTTCTTTAAAGTTTCTGAAGAGAAGATAGTTCGCTGGTTATTTGTGACAAATGCTCCAAGCGAATTCCACGAGGAGGGAAAAATAGCACAAGCTTTAATACGTCAAACCAGGTCAGCCATCTGAAACATAACCATCGCTTTTGAAAGTTTTAAAATTGCGCTAATGTGAGCTAATGCTCACATTAGCGCATTAGCTAATGTGCTAATGTGAGCCAACGCTAACGTGAGCAAGCTAGCAGCAGAGAATTCACCGGGACTTACACACATCAACCAGGCTTTTGAAAAATCCAAGAAATTTGCCAAAGATGACCGACAGCCAAAGGTGAAATAGGTAGAAAGTAGAAATGTTTGAATCCAACTTGTGTCAGTGCATTAATTTTCTATGTTTATTTACTTTTTGTAAACTTCTGGAATGCACTTTTTTTTAGTTTGTAATTCTGATGCATGTATTTCCATCAGTTCAAGTAGTCTCAATTTATTTTATATCAGTCAGTAATGCACCTTATTTAAGTTAATGTGAGATATCAAATAGGTTTGTTTGATAGCTTTATGAAAATGTTTGAGAGGCTTGCCAATAGTTTTTTGTTGTAAAAAATTAATATGTGTTCTTTTAAAGAGTCAAAACTGTTTTTGGTTTTGTTCATAGTATTGATGTAATGATCTTAGGTATATGTGTGTGTTATCAGTTATCGGTATCGGCCTTAAGGAGCTGAAAGATATCGGTTATCGGTATCGGTTTTAAAAAACAGTTATCATGCATCCCTACCTTTTACTGGAGCACAACTCATGATACTTTCGCGTCAAGTGTTTTTATTATTACTATTATTTATTTAAATTCGGGGCAACGCATATTAATGGACATTGTACAAATGTAAATATGGCAGATTATAGCCATGTCTATTTTCCACCTATAGTCCCCAGGAAGGTTGTTGCCGTAGTAAAAAAGGACACAAGAAATATGTAGAAGAAGCACAGAAGACCAATTCAAGGATGCATCAACAGAATGATAATTTTCAGATCGTAGTTTTAAAAAATGAAAAGAAAAGAAATCGTGAATCGTGAAACCTGCCTCGCCAATGATGAGTTCATCAGGCTTAAAACTCAGTAAGTTGCTGTGCCGGAGGTTTGAATCCATCGTCAGCTGTACATCTCTTAAAACAGCTCCAACAAACTCTGTTGGAGCTGTTTGAAAGGCCATCAACCTACAAGGACGCAAACATTAAAACTGGAATGATTTCAAATAGCTTTCGAAAACTCACAAACCCAAATCCATTCAATATTTTCAATAATCTGTCAATTTATCTCTCTTACACAAACCTAACATAACATTGGCTGATCTCCTGTAATATATTTTTTAAAAAACCTACCCCTGTTGCAGGATTGGACCCTTTGCTGATGAAGTCACTGCTGTTGTTTTTTCATCTTTCCTCTGAGCTGACCTTCCCTTCTTCAGCAGAGGGACCTTTGTTGGAGCAGAGGAAAACTTGGAGCTGGTTCTTCTTCTTCTTCTTCACACTGAGCCATGTCTTTCATTTTCACTGCTTTCAGTAATAGATTTTCACTGAGGTTTTGACAGATTATGTCCTCTCTGGATCTCCCCTGCAAGGTCCCTGGTCTAAGTCACCTCTGTTTTCTTAGGATTGAATTTTTCACAATCCCAAACCACCTCTCCACGCGTCAGTTGGTGTCTCGTGATTTGTACGGCCCAAAGGTGAGATCTTCTTTGTCTGAAGCGTATCTTTGCAAGTTCCCCAAAAGCAGGCCGATGATGATCAAACAGCAGGTCGAGGATACCTGGGCAGAAGTATGGATTTTCTTTTCCAGATGTGGCTGAGGTTGAGAACTCTCATCCTGAACCTCCTCCAGGACCTTCTTGAAGGCGTATGTGAAAGGGGAACCCAACAACACTGTGTTGGTATTTTTCTGTTGCTCCTCATCTTCTTCGTGAAGGGGCAGTCCTCAAGTTTTTCTGTTTGTTGGATGTCTGCCATTTGACAACTTCGAGATGACCCTGGACTCTTTCTGTGTTGTGTTTAGCAATCAACACTGTCCACAGAGAAGGAAAAATTGCTAGTGCCGTGGTCAGTGATGTGCTGTTTTACAGCCTTGCAAATCCAGAAGTTACAAATTCCCTCCTACCTTTGTCAGGTGTTGTTCTCCCTATTGACTATCAACAGCTTTGATTACACAGTGAACTTCTGTATTTCCTTCCATGTCTTCTCTTTGGAACAAACAGAAAATACCCTGTCCACGTAGCTGGCCACGTTCCACTTTAAATATGGCCAGTGGTGTACCACTTCATTAGCTGCACCTGTCCAACTGCTCGTTAACGCAAACTCCTAATCAGCCAATCACATGGCAGCAACTCAATCATTTATTCATGCAGACATGGTCAAGACGATCTGTTGCAGTTCAAACCAGCATCAGAATGAGGAAGAAAGGTGATTTAAGTAACTTTGAACGTGTCATGGTTGTTGGTCTGAGTATCTCAGAACCTGCTGATCTCCTGGGATTTTCACCACAACCATCTCTAGGGTTTACAGAGAATGGTCCTAAAAAGAGAAAAATATCCACTGAGCAGCAGTTCTGTGGGCACGAATGCCTTGTTGATGTCAGAGGTCAGAGGAGAATGGCCAGACTGGTTGGAGCTGATAGAAAGACAACTGTAACTCAGATAACCACTGGTTACAACCGAGGTCTGCAGAAGAGCATCTCTGAACGAACAACACGTCCAACCTTGAGGTGGACGGACTACAGCAGCAGAAGACCACAGCTGGTGTCACTGCTGTCTGCTAAGAACAGGAAACTGAGGCTACAAGTCACACAGACTCACCAGAACTGGATAATAGAAGACTGAAGAACGTTGTCTGGTCTGATGAGTCTGGATTTCTGCTGCTACATTCAGATGGTCAGAGTTTAGCACCAACAAACATGAAAGCATGGATCCATCGTGCCTGGTATCAACGGTTCAGGCTGCTGGTGGTGTAATGGTGTGGGGGGATATTTTCCTGCCACACTTTGGGTCCATTAGTACCAACTGAGCATCGTCTCAAACACCACAGTCTACCTGAGTATTGATGCTGACCATGTTCATCCCTTTTGACCACAGTGGACCATCTTCTGATGGATACTTCCAGCACCATTGTCATAAAGCTCCAATCATCTCAAACTGGTTTCTTGAACATGATAATGAGTTCACTGGACTCAAATGGCCTCCACAGTCACCAGATTTCAGTCTGGTGACTGTGGAGCAGCCTTGGGATGTGGTGGAACTTGAGAGATTCTCATCATGGATGAGCAGCCGACAAATCTGCAGCAGCTGCTGATGCTCTCATGTCAATATGGATCAAACTCTCTGAGGAATGTTTCCAGAACCTTGTTGGATCTATGACATGAAGGATGAAGGCAGTTCTGAAGGCAAAGGGGATCCAACCTGGTACTAGTGAGGTGGACCTGATAAAGTGGCCTAATAAAGAGTATTGAACTGTTCTTTCACAACATAACAGGAGTCGTCTTGTATTTATCCACTGTATCAATCCTTTTGGTGCTGAATAGAGATCCATTCATTAGTGCAACTTAGAAACAGTAGTTAAACTCATCATCATCAGCCATTGCTGTTGTGTTCACCAAAGGCTGAAGCTCATTTGCACACGTGTGTGACATGTGAAGATGTTTCTTTTCATCCTGAATAAATGATAATTTAGAAGTTGGATGAAAAAACCAATGGCTGGGACTTTGCTGCTCCCTGCAGCAAATGCCAGGATGTGACCAGGGCAATCAGATAACAACATGAGTTCATACACTGAATTTTATTTTCAGGCCAGTATTCAATTTCATTATCCTAAAGACACCCCCCCCCCCCATACCAGGATGGTTTGACCAAACTTGACACATGGCATCAGCTGTCAATCACTGCCACCTGTCAACTTAATGGATGGAGTCGTGGTTAAATCACCTTTCCTCCAAAATTCTGACAGTTTTTGGGAGAATGTTTTCAACTAAAAATGCTTTGCACTGGTTAGGGGGTACATGGCTGAAAACATATTTTACAGGTGGTACATAGCTGAAAAAAGTTTAGAACCACTGCTCTAAATGATCTGCTTTGCTCCTCAGGACTCATGTAATCTCGAATCCCTATTTACACATCTTGTTTTTCAGCTCATTAACTTGGTTAACTTGCTCATTAACTTGTGACTTTTATGCCGCTGGACCAGCAGTGTAAATAAAAAGATATGCTATCGTTACACATGAAGTGAACTGGTGCTAATAGAAAATCTGTAGAGTTAACGTGAATAAGTAACGTTACACGATGCTCAGTGATCTAGATCAGTGGTTCTCAACTGGTCTGGCTTCAGAACCCACCATCACCCTTAACCTGATGCGCCCGACGAGGACGCCGACGTCCTCATTGTGTAATAATTTTGTCTAAAAATGACTCATACAGAACGATCACTTCATCTGTCATAGCTGTGTTTGGTATCATTGAACTCTGCAGAGTCTCCTCTTTGCAAAAATAATGCCGTTTTTCTTTCATCTCTTATATATCTTGCACAAGAGGTGCCTAAAGCTATAAAAGCCGAAAGTCGTGAAAGTCAGCACTTACCGGTTTTCGTTGGTAAAAGTCCCCAGAAAACGCAGAGAAACGGTTTGAATCCGGTCCCTGTTTGTTGACAAAGGCTTAGCTCAGGGGTGTCAAACTGATCCGTGAAAGGGCCGTGTGGCTGCAGGTTTTTGTTCCAACCATGCAGCAGCACAGCTGACTTGTTTTAGTCAATCAACTAGTTGTCTTCACTAAAGGTCTTAACCAGTTCAGTTGATTGAATGAAACAAGTCAGCTGTGTTTCTACATGGTTGGAACAAAAAAACCTGCAGCCACACGACCCTTTCATGGATCAGTTTGACACCCCTGGCTTAGCTTGTCTATAAACAGAAAGATGCTCACTCGAGCGATTTTTGGTTGCTGAGAAATGCCCTGAACAAGCTTGGTTCTTCATGTACGGTTGAATTCTCGTGATCATTTATTGAGATTTAGTGTCAATAAATGTTATTACTTATAACCAAAGCACTTTTTTGCAATTCAGTACCATATTAGAAGTGTAAAAAAGTTTTGTTTGATTTCCGATCGTAGTTTTTCAAGCAGAGGAATCATCTTCCCGAAACAAAGATGGCTTCGTTTGAATTTCCGGTGACTCTCTTTGCAATGCATTTGATTGACAGCTACAAGGCGGACCTTAGATTCGTCATGTCCGCCTTTTAGAGCATAGATCAACCTTTGCAATGACGTATTGCATGTGTAATTCGACTCTATCTGAGCCGTTTTATGCCTGCGCGTAACGGTGCGCTCCTCCAGTCCTGCATGTGCGCATTTACGCAGAGCGCTCAGCGGTGCAAGCAGCAAAATAACTCGCGTAAAATAAGATAACTTACTTCACGGTTAAATGGCTAAAAGTAAGTCAAAAACACGTTTTAGTGTCCAGGAGGCACTGGAGAAGATTTTTGAGGACTCTTCAGACAGTGAACATTATTCCTGCCTCCTCCCTGCTTGACCTTCATGCAATTGAGCCCTCATAACCTCAAAACCTTAACTGTAACATATATTTTAAAAAGAATATATGCTCCACATGTAGTCATATATATTTGTAGTCATCAAATATATTATGAATTGGTGGTTTTTACACAGTTATGTATGTTAGTATGTGATTTATGATAATACCAAAAACTAGTTGTAAATTTAAAAATGGCAAATTTGTGACTATTTTAACTCAAACTGATGAAAAATACCAAAATGTAAAGGAAAAAGTACCTATTGTCTCAGAATATCATTTTGGTTACCATGTGTTCATTTGGAGTCTCCAAAGGCCTTTTTGGAGCTGCGCCTAGATTTTTTAATGAAAACACCACTGTAAAATGGTCATATGTTGTGCTATCTTCTTCAAATTTGAAACACATGTTCAGTTATAGTGTGCCTACAGTCTCATACTGTCATTTACTATTTCAGATGAATATTCAGACTATTATTCATCCTGAAAGTCATTTTTTATTTCAGGCGGAACAAAATTTTAAATTTTTTACTGACTTCAGAGTTCCATTACTCTGTCTCCGTATCACCTAGAGTGTTCCTGACAGTTTTATAAGAAACTACAGAGTGTCTTCTTTATGGAACACTTTAATGCATCCATGTGGACAGAACAGTTTAGA
Organism: Hirundichthys speculiger; assembly: GCA_018398805.1. Classification (NCBI taxonomy): domain Eukaryota; kingdom Metazoa; phylum Chordata; class Actinopteri; order Beloniformes; family Exocoetidae; genus Hirundichthys; species Hirundichthys speculiger. Next base: position 26,924 of record JAGFBZ010000667.1, read on the forward strand.
AGTTACAATCATTTTAATTTGGGTATGTCATTTTTAGGCATTTTGCTAAAAAAGGGGGTCAGGGTTTATCAGGTTAATGACAAGCCGCGACCCAATTCAAGGAAAATTTCCAACTTCTCAAATTTATTGAATGAAAAGATCGTGCAGTTTGAATCGGAGATAGTAGAATAGAATATCACAGAATGCCAACACAAAAAAAATATGTTTACTGGTGAACCAAAATGGCAAAGACCAAAATGGCAAAAACCAAAATGACTTCAAGTGGGAAATATTCCCTTTGATGCTCAATTAGCAGCATTTTAATTAAATCCAAAACACTTCACTTCAATAACTTCAGCCTTTTTTAACAGACTCAACACGCACAAACATGAAATAAAAAAGTGCAACCACTGAGTAGTAGTTTTAAAAGAACTCAAATATGTAGCATTTGCTGAATACCCACTTCCTGAATATATAACAGTTTCCTATTAAAACTATCTAGGCACTTATTTAAGCATTAATCATAAGGCTGACATAACAATCAGAACATTTCAGTAACAGACATTTTTAAGACTCAACAGTGCTTTTATGCACAAACATGAAATAAAACAGTGCAACCACTGAGCAGTAGTTTCAAAAAGAACTCAAAATATATAGTTTTATCTGAATAACCATCACTGACCTTTGTCTTCAAGATAAGAAAATCCATATCTCATATATTCTTCGTTGTATCTGTGTTTCACCTGCTCAACATATGGAAACAAACTTTGCAGGTCTTTTTCTATGGTGTGAACTGACGGGTTTCAACTCGCTTTACAGGACATTATCGCCATCTACTGTTAAGGAGTATGAATGACACGCTTTTTTTTTTTTTTTTTTTTTTTTTTTTTTAGCATTTCCTTCCCCAGGCAAAGACCCACGACCCACTGAAAACGGGTCTGCGACCCACGGAGTATTTCATTCAAAGTGCGCCCCCTTGTGACTGACTGCAGTAGCTACAGGTTATAAGTCCAAAAAAAAAGTGACACTAAAAACTCAAGGTACTCGTAAAATATAGTTTTATAGTTTTTTGGGTAGTTATTATCACTGTAATCTATGTTCAAAGAGTCAATTTCTCCAGAAAATATTGCTGTTTATTCGTTATTTGACACTATAAACACACGTTGACCTCCTCGAGCTTTTATTTTGGTACTTCCGGTTGTCAGCATCTTGAATTTGCATATTTGCTAAATTTTTAGTTTCACCCAGAATATTAAGATTTAACATTTAGATTTAAATTTGACATAAGGATTTAGCATTTAAATTTTTGATTTAACATTTAGATTTAGATTTGACATTTAGATTAAACTTTTAGATTTAGATTTAATCATTTAATACATTTTAAAAGATAACAAATATTGTGTTAAATGTGCTAATAAGTGACTTTCAAAAATTCCCACTACTTTTTAAAACATGATTTGAAGCTAAATGTGACAAAATGTTGCTGTTATTTTCAGCATGGCCAACTTTACAAACGGCGCCCCATACTTTAGATCTGGTTGTCTACAGTGTTTATAAAGTGCAAACTTTTTAAAATTACCTTAATTATTTTTTAATTATGCCACACAGTGTAAAGCATCTATAACATTGAAAATAATCTTTTGAGACATTTTTTTGGTCAAAAAAGTGAATAAGGACCAGGCAGACTGTTATTATTATTATAGATGTAAAAGGTTTCAAATTAAAATCCTAGAAAAAACGGGCAGACAAGGCTTTTTTTTAAAGTGAAAGTGAATTGGAAGAAGAAGTGTAAGTTCTTAAAACTGAAATTGTTGAAATTGTTGGAGTGTAGCCTACGGAGCCCCCTAGGATTTATGATGAGAAATATTTTATAATGAATAACAAAACGTGAGCAAATATTTAGATCAATTAAGGACCTTTCATTTGGGCCCAGTGATCATAGTTCACAGATCCAAAGCAGAACCGGGACAGATTTAGTCAAAATAAAGTAAAATAAAATAATTGAAGTTCTTCATGATTAATAACTTAGAAAAATCACCAAAATTATGCCAAACTTTTTTTGTCCAAAGTATCTGCTGTAGTATGATCAGGTGGACAACTCTGATGTGTATCCTCATTATGTATCCTGTTCAACAGTGACGTTAGGGATTGTTGTTTACAGCGTTTTTTTTTTTTTCGTTGCAATTTGCAGACGGTCCCTGCGCACTGACACGTCTGCGCATATAAATCAATGTTATCTTTCAGCTTGGAGGACGGCTTATTTTAGTAAGATTCTGGGTTTTTGGTAGTTGTAGTTCGTGGTCTATGCTATCACGATGGGATTGAGCCATTATTCGTGTTTTGAATATGATTTTTGAATATATGAATATCTTTCTAACTTCACTTAAGTCTGCTGAAAATAGTGCCCCGAGCCATCACTGTCCTCGCAGCTCCGGTAGGTGGCGTTGCAGGGCTGGACTCGCGGCAGAGCTCCACATCTCCTCCTGAGCAGCATCACTTTCACCTGATGTTTCCTGCGCACTGGGAATCAGGATCCACTCTCTGGATGCGCAGCGCAACTGAAGCACCTGAAGTGCGCGTCAGCCTGGATTTCTCCCGCCAACCTCGACGAGTTCAGTCGACTTAAATCTTTTGAAACACCAACATGCTGAAAATGCGTCGTTCCTTCGTTGTTTTTGTGAGTTTTATCAAACTGTCTCCTTCCTGTCAGACGGTGTTTGTTTTCACGGTGGTTGTTGTCTATCCGTTTGTGTTTGGGTGACTGAGCCTCGGTGTTCAGACAGGTACCCGTCTCTGCTGCCGCATCAAAGGACCCTGCGTCTTGCTCATCACCCCCCCCCCCCCCCCCTTTCCCCGTCTACCTGGCGCAACTCATCAACAGATCCTCTGTTTTGGTTTTCTCACTTGCGGGAACTTGTACTGGTGCTGGTGGTGATGGGAACTCTCCAGGACACTTTTACGCACGAAAGCCTCCAAGTTGTTGTTGATTCTTACAGGAAGACACGCCTGTAAGTTGCATTAGAAAATAAGAAATGTTACTGCTGTAGTCATCTATAACTGGAATAGCCATCCACGTATTTGTAGCTTGCAAATATCCAAGATGTAATTAGTTGATGTCTTTGCGTAAACGGTCGCGCCCACGTCTCTTCTGGATCAGTGCTTTCGGACTACTGCAGATCAGATCAAACATATGCTTGTGTCGGAGACTGAAATTAAAAAGGTCCCTGGATCATTTATTTGAGCTGTGAATTCTTTCCCCCTCAAAGAAAGGACGCGTTTTGGACCCAACGTGGGGAAGGATTTTGGTTTTACGCACGCCTGCCGTTCCCCCCGCTGCGCTTTTGCCATCCGCTCCAGGACGCAGACGGAGATGAAAGGGGGAGAGGGGGGCGCCGCCGGGGGGCATGAGGAGTCTCAGACTCAAGGTGACTTCAGCAGCCCGGGGCAGGCGCGGCCCCGTGAATAGAAAAGCGGCGGCAGCATGCCCTCTTGGCCCAACGACTCGGAGTGCGTCTCCCGCAACTACAGCTGGGAAGAGACGTTCAACGGCTCCAGGGACGCGGACCAGCCGCTGCCCCCCCTCAATTACTACTCAATCCCCCTCCTCGCGCTCATCACCATCGCCTGCACGCTGTTGTTTCTAGTCGGGGTGGCCGGCAACGTCATGACCATCCTGGTGGTCAGCAAGTAGTACCGGGACATGCGCACTACCACCAACCTGTACCTGTGCAGCATGGCCGTGTCCGACCTGCTCATCTTCCTGTGCATGCCCCTGGACCTGTACCGCATGTGGAAGTACAGGCCCTGGCGCTTCGGGGACGCGCTCTGCAAACTCTTTCAGTTCGTGTCAGAGTCGTGCACGTACTCCACCATCCTGAGCATAACCGCGCTGTCGGTGGAGCGCTACCTGGCCATCTGCTTCCCGCTGCGCGCGAAGGCTCTGGTCACTAAAAGGCGCGTGCGCGGCTTGATTTTCTTCCTGTGGACGGTGTCCCTGCTGAGCGCGGGGCCGGTGTTCGTCATGGTGGGGGTGGAGAGGGACAGCGTGGAGTCATCCAACTTCAGCTCGTGGTTCAACGTGACGGGCTCGTTCCTGGAGGCGGAGGACACGCGGGAGTGCAGGATGACGCAGTACGCCGTGGACTCGGGCCTGATGGAGGCCATGGTGTGGCTCAGCTCCGTGTTCTTCTTCATGCCGGTGTTCTGTCTCACGGTGCTCTACAGCCTCATAGGTCGCCGGCTGTGGCAGAGGCACCGGGAAACCAACATGAGCTCCCGCGTGTCTCACAGGGACAAAACCAACAGACAGACCATCAAGATGTTGGGTGAGTTCTAGAAACTATTCAGTGCATCTTAAATGTAGAGCAGTTTTTGACAGTGCTTGGTAGAAAGTTTCTTTTTATAAATTCTTCATCCCCCAGTGGTGGTCGTGTTGGCCTTCGTCCTCTGCTGGCTGCCGTTCCACGTGGGTCGCTACCTGCAGTTCCGCTCCCTGGACGCGCCGTCCCCGCTTCTGTCTGCGCTGTCCGAGTACTGCAGCCTGGTCTCCGTGGTCCTCTTCTACCTGAGCGCCGCCATCAACCCCGTCCTCTACAACACCATGTCCTGGAAGTACCGCGGCGCGGCGGCGCGCCTCTTCGGCCTGACCGACGGCCACCCGTCCCGGGGGCGCACGGCCAGCACCGTGAAGGGAGAGAGCTCCAGCGGCTGGACGGAGTCCACAGCCAGCTTCTGATCCACCCGACTGGACACCTCCACTCTCTATATGTTAAAGACACTCACCAGAAAGCCATAATAACCGTCAGAGCAAAGGGGACGTCTGCGCGCGCACCTGCCTTTATTTTTGCTGGATGAGAAAAAAGCACGCGTATTAGAGTTATGTCCATTACTTATAAGCTATTAGGTGTAAATCCCCTTCTTGGATTATCTCAGCAAGTGCCATACACTTCACACCACGCCGTCATTTGGAGGCAGAGCTCATGCACGCGCGACAGGAACGCTGCACAGACCACAGACACTTACAGATGCCTTATATTGTATTCTGGATGACAAAGAAAGCACTGTAGAATTTGTGGCGCCGCTCTGCGCTCCTTCAGAGAGGTGCAGAGCGTGCGCGCCCGCGTGCCTGAGAGAAATATGAATGAATGTGTGTATTATGGAGCTGGATGTAACACACACTAGATAGTTCCAGGATTACCCTGCAGTGGTTTCTTTTTGGTGACCGGCATTTAAGTCACAGCCTTTTGTATTTATTTTTCATTGCCTGTCGTTATTATCATTTTTAAAAGCATTAAGATTGTCAGATTGTCTGATGCATAAAACAATAGAAATCAACATATCAGCGGTCTGTGTGTGCCCTCAGGTGACGTCATATCAGAAATCGTCAATCAAAAACACACTAAATGGCTCTCACAGCTTCACTTGACACCGCTCTTCTGTTAATCCACCCAGTGCTCAATATGGGTCATTTGTCTGCTTTGACATCAATCAATATGCTCTGACATTCAGTTTGATTCACTCCATAGAAAAACAGATTCAGGTATTAGATTCCCTGAGGCTTCCCCTATTCCCACTCCAAAACCTGAACGCACAACGCTCCTCAGTGAAAATAGCATGCAGCATCTGTTGTTTGTCTGTTCCAGCCTTTGTTTTTATTGAAAAGTGTCAGCTGTTCAAGGGCGATCAAACCGTACATAAAAACAAAGTAGGCCTTTTAAAACTCTAAGCAAATGTCACCAGTGTTCATAAAGAAGAAATAAAATCAATCTGACCTGCCTGCCTTTAAGAATGTATAAGAGACTGAGGGGGAAAGTTCATTTATAAAAAGAATGTCATGTTTCATGTGGACGATCGATGAACAATCAGTAAATACAGACGCCGTTTTCTTGCTTTAATTTGTAAATAGATGCTTTGTAAAGGTTAAGTCTCCATGCTGCACAATCAGGGGGGGCTGCAGCAGCCTCCACTCATCTGCACTGCATTAAAAACACGCCGTCCTGGCGGCGAAGAAGATATTTCTGTGAAATGAATGTTTCTGAATGTATATATATACACCGATAACAAGAAGTGTTATTTATGAATCAACTGAATGTATAAAAGAGTAAAAAAATAGTTTTGGAAAATGTCTGTTACGATCATTTGCTGGTTGATGTATCTGCCTATGATAAAGTCTTGTAAAAGGAAAAAAAAACAAACTAAAAAGGCTGAACTAGACTCGTCTTTGGTTTTCTTTTTTGAGTGGAACATTTGTATTCAGGCCCAGCGAGGAGGTGCCTGCTCTTCAGGAAGCAGGTGAGATGCAGGTGTGGTCCAGTAAGCAAGCATCAACACGAAGCATCACTGAGGTTTCCAGGTGGCCCTGCAGTTACATAATGTTCCTCTCAGCCGGGCGTAACACTCGGAGGCACGGCGGTGGGCTGTCTGTCACCGTAGCTGAAAGTGTCATTAGGTCCCAGCAGCCAGCGGGCCCAGAACCAATCCATCACCTCGGATGGCTTTAAAAAAAAAAAAACGGGAGCCGTTGACATGAAGGATCACTGACTCACCTCTGAGTTAACTCAAAGTATCAAAACACCGCAAGAGTCTGCGCAGGCCTTTAAATTACTGGCATGAAAGCTGGATTGGTTCGTAGAAGAAGTGGGTCCGTGAAACTGATGGTACAAGAAGAAGGAAAAACACTAAAAGCTGTAGAGGTCCAAACTGAGGGAACAAATGCAACTAAAGGAGAAAAGAAAGGAGAAAGTGGAGAGATCTAATCAGAGTCAGACAATGAAGCCTTTGAGATAAGACGGAGAGAATAAATCAACTTTAGAGAAAGAGGAGGAAGGTGAAGAAGAGTTCACATTTGTGCCTTTTATATTTCTACGTGGCTTCACAGACAGGTGCCTGCTGGTGTATAAACAGGTGTGGGATGGGTTTATCTGGTGGTCTGACCGTTCAGGGTTAAAACGTTTTCAGCTGAGGTCTTGAACCAGGCAGAGCATGAATGTGTCATCTCAGAATCACTGAGGCTTCATTTACCCGACAACCTTACTTTGACTCATTCATGTGCAAGGTAGTACCCCCTTTTTTGTACCATAGTGGGTCTTAGTTTAAGTATAGTGGGCAAATACAACTTCAGATGAATGAAGAAAAAAAAAAAATGTGGGCAATACTAAGCACCCTCTTACTGCTTCCTTAGGATTTAAGAGGGTCAGATGCTCAAAATCAGCTTCCCTTGATGAAATGATCGGCGCCTCTATAAAAGCTCGCTGGTCTGAAACTTCCAGGAATGAATTAACACAACGCCAAGTGGTAACCCTACCCCAGGATCCCACCGGGAGCTGAAGCACCATGATCCAGCTTCGCTGCAGTTTGGCTCCGCCTCTCATAGGTAGGACTTCAGAAACAGGACGCTTCCGAATACTGCCTGTTCGGCTTTGATTTACGAGATAATGAGTTCAGCCAGAGGTTTCGGGATCATGTAGGAATCACGCTTGAATATGCAGCATGCTTGTCGCCATGTCTCGTCCCTTTCTGCTCTTACACATATAAAAAGGATGAGTGGTGTCATACGACTGAACAGGTACGGTTTACGTGAAAAGGTCACCATGAGAAAGTCTCTGCTGCGTAAAAGGAAGATAGAAGCACAACTTCTAGAATATCCAAAAGTAGATTTGGAGGACGGGCCTTCTGCTACCAGGCACCTTTATTATGCAACCAGCTTCCAATTTGGGTGAAGGAGGCTGACACCACCTCCATCTTTAAAACTAAACTGTAAAAGTTTCTGTTAAGTAAAGCCTACAGTTAGTATAAATAATAGTGTGTGTAGGCGCTAATAGTTATAGCTATAGGAGCTAAGACTAGAGTAGACTCGTCTTAATCACAGCTTCGTCATAGCTATGCTGCTATAGGCCTACACTGCAGGGGGACGCCAACATGATCTGCTGAGCTCTTCTCTCCCTTCCTTCCCTTCTTCCTCCTCCAGCTCAATCCATAGTTACTTAGGAACACCTTGTTATTGTAACTGTGCTCCATTTTCTTTCCTGTAGTTTGTTGTGCTGTTTTGGCCCCCTTTTTTTGTATATTTGCAGACCAGAGTTTCCTGAGTTTCATGCTGACTTGCAGTTCCCTCCTCTGTCCATCCCAGCGTTTACCTCCACCCGTGTGTGTAGATGTGTTCAGGGTGACGGTTGGCGTGGTGATAGTCCTCTGACCATCTCACCTCAGTGCTGCTACCTGCATCTGTTTATATAGTCATTTCATTCAGTCATTTGTGTGCTCTCTTCTCTCTGTCCTGTCTCCACTTTCTTTTTTGTTTTTTACCTGGCTGGCCTTTGGCAGGAAGGTCCCCCCATATGATCCAGGTCCTGCTCAAGGTTTCTTCCTCAAAGTGGAGTTTTTTCTTGCCATTGTTTGGCTTAAAGGTTTTTTTCTCCCGCTGTGGGAGTTTTTTTTTTTTTTTTTACCTGCCATTATCCTTGATTAGGATTTAATAGTGTAATTTTAGTTAATGATATTTGCTCGGGGGTCATGATTTGGGTCTCTGTAAAGCACCTAGAGACAATTGGCATTGTAACGGACGCTATACAAATAAAATTGAATTGAATTGAACATGTAACCCCAAAACCTAAAACAAAACATAAGTTCCAACATCATCATCTCGACCAAAGTAGATTTATGATTTATCGCTGGACATATCACTTCCATCTGTCCACTTTCACAGTCCATGAATGTGAAAACGTATCCATCGGTTGCAGTGCTGTTTGTTGAATTAGCTCCTTAAAGGAGTTTGTAATCTATCCATCATTTCTGCTAACACATTTCTAATTGGTTCCAGGTTTCACACCAATGAGCTTGTTGGAACAGCTTACTTAGGTCTGCAAGGGTGAGACACTGGGAGCTATTTGTTCAGGTTTGGTTCATTCCCTCATTACTTCCAAAGTAAGCAAGTCGACAAATGATGCATATAAAAGGTCTGGAGTTGATATCAGGTATTGAGATGGCATTTGGCAGCTGTTCGACTGGAGCCATCCATATCATGTCCAAGGAGATCTTAACGCAAATGAAGGAGGGCATCAATGGGATGAAAAACAACATAAATCTGTAAGTTGTGGCCAGATCAGTGGTTTGATTCTTACATACGAAACAAAAGCCCTGTTGAGCTCAACAACATCAAAAGACGTGGATGATGGGGAAAAAAATCCTTTGAGTGGTGAAGAAAAACCTGCTCGAAACATCAACGGAAGTCAAGAGTACCCTGGAGAAGGTCGGCGTATCATTGACAAAGTCTACGATATCTAAATAAATATAGAAAATACAGACAAAGTTAACAGTGAGTGCAAACTACTGGTAACATTCAAGAAAGGTTTGACTTTGCCAGAAAAAAGCCTCCTGTGTTCTGGTCTGATTCTTTGGGCGGAACAAAGTTGTATCAGGAAGATGGAAGACAGAAAGGAAACAGCTCACTATCAAAAGCATGAATCCTCATGTGTCAAACACGGTGGAGGCAGTGTTATGGTATGGGCATGGGAGGCTGCCAGTGAAATGGGCTCACTGGTGTTCATATTGACGATGTGACTGTTGACAGAAGTAGCGAGATGAATTCTGAGGCATGTTGGGTTATTTTCCCTCCTCACGCTCAGCCAACAGATAGAATGGTGCTTTATAGTTCGGGTTGGGAATCGAGAACTGGTTCCGTGTGTTTCAATTCCATGGAATCGTTTGGCAGTTTATCCAGCGATTCTCTTATCGATTCCAACCAGCACGAATCTCATGTAATTTACGCAAGTTACGCACAGTCAATTCCAGAAAGTGATTACGTGATTAAGTTACGTCGGTTTAGCACGCGCATTGTAAACAACAATGGCGCCCACCAGGTTCAAACGCTCCAAAGTTTGGCTTCACTTCACCAAAGAAAGATGGCAACAAGGCAACTAGCAGTCATTGTAAAGTGGAGATAACAGCGTCGGGAGGAAACACGGCTAACATGCAGAAACATTTGCGCACACAACATGTGATAATGATAAACAAGTGTTGTGTTTTTGACGCGCTTTGAACTGATGGCAGTAGCCAAGCTAAGATCACCCCTGCGGTTACTACGGAAGGCAACTCTGGTAAGTAGCTATCCCACAGACTATGTACTTCTTTGTAAAATACGCTTTAACATTACCCGCTATGCTATTAAACGAATGCCTTCTGCATTACATTTAGAAGATGTTCGTGATGAGAGAGAGAGTCTGGCTGGTTCAGAGGCTGGAAGACATGATTATATTTCTGCAAAAGAATTGTTAATTCTTCATAGTATTTGCAGATTTGTACTATGCACTGTTCCGTTGTATTTGATAGTATTTATCTTTCTTTATTATTATTTTTGAGTGCTTAGTGAGCTCATATATCCTTTTAAAAAGGAGATTTTTTTTATTTCTATTAGGAAAAATCTGTTAGTAAAATGTTAACACATTCTTGTGTATTTGCACAGTTACATATTACAACAGTTAACACGTTATCCAGGCTTTGGGCCTCTTTTGACCTCGCTGTTGAGTTTGTAAGGTCGTGACTTCTAAGTAAAAAAAAAATTGATGCTAATAAAACTGTTAGTTCTCCTTTTTCCCCAAATTAGAATCGATAAGAGAATCGATAAAGAATTGAATCGTTAAACAGTATCGATAATGGAATCGGAAAAATCTTATCAGTTCCCATCCCTATTTATAGTGAAGACGGACAATGAGCCCGTAGCTACACAGAAAACAACCCGAGACTTTTAATATTCTTCAATGACCAATCCAGTCGCTTTTCCAGTTACTGAAGCAGCGGCTGAAGGAAGCTGCGGTGAAGAATCCCCGGAGAAAAAGCTCTGACGTTAATGAACTCATTGACTGCAAACAATTTGCAACCAAGTCTTAAAATTAACGGTTACATTTAGTTATGTCTCTTAATCCAAATACTTTTTAAGACCTGGAAAATGAAGTTAGTTTGCTGATAATGGCTCTGCTTCGTCAAGAGTAAAAGCCGTCTCTTAAGACCTCTTAAATTAAAGCTGAGGGCCTACACTTTGATTGCAACCGTGGCTGGTTTATTTCAAATTTAAAGTGGTAGTGTATTAAAACTTTTCCACTGTCCCAATTACATCTGTATCTACATGCACGCACCACAAAGATGGGTTAAAAACTGTTTCCTGTTGGTCGGCCTCTGTAGTCGCCCTCATGGACATCAGGAGACGAGACCAAATGTGATTACCCTCACTGCTACCTAGCTTAACACTATCAAGGCCACTTGAGAGTAAATCAATAAGACAAATCCTCACAGAGACACACCTTTTCACCCATTCTGCTTCCTTAAAACCTTCCTTCGACCCCCGTGACACTCCGACGAATCGAAAACCGGTTCATCCGGATGACTGATCCAGTTTTCAACCCCGTCGTTAGAAACGTTGATCATCGCTCCTCTGCGTTTACGCACAGCTCCATCTGTCGAGGGGAGAGCAATCATAAAAATCAATACTGCTACAGAAAACGTGAGTGTCATCGATACCGAACGCAGCTTTTATCTCCCGGATCGCCCGCGGAAAGACGAGGCACGTGGAACGTGTAATTAGATCACAGGGGTTTTATATGTTCGCGGAGAAAAATGACAGACAATCAAAAATAAACTGCTGCAATCCAAGTCAGAAAAAAAATTAAAACATTTATTGGGCATAAATATATTATATATACGCTACCGATACAGTTACGTCTTACATACATAGGGTAGTATTTGCAAAAATCTATACATTAAAATTGATATGGCAGTTTCTTTAATATAATGCATATGAAATTGTCTAACATTTACAATACAAGAAGAAATGCATGAATTTCTTTTTTTTTCCTTTTTTCTTTTTTTTTTTTGTCAAATCGTAGACCATGACAACATTGGAATGTTTGTTTGGAATCGTGAGGTAAAAATACATTTCTTGTCTTTTTTTGTCTTGCTTAAAAAATAGTTAAATACCTGCGAGTCTCTGTACGTTTGTCCAATGGCCAATATCTCAGTCAAAATCTCTACTTACTGTAAAATTTACATTGAGAGAAAAAAAAAAACCTCCAAAACAAAACAAAAAACTAAACTAAAATAAAATGTAAAAAAAAAAAAAAAAAATGATCAGAAGGCACAGACGTGGGGACTGTTGGGCGATACACTGACTCTGATTATTAAACTGTCACCAAATGTGCAGGACCTGTCGGGGGAGTTGGGGGGTGTTTTTAGACAAGTGTGGTTCTATAACATCATCAGCATTTAAAAATAAACAAAAAAAAAAAAAAGAGCACGACGAGGGAGTACCCAGCCCACAAACACAAAGCCTTTCAGTTAACACTGTGTTAACTTACGATTGTTCAACACTAGTACAACTTATTTGAATATCACAAAAAGAAAAAAAAATACAACAACAACAAAAAAAAACAACAAAAAAAAAAAACTGCTCTCTCACTGGGGCATTTAAAGCCACTGTATGTAGCATCGCCACTTCCGAACACACGGGGGCGACATTGAGCTAATGAGTGAGGAAGGTCCGGCACGTCTCGGAAAAACCACTGGCGGCGCCGTGTCCCGCGCTAGGGGCCGACACATAAACTCCCGTGTGATACGCCGCCCCCGTGAGGTCAGAAGTGGTATTGCCGAGCCGAGTGGCTTCTGAGATTGAAGAGGGCAGTGAAACGGGCCGTGCGTGGGCGACATAACACCGAGGGATCAGGGACACCAGCCAATTACAAAGCGACAGGCTAGGTAGACACAATAAGCACGTCTGGCAAAGGCACCGTACACCTACGAACCGCCATTTTCTCGGTGCTGGTTTTGCGTTCCGCGGAGAGCGCGGCGCCGTTCTGAGTAGCACGGGACCGTGCTCCGGTAATGCCAATGTCACAGTGAAACCAACGATAGAATAATGCCAATGAATGTAACAGTAAGCGTTGGCAGTAGTGTTTGGAACAGAGGAGAGGATTCATCTCCTCTCGCTCACATAACCTCATCACGTTTAATGCTTGGCATAAAAAAAGTGCTTCAACTCCATTAGTCATAATGTATTTACCATCTCATTCTATAGATCTATAGATATCTCTGTATATCATCATCTCTTAGCAAAACACTGGATACAAAACACTCACTACTACTACACCAGCACTAGCCCGAAAAAAGGAATTGTAAAAATTATTGTTGGCATCTGCCTGAAATCATGATTAGATTTTTCTTTTTTTTTTTCTTCCTTTTTTTGCCTTCTTCAACTTTCAGTGTGAAATCAGTTTGTGTTCAAAAACTCTCCTCCAAAATGGGGGCCACACATTTCAAAATGGCACATTTTTTTTTGCTTGATGAGAACAAACAACCAAACAAACAACCAAAAAAAAAAAAAAAAAACATAAAAGATATATGAAAAGAAGCATAATCACAGATCAAGTTAATGTTCTTTTTTTTCTTTTGAGAGAGTAATAATAACAATAATAATAATCATAATGCGGTGTCGTTACAGAAAAAAAAAAAAAAAAAAAACATCACAGAACCCATTAGACAACTGCAAACGCAACATCTAGTGGACACGAAAAGCCTGCGCTTTGGCATTAAAACTTTAAGAAAAAAAAAAAAAAGGCATCAGAAGCTTCATTATAACACTATTCAGAAAAAAAAAAAAAAAAAAAAAAAAAAGCCAAAGGCAGAAACATTTATCCCAATACAGAGGACTTGAACTGGCCCTAAGGCCTGGCTTGCTACATGTCTCTCTAAGCGTTACAAGAACTGCTTGCCTGTGCACGGCAGAAACAGGAGATGAATCAACAACATACTAAGGCGTTTGGTTACATGTTTGAAACGTAGACTGCAATGCACGGACTGATGAGCTACAGGTTCCCAAGAGCTGCAAGAGAATTACTTAAAGGGTTACTATGATAAGGAATGCTGGCCTTAATCATACAATCTAACATACATCCATTAAAAAAAACAAAAAAAAAAATCTTAAAGAAAAACATGCTACAAGAAAAATTAGTATATAACTACACTTGTCTCTTAATCTTTAAACAATAAATAAATGAAGATTGCACTGTAATTGGCATGTAAAGTACTGTATGCAAATATATAGTATAAATAAAACCTAGAAAAAGAACTCTACTTTATCTTTCCCATCCACTTTGGCAAAGGTTTTTTTTATTTTTTGAGCTAGTAAACCACTTTGCTTACTGATGCGTAAAGGAGCAAGGCACAGCAAGGACAGAGGACAAGATACAGCTTTAAAAAAAAAAAAAAAAAAAAAAAAAAAAACGAGAGAAGAGATGGAAAAAAAAAAAGAGGAGGCAGAATCAGAGAGGTTAATAAGATGATGAGGATGACGGGATCAGATCTCCCCTCTGTAAGGCCTTATCCCTGAGGTACGTCACAGGCTGCCAATCAGAGCTAATCAATGCCTCCATCTCCCATCCGACGCCCCCCACCCTTACGCCCCGCCCACCACAAGGTCGAGATGTCAATCATTAATCACGCAGGTCGGGGCGACTTCTTTGGATTAGGATATAAAATAGGTTGTACCTTGGCTTTGTTGAACAGGTTGTGGGGGGGGAAGGGGGGAGTCAAATGGACGCGGGACTCAGACAGGAGATGGTTCTGGTGTCAGAATGCCCTGTTCTGATGAGTTGTGTGTTCTGTCCAAGGCTTGTTTGGTTAGCGAACATTAGCTCAAGTCCTCAGAGAACATGTCCGACTGAGAAGGGATCACAGTTTTGCTACTGCTCTGATTACATGTCAATAAAGCACCTTTTAATAGAGAGAGAGAGGAGGGGGGGGAGGCGGGATGGATCGAAAGCAAGTGGGGGAAGCAGCCAGAGCGAAAAGGAGTCATTACGGATAACGACGGGCGAGGGGGGGGTGGAGGGAGAGGGGGGGAAGAGTCCTCAGATGCATCGATTCACAGACGGGCGAGAAGGAGGAGCAGCTCCGGCGCTGGTCCGGCTAAGATCAGACGGGCTGAAGCTCGATGGCTTCCCCCCCCCCCCTGGGTTAAACAGACGCGGTTCTGAGAAGGGGGCGGGGCTAGCTGGCTAGGCGGTTAGCACCTGTGGGCCTGTGATGCTACTGAAGCTACAGCTGAACAGCAGGTTGAGTCGGGTCCCTTCCTGGTGGCTTCCTGCAGCCAGTTTATGCCCAACGTGTGAATGCCTACAAGGGTCCAAACGCATCTCAGACCCGGTCCGCTCCTCCCCTTTCACACCGCAGTCCAGACCTTACATTGCCATCACTTATATTACATCATTTATAGCGTCATAGATATTTGATATAAAACATATATTGTATATATGCATATATATATATATTAGATAACCGGTCTCCATTCTTTCATAGATATAATAAAATCACAGGATAGCAGCATCTTACACCATACATGGATTGCATCACTTTGGTAGTTGAATGAGTGAGTGATCTGAGTGGTAAAAGCTGAACTCCTAAGAGGAAACGTGTCTTTCTCATTGTCACTGCAAAAGTGTCGGTTTTGCACGAGTGCACGGTTATGTACGGAGGTCTGCAGCGCGGCGTCGGCGCGCTGGGTCTTTGTCGGTCTGCGTGTGAGAGCAGGAGCAGATTGCATGAACTGACCGAGGGCCTGTAGAGTATTAAAAAAAAAGTGAATATGAACAGCTAAAGCTTTGAATGCCTACATTTGAATATGGCTGAATGAATACAAAGACTGCAGCAAAAAAACAAAAAAATTAAAAATTAAATACTGAAAAAAAAAAAAAAAGAATTAAGGCAATGACTGTCAAAAAAATACAGCTGTTCTCTACTGAATATGTTTTAAAAAGATACAAAATTAAAACATGCAAGGCAGTCTGAGGAGCGTGTGCTTTGCTCACGGTTATTTTAAGGCTTGATTATCAGTTTTCTTTTCCCAACCGGTGATACAGCAAAGACAAGGCTTCCATCGACAGTTTCCTTAACAAATGATATGGACAATGATTCAAAGACAACGGAGAAGTAGAAGGAAATGAGACCAAACTGAAATGAAGCCAGAAGACGACATTTAAAAGCCCGAACTGATTCTCTGACTACAAAAAAAACAAAACAAAAGAAACAATAAAAATACACAGCCTTAAAAGTACGTCTCAAGTGTTTGTTTTGATTTCATTCGGTTCTTTCATAGACAAAAAAAGTTTTTTTGTTTTCTGTGACTTTACTTTCTCTTTCGATCCTATAGTTGAAATTCCCTCACTTCATGAAGAAGTATTGCAGCAAGCAGGCGATGAGGATGGAGAGGCCCGCGAACACGCACACGATCACCGCCGCGAAGCGCTCGTCGCTCGAGATGAGGCCCGCCCCTTTGCCCGTTTCGATGGCGCACTGCTCCGCCGACGCGGCCGACTCCTGGCGGCGCAGCGTGAACGAGGAGGAGGGGCTCAGCGGCCCGCTCAGCTCCTGGCACGTATCCTGGCAACGCCGGCAGGCCCCCACGCGGAAACGATAGTCCGTGTTTCCTTGGAGACCGGAGATCTGGAACACGCCCTCCTCTCCCTTAAAAACCTGCGATGACGAGAGGAAGATGATCAAAGACTGGATAAAATGTAAAACCACACAAAAATTCAAATACAGAAAATGAAACTCAGAGCACGTGACCTCTGCGTGTGCACGTGAGACCGACCTGTCTGTATTCTGACTCGCGTCCGACCAGCACCTGGAGTACGTAGCTCACAGGGTCCCCTCTCATTGGTGGGATGGTCTCCCATGTGATCTCACACATGTTCCCCTCCAGCTGGTGCACCCTGGGAGCTGTAGGAAAGAAAAGGCATCAAAACGTTATTTATTATTTTTAAAAGCCGAGAAAAACCTTCAGCTCGAGCTTGTAGTTGCTTTGAACTTGACAGAAGCAATTTTCAGGGTCCTCACAAATCACTTTTATTGTGTTTCAAGAATGCAGACAAATCCAGAATTTAGAGCGATCAGCTCAATTTAAAAATGTTGAAATAGATGGGGAGAAAGAGTTCATATGATATCAAAATAACACTTTTTCTTAAAGACTCTTCAATCAGCAGATTACTTATACCCAGTCCTGGTGAGGGCGCCAGGTTGGGTATAAAAGAAGCATCCGCCTGAAGCTTCCAAACAAAGATGGCTCCTGGCTCAGGACTTCTTGCGAATCATTCCGTGTGTTTACATGGGAAGTTTAATTCCTCTTTAATTCAGAATTAAAGTTAAATCCGATCTAATTCCAAATGAAAATGTCCATTCCGAATTAAACTTAATTCCAAAGTAAGTGGCTGGTTTATTCTGATTTTAATTCCGCGGTCATATATACACTCATTCCGCTTTAATTAATTCCCGTCTTTCTGCGCATGCTAGTTCTGTTGCCCGTCTGTCGCGATGACGCTTATATTCCGCGCTGGGCTTGTTTTCAAAACAAAGTTTTAAAATGGCAGCACGCAGTAAACGGTGGTCAAGAGCAGAGATGATTTATTTAATAAATAGCTTGGAGGAAGTGGAAATAATTAAAAGAACAGATGGCAGGAAACATAAAAATTGTGAGCTTTTCAAAGTTGTAGCGGCTAGGTTAAATGAAGGAGCAGGGCTTGACACTGACACCGGCCAATCGGCCAAATGCTGGTAAAATTTGTCTGTGGCTAGTAACAATTTTTTGTCTCACAAGCAACTTTGGCTGGTAACTTATTCTTCTATGACACATCACAATAGTTGTACCAATTGTTTGTATTTAAAATGTAAATGCAAGAATATTGTGAATAAGAAAAAAACTGACAGCAAAACTGTGGCTAGCATATAGACTAAATGGCTAATGACTGAGGAAAAACACTAGCCACAGTGGCTGGTGAGCAAAAAAGTTAGCATCAAGCCCTGTGAAGGAGGTTTCACAGATAGAGACGCCACCCAGGTCAAAAATAAGTGAAATGTTGTTGCTAATCGAGTAAGTTTGTTTTCTTCTGGTAGACGTAAAGACGTCCGCCCCCCCTATCCAATCAGAACCCTTCCCAACCCCCAGACCTAAAGCGGAATTGGATAAAGCCAAACAAACATGTTTTCCATGTAAACCTCAATTCGGAATTACTATTTCCATGTAAACTTGAAGGAAAATAGTTTAATTCTGAACTATTTAATTCGGAATAATTAATTTCGAATTAAAATTCGGAATTCGGAATAATTAATTCCGAATTAAAAAACACCATGTAACCATGGCCATTGATCAATTGGAAAGAAAATCTCTAAACAAAGCTTTCCTACATGCACAATGCATAACGGTGGATTCACACAGCGGCGTTGCGGCAGTGCACGGGGGGTTGTGGTCCTTCTGATGTTTCTTCATCGTACCAAAAACAACCAAATTTCTTCCTTCGTGCTTTGAATTAGTTCTGCCTCTGTGTATGATTTCACTGGCTAGCTCTAGCAGCTCAACTGGCTGACTCATGCGCTAAAACGGGAAAAGTGGAAAAAGCCCTCCAACTTTTGACAGCGGCACCGTGATCGATGCGACGCACGGAAACCACAATTGATTTCAGCAATGGATGACGTCACCCCGTTCAAAGTCTATAGAGACGGGCGCAGACGTGTGAATCCACTGTAACATCTCATACTTCTTATAACATTCACCTTCTTTCTAGCGTCCACAATGCAACAACTACAACTGCTTGTACAGTGATCCCTTGTGTGATGTTACAAGTTCCTACAGTGTCAGAATAAAGTGCTCGTTCCATGCAGAGAAACCCGGACTGTTTCTTTTGTTGTTGTTAGCTTGTTAGCCGCTAATTGCAAGCCAAAAATAGCACAATAGCAGCAGTTTGTTTACTACGGTTCAGAGACCAGAGGCTGTGAAGGTAACAGAAAGACCACAGTTGAACCTTTGTCTTGTTTTGCTGCAGTGTCTCGCTACTTTTTTGCGGATTTTAAACATATTTTAAATACATTATTTAGGCTCGGAGGCTTTTTTTTTTTTTTTTCCAGGCCCAATACACTGTTACAAAAAAACAAAACGAACAAAGAAACAAACTAACAAACAAAAGATTGTTCATAGTTGAGATAACATTTCTATCATTAATTTTTTTTTCTATCTACAATAAATTTACTTTCTGAAGACCCTGAAATAGTTTCCTTTATACCCGTGTACGGTCACTAAACATAAAAAATAATTTAGTTTAATTTTAGAAAAACCTCCCCAACCTTTCTGGAAAGGTTTTTAGAATTTCAAGAAGCTTAAACAAAAGTCCTGTCCTTTCGAAATAAATGTACCTTCATTTTCTGCTATTTGTAAACCCCAATTTATCACAAATGCAATGTCCGTGCAAGAATAGATTGCTTAATATTGGTGGTAAATGTTGCAGTCATGCTAATGGTGGTTAATGGAAGGCTTTTTAGACTCAAAGCTACCACACATCATCTACTAAAAAGAAAAGCAGATTTTTCATGTCCATTAATTTTTGTGTTTCTAATGGTGAAAATTATTTTTGGAAATATCCTCAGGGAATATTGTCAGAACCGCAGCATTAGTTCTCAACTCTTCCAACCTCGAATAAAAATGCAGATTTGAAGAGGTCCTTTTTGAATGATGCACATTTGTGATTCGAAATATGGAAGGGAAGCTATTTTGGCTGCTGAGGCTGTTTATGGATGTGTCGATACTGAGCTGCACATTAGCAGCCTCACAACTGCACCCATAATACTCCATAAAGTGAGATTTGTAGTCCATCTGTTTATGGCAGAGATCACACATTAGAGGAATAACCAGGCAACGTTACATCCAGCTGCATCCACCTCAGCAGCCTGTTCTCACAGAGGGGGGTTATGGGAAAGACATTTTCTCTGGGTCATTTTACCTTTCAGGGCAGGTGGCACAGACTTGGTGGTGCAGAACGTGTACGTGTCAGAGAAGGGACCCTCCCCGGCCTCGCTGATGGCCTGTATTCTGAAGTTGTAGCTGCTGGACTCGATCAAGCGCTGGACTTTGTAGGTGTGGCTGGGACCGCGGTAGATCGTCACAAACCTGGAAAACGACAAAGACGACAGAGTCACGGGTCTAGACTTGAAGGGAGCTTTTACACAAACCTGGGCAAGAAGGAGGACTGTCAGAGACGAAGGGGAAGGCAAAGCGAAACACAGAAGAATACAAAGAAGAGCGGGTTTTCTTTTCCATATATACAGAGCCACGTCACCAAAGCCTGGTTTATGCTCAGAAATCAGGTCGTCTGCGTGTGTGACTCAGATAACGCAGATATAACCATAGTGCGAATTATGGGGGGTTTTGGGGGGGTTTGACCCCCCCCCCCCCCATTACAACTTTGACCCCCCCTAAAGAAGGGACAAATTGTCATTTTTGTAATCTCTAGAAAATGTTGACCCCCCCCCAATTGTCATTGCATAATTCGCACTCTGGATATAACCCCCCACCCTCTGTAGACACACCGGTGCACCTCCTCAAAATTGTAGGTGACCGCAGATAGTGTCGCAGAAAGGAGAGAAAGGAGGCCTCTGATTGGTCAATTCATCCACATAGAAAAGATCGCATCATTGAAGAAGTGAGGAAGTACCCACATCTGTACGATTCTGGTTCTCCACACAATAAAGACAGCACATATTCTAGTACAGTGAATTCGCCAATTCCCGCTATAAGTTCAGCGGTTTTAGTTATTCGCAAATTTTTTTTTAGAAATATATAATATATTTAAAAAAAATCAAGAATAAAATTGCGGAAACATCATGCGGATGTTGTGCCGCGTTCTCTCGCAGCAAAGAAATGTTGAGAGCCAGCCTGGCCCCTTTAAGAAGGTGGCCTTATGGGTAATGGTGTGGCCTTATGGGTAATGTAGTATGTGTGTCGTGGGACGGCAGAATAAAAACGAGGTTAGATGAAAGAGCGGTTTCTTTACTACGGTTCAGAGACCAGAGGCTGTGAAGGTAACAGAAAGACCACAGTTGAGCCTTTGTCTTGTTTTGCTGCAGTACCTCACTACTTTTTTGTGGTTTTTAACACATTATTCAGGCTCGGGGGGTTCCGGCTCCAGTTCGGGGGGGGGGGCGCTGGTCTCCATTAACCACGAAAAATAAGGGATCATTGAGGGAGATTGCAATGAATGTGGGTCTGGATACAGCCGAGACGGTGAGGAAGTGGAAAAACACAAGAGATAAGTTAAGTAAGTTTAGCTAGTTTGTGATTGTCGCTCTTGCGTTGCGGCGTGGAATAAAATAGCGGAGACCGCGCTTCAAAATTGGGCATAAATCAAAAATAACTGCGGCATGCCTGCGACAAGCTAACTGCAACACATTGCAGCGAGAGTATACACAGCCCTTTAGTCTCTTCCAGTATCACTTGAGCTTCCCTTTTATCAACTCTGAATTTCAGGAGAATTTTCAGTTCATTAAAGCTATGTAGCAACACCACCTTGGACCAGGTGGGGGGGGGGGGTGTTGACAAGTAAGCCACCGACAATACTGTGCTCATTAGAGGAGGCGGTCAGGCACATCTTGTAACACCTTTTTGTCTCGCTGGCGGTGTACCTTCTCGTGAAATAGTGACCCCATGTGGTCAGAAGCGAAATCGCTACACGGTGCAGCTTTAAAATATGTGCAAAGACAGTTTTTAGATTCAGCTTAACAAGAATCAGAACAACATCGCCACCATCATGGCTGCTCTCTTTGCGGTTTGCTGTCGACTGTAACCACCTCGGTGGAAAAGCCGTACGTGACCGACAAGACAGCAAACGCTTCGAGAAACGGCCTATTAGCAGCTCGGCGGTGCATAAAACGTGAAAAATACAACCATGGGAAAAAATAGGTCGGGGGAAACTTTAGAAAACAAGAAGCGCGGGAGGAGAGTAAAGTGGATCTTAAACCAAGATAAGATAGCGGTGATTTATGAACAGACAGGACAAATAAGTAACAGGGCATAGCCACAAATCTGATAAAAACGAGAAACCAAAACAGTCCGGGGCTGGCGAGATGGACAGACTGATGGAATGAAAGAGATGATAAGTAGGCAAATGAGTGAGTCAGGGAGGGAAAAAAGTGGATTTGAGTTGACAAGGGGTTATTTATCTCTGCTGCCAGGTTTTAAGCAAAAAAAAAAAACAAAAAAAACATAAAAGTCTGAGAGGAGGAGGAAGTTATGGCAGAAGAAAGAGTGACATATCAACAAAAGGAAAAGGAGAGCTGAATGAATAGACTGGAGATGATGATTGAGAACCTGGAAGACGAGAGAAAGGAGAGAGTGAAAGAGAAAGAGGTCATGGTTTAGCAGAAGGTCGTAACTCCAGATGAGCTCTTTATGTAACTGCACTGCAGAGAGTCGATGTGTTTTTCTTCCTGATATACGACGCTGTTAAATCTTCCTCTCACTGTTGGGCCACACAGTTAACAGTGTTCGCGGAATAAGCTCGGTGGTTGGAAATGTAGAAGTTATGGCCATCTGAAACTCTTTGTTGAGTCTAAATCATTTCTCTATTTATCGCCCATCCCCTCAGCTCTGAGCACTTCTGACCTCTTCTCTTTTGGAAAAAAGCTGCCAGGCAGGAGGTCAGTAGTTCCACACATCAACAGCCTTTACGCTGGACGAGCAGGACGCAGTTAATGAGATGATTTTCATCCTTGATGCAGAGCCAAACAGGCAGGCAAATGATTGCAAAAGGCGGCAAACAAGGACGTGTCACTATCCACAGCGGTGTGGATGACACGTGTAACTTTGGCAGAAGTTTTACTGAATGAAAACCCTCGGGCCGCAGACCGGTACCGGGCCGCGCGAGAAAAAAATTAGTTTTTTAAGTTTTATTTATTATGAGTCTGAACGAGCTTTTATTTTGAAAAATCTTTTATTTTGAAAAATGACCGGATTCTCTCGGCTACATCTCGGTCATTTGACCCAGCTAGCAAAATGAGTAAGAAACAGACGTCTTTGGTAAGTTTCCTTGTACAACCTACGACTTCCATGAAAAAGAAAGCTTTTAACAGACAATAGAGTCCTACTGAAATATGGATTTATCACGACAGGTGATTCCCACGTACCGAGCCCACTCTGCGTGAGTTTTTTTTTCAAAATTTATTAAATGGGTAGAGAGGATGTCACCAGAGACTTTGATGTTATTCTAGGGATGCACATTTTGGATTTTTTTTTTTTTTTATGACCGTTAACCGACGCCCTTTAACGTTTAATAACCGTTAACCGATAAGTTCAGGAGGGTTGACTGCCGCGATGTTGCGCGCGTTGTCGTGGATGCATGCGGACACTTCCCCGTGTATACTCTCGCGGCAATGTGTCGCCGTTAGCTTGTCGCAGAGATGCCGCCGTCACTTTTGATTTATACTAGCGCGGTCTCCGCTATGTTATTCCACGCCACAATGCAAGAGTGACAATCACGAACTAGCTAAACTTACTAAACTTATCTCGGCGTTTTTCCACTTCCTCACCGTCTCGGCCGTATCCAGACCCACATTCATCGCTATCTCCCTCCATGAATTACTAGAATATGTGCTGTCTTTGTAGCGTGGAGAACCAGAATCGTACAGATGTGGGTACTTCCTCATTTTTCCGATGATGTGCTCTTTTCTACGCGGATGTAGAATTGACCAATCAGAGGCCTGTTGCACCTGTCGACACGCCCCCATGAGTTGATTGAATTACGTATCTTAAAAACAAAATTGACCGTTAGTATTAATCGGTTAGAGTTACTGTTATCGGTTAACGGTTAAACGGTTAACCATGTGCATCCCTATGTTATACTCATGCTTTGTTATAGGCTTAATGTAACGAGAAAACCCTCGTTAATTACGTCAAGATTACGTCAGTAATTAGATTCTGAATGCCAGTTTCCATTAACGTTTGATCAATTACAAGGAGATATATTCTGATTAAAATCACTGTGTCCAAGAATGATTATTGGGGAAATTATTATAAGATTTCCAAATTGAAGAATTTTGATTTGAAGAGACAGATAGGAATCTTATATTCAGGCACAAATACAGACAGAAATCACCATAAAACAGGGACAGAGAAATGAGAAGCATGTTATGTGGACCGAAACATTTTTTCCTCTGCCTGACATTCCTCTTTGTGTTTTGATGGCTGAAGCTCTTCTCCTCAACGTTCACTCACTACAACAGAACCCTTACAACTCCAGACTATGGAGCCCCGTTTGGGTCATAATTCAATGAATAAATGAGTCTATTATTATGAAATACAGATGTTTATAATTATGAAATACGTATCCATTATTATGAAATGTTTCTCATTATTATGAAATGCATGTTTATTATTATGAAATATTTCCCATTATTATGAAAAAAATGTAATTATTATAAAATATATTTTTTATTATTATTTAATCTTAGTTTAATGCATAATAGTTTATTTCAGAATAGCTTTTTTTTTTTAAATCTAAGAATGACTTTTTACATAATGGCTTCCTTTTTCATAAGAATGAGTTTTTACATAATAATGACATTTTGCCAGTGGGCGGGACCAGTGGTTGACCTGCACCCTCATTGGCTGATCCTTCTCCATTCTACGCTCTGACATCGACTAGTTTTCGCCGTGAGGTCCCGTTAGCAGTGGGCCGTGGCGTCATCAAGGTACGCTCCTAGTCCGATTGTAGCTATGGCAGCTTGGACTGAGCTACGGGAAACCTTGACCAGGTTAGCAGACAATATCGAAAATGATAATTTATCAAGCGATACTATTTTGACTCGATTTGACGATTCACTGTTCTGTTGCTTATGCCTGAATGAAAGAGCAGCCAATCACATAAATGGCTCCGCCCTCTCTGCTGTGATTGACACACAAATCATTCTTATGAAAAACAAAGCCATTATTATGTAAAAGCTCATTCTAATGAAAAACGAAACCATTATCATAATAATGGGAAATATTTCATAACAATAAACATGCATTTCATTATAATAGACTCATTTATTCATTGAATTGTGACCCAAACGGGGCTCCATACCAGACGTCCCTGCCAGGAGACAATGTGACTCATACAGAAGAGGGGGAAGTTAAAGAGAAAAATAAAGCAAACTCCTGCAGCTTTCTGTGGGGAATAAAACGGGGTGAATGTGCACGAAAACAAGGTGAGTGAAGGCAGAGGAGGGAGAAGATTTCCTCCGAGGTTCTGGTGAAAGCACCTGCCTATAAATGAAATGGGATTAGTAAATAAGAATTAGATCAGAACGCGGCGAGAGAAGCGATGCAGAGGACAACCAAAGTCAACATGTTTCATGGGAAATCCCAAATTACGCTCGCAGAAATTACAGCTTGACATCCAATATGTCTGTTTACAAATCTAAATATTTTAATATTCCAAATTTCCACTTCTGCCAAAGCCAGTCTCACCCATTAAACGGGGACATCTGCTGCTCATGGCCATTTCAAACAACGTTAACAACAAAAACGGCCACGCCATGGATTCTAGCAGAGCGTGATGAGACAGCAGAGGGGAACTAAGAGGAGCGTCCTCTGAAAAGTAGCTGTGTGAATTCATTTATTGATGGACACACATGCACACACATGCACACACACACACACACAATTCATGAGGTGGCAATGCTCCAGCAGCTATCACATCCAAGCATCGATGGGATCAAACCAGCTAAGAATCACGTTTTATTGTTAGGAAGTGATTCAATTGACGGTCCTGTAAATCTGTCTTTGCTCTTTGATTTGAAAAAAAAAAGAAAATAAAAATCATATTTGCTCAGGCATTCACTAGAAAACTGTAGAATTGCTCAGATTTTATGTTCTTGACGCTGAGTGCAAGGTACACTTGTTTCTGACTGCAGATGGATGTCATGAAATTAATTTTTTCTTCTTGTTGTTTTTTTGGGTCTTGAAGAGTTTATGTTTTTTTTTTTTTTAATCTTGGGGAGACTTAACTGATCAGTTCTTGAAACCGACCATTCAATTTCCTGAGAGGTATATGGCATTTTGAAAACAAAACATCCGATGTTGTGTTGCAAGAACTGAAAGGACAAAAAGCCAAAGTCTATTAACAGAAACCAGGAGTGGCTGTATCCACTCCAACTGGGTCAAAACCATTGCTTTGATTAAGTCTTACCTCTCTTCTGAATTAAAAGAAACATGTTCTATCCCTTTTTCTAAAGGTGCCACAAATCTTGGTCAAAGTGCAACAGAGATGCAGCACAACAGCTCCCTTCACAGCCACGCATGTTCACAGCAGGTGGTTTTTAGGGGGCGGAGTTTGCATTTAGACTCCACCCTACCGTCCTCTGCAGGGCGTGTCTCCTCTGAAATCAATCATGCAGCTTTGCTATGCTGTAGAGATACAGGTGATGTCTAGAAGATATCTAAGTACAGTCATCCCCCACACTTCGCAGTCTCAACAATCGCGGTCTCAGTACATCGCGGAAGTTTCAAAAATATTCATAGAAAAAAAAATATTCGAAAAAAAAATTTAAACGAAGTGCACGAGGCTGAAGCCAAACCCATCACATCAAGAACGAGTCGCGGAAAGCAACAAGAGCCGAGAGGGGAGGGCCCATGACATATATCGAGACCTGTGATTGGCTGCTATGACAGTCATTACTGTGCCGTCGGTTGTCTCTAGCTCATTGGCTGACACGCGTCCCGGCATCTCCCATCTCTTGCTCTCTCAGCTACACACAGAGGAGAGATCGTCAGAGTGAGTGTACCTTCCGTAGATTTTGCGTACGCGCGTACATGTATAATGTATGTTCTAGGGATGCACATGGTTAACCGTTTAACCGTTAACCGATAACAGTAACTCTAACCGAATGATATTAACGGTCAATTTTGTTTTTAAGCTACGTAATTTAAATTCATGGGGGTGTGTCGACAGGTGCAACAGGCCTCTGATTGGTCAATTCTACATCCACGGAGAATCTGTACGATTCTGGTTCTCTACGCTACAAAGACAGCACATATTCTAGTAATTCATGGAGGGAAATAGCGATGAATGTGGGTCTGGATACGGCCGAGACGGTGAGGAAGTGGAAAAACACAAGAGATAAGTTTAGTAAGTTTAGCTAGTTCGTGATTGTCGCTCTTGCGTTGTGGCGTGGAATAACATAGCGGAGACGCGCTAGCATAAATCAAAAGTGACGGCGGCATCTCTGGGACAAGCTGACGGCGACACATTGCCACGAGAGCATACACGGGCGCAAGATCGTGGCAGCCAACCCTTTCGGACTTATCGGTTAACGGTTATTAATCGTTAAAGGGCGTCGGTTAACGGTCATAAAAAAAATCCAAAATGTGCATCCCTAGTATGTACATATACATGTACATGTACATCCACATCGCGGTTTTCACCATTCGCCGTGGGGTCACAGCCCCCATTAACCGCGAAGTGCGGAGGATTACTGTATACTCTTAATCTGGGTCTCTGATGTCACAGAACCAGTTAGTAAATTATATATTTTCAGATTTACAGTTGAACCAACTTTGAGTTTTGTTTTGTTTTTTTTACATCACCGATAGTCACTTTAGATTAGGGTGGCCAGCCACATCGATTCACTTTGCAACAATACTCTTTTGTGAAATAAATCTGGTACACGTACCGTTTGCTGACTGAATCCCATTCGCATTGATAATTTAACAAGATGAAACAAACAGAAACACACTTTTCAAGCCGTGTTCCCACAGTTAGCTTCATGAAACGTCAAGCGGAGTGCTGGTTGCTTGTCAGTATTAATGTCCTCTTTCTAAAAGCAGACGCTGGGGAGTTTTTCAACCCCAAACAACCAGTTGTACCGTCTCATCCATCAGGTTTAATGCCCACGATCATGACCTAACTCTTATTACGCCTCACCTCAGATAAAACCCTTGATTCAAGAAAGCCTTTCACTGGAAGCAGGAAAAGCCTAAGATGCCATTAATAGTCAAAGACACCTTTTTTTGTAATTCTGATACCATGTACTGGTGTATTTGTGGCATATTCTGCAAGGTAGAACGTACAAAATGCCCTAAATGTCAAATATGATATCACGATGACTGAAAAACAGGATTCCCAAAACACCAAGCTGCCTTCAAACATATGCAGATTATTCACAACTGCATCCAACGTGGCTGCAAACACACATATAATCACTGCTCTAATTGTAAAAGGGTAAATGAGACTCTCTTAATTGGGAAAGCTGTTTCTATTTGGCTTGTGTGCGCCTCACTTCATTTGTGCGTGGGTGCTTTGCAGAGGTTGACGCATCACAGCTTGCTATGCGTGTCCCCCATCTGTTGCCGCCTGCCCTCTGTCCCACTCAATGGTTGCCAAGGTACCAGGGTGCCAACTTGATGCCAGCCAGGCCTTAATTGAGACGTTGATGGGAGCCAACCGGGCTGGTGGAGCGATGCACAGAGAGAGAGGGGAACGAGACAGCTCGACAGATGTGCAGACTGCCAACCTATTAAATGTGATACTCAATGTGCCTTTTCTGCTTTGGTGTAAAAGCAAGATTGAAAAAAAAAAAAACAACATCAGTGGTTCTTTTTATTTTTACCTGTAACTTTTCTCTTTTTCTCAGTCTGCTAAATCTCTATTTGTTTCTATTCCTGCCTGACCGGTCGGCTTAAGTGAAAGTTACTGATTAGAGGCTGCTTCCCAGCTGGCCACAAACACCCTCGACATGACTACTCCCTGGTACATGTAGTTACTGCCCTAACACACACACACACACACACACACACCCATAAACACACCAGCTGCCCAAGTGCCTCTTACAGCACGCACACACTCCCCTCAGCTTCCCTGGAGCTGCCGTGGGTTCGTGTCTCATTGGAGCATCTCAGTTATCGACCTGAGTCCTGATCTGCTGTATTGACCAGGTGTGGGTTGAGGAGTCCAGAAAGAGTGGTGTGTCAGGCCGAATGCATTTAGAGCATTTCAATGCCCCATCGTAGATGAGGCTCAATACGTTTTAAACTTCCAGGTAGGAGTGGACGTATAAACGGTATACGGTAGAAACCATATAAATGTAGCTAACGGTAGAGATTTTTACAATAATGGCCCTTTGGTTGAAAGTGAGTGTGAAAACACGGCAGCGGCTGAGAACGTGAAGCGAGGTGAGGAGGAGCAAGAAGCAACGTCGGTCACCTCGTACGACAAAAAGAATCAGAGGCGGATTTATATTACAAATGCCATCACTGTTTACTTGTGTAAAGTCATGGCGCCATTTATTACAGTGGAAAAAAGCAGCTTAGGAACATGATAAAGACACTTGATGGATGCTATGTGTTACCTAGCTGCTGGGCCGTCGCAGTACTGCAGGCGGGCTGTGAGAGGTCTTTAAAATTAAACAAATATGTTTTAAATCCTCGATTTTTCAAAAAATATGTTTTTAAATTACTTTAAAATACTCATTACAAGATTTTAAAAAATATTTAAAAATAATAAAACAAACCAATTGTAATCGTAACTTAACATGACAACTCTCACATTAATATTGAAATATAGCTTTTAGTCTTGCATGTTGATCAAAGTGGTGAAGGTTTGCATGGGCCGCAGAGATGTTTCACATATTTCAGATTGGGCCTTGGTGTTCTGAAGTTTGGGAATGGCTGCTTTAGCCAAACTGAAATGTACGACAAAGTCCGCCAGCAAGTAGAGAAAGATACCGCGAGCATTAAAACACTATGCGACTACTACGGACTTGTGGTCGAGTCGCACATGGGAGCCTTAGATTAGTCTCACAATCCACTTCATCAATGAAGAGAGGAAGTTGTGCACGAGATGTCTACAGACAAAATATCGCAATATATATCGTTACCGCACATGCTTTAGATTATACCGCGATATAGATTTGAAGCCATATTGCCCAGGCCTACTTCCAGGGATTTGGGATCACGAGGAAAATGTCAGAAGTGTTTCTTTTCCCTAAATTTCCAATAACTACCTTATACTCATGCATTAAAAAATGCAGACCAAACCATACAAGTTTTTTTTTTTTTTTTTAAATTTTACCTTTATGCACGACCTCAATAGATTTGAAACGAAACCATCAAGGTGTGATCAAAAAGTAAACTTGGTCTGGACTTGATATCAGATGTTAAATTAGCATTTAGCAGCTGTGTGGCTGGAGCTTCGAATATAAAGCCCAAGGATATCTCAATGCAAGTGGAGCCCATCACTGGGCTGAAAAACCAAAGCATAAATCAACAAAAGAGATAACAAAAACCGTTGGTGTTGCCAAATCAACAGAAGAAAGCATGGGTAAACGCAGAAACATCAAACGGCTTTGAAGACCACGGAAGACAACTGAAGGGGATGATCGCAGAATCCTTTCCTTGGCAAAGAAAGTCCCCATCACAACGTCAACAGAAGTAGGCTCTTGTCGATTGTGCTAGCATAATTTTTAGCATAATCTGAGGAATTGAGCATAATTTTTTAGCACTGCTAGCATAATCCGTATATTTTCTTGTCTTAATAGCACAATTTTAGAATAATTCAAGAAAAACGAAGATCTCAGCCACTAAAAACGATAGATTACTATTATAGTGCACATTTGTACTTGTGACAATGACAATAACAATCTTGAATCTTGAACTATTTTTGCGATTGCTTTTTAGTTGTGTTGAGATACCGCGGGAATTCTGAAACGGAACTGGAAGTCTGTCTTTCGGTCGCAGACTCCTTAGTTTTTCTCCCAGTGCTCGTTTCAAAATGGCGGCCACCACGCCAAACGTATAGGCCTAACCATCGGATAAAGTTACCCAGGTTTTGAACAACTGGGCCCAGAACGTCAGGCCAGGGTTAATAAAATACATTTTCAAACTTGTCTTGTGAGTTGTGAAGTTTGTGCACGGAATAATTTTTTTTTAAAAGTAGCATAATTTTGAAAAGCGAGCATAATATGAGCAAAAAACGAGCACTGCCACTAGCATAATATGCCACTTTTACTAGCACAATCGGCAAATGCCTAAACAGAAGTCAGGAATACTCTGGAGACAGTAGGCGTATCACTGTCAAAATCTACAACCAAGAGGATGTAAATATGAATGCCTTCGTGAATGTAAATATAGAGGGCTCACAATGAGGTGTAAACCAACGGTAACACGAACAGGAAAGGCAGATTAAACTTTGCCAGAAAACATCTAAAACGCCTCTGTGTTCTGGCGTCAGATTGTTTGGACGGATGAATCCAAGATAAACTCGTGTCAGACTGTAGGGAGAGAAAAGGAAGCTGGAATGAAGGCCTGACAAAGCATCTCCAGAGAGGAAACTTGAATCATGGAGAAAAAACAAACAAAAAAAAAAAACAAAACGGCTCACTTACCTAGAAAGGGCTAAAACAACAAGAAAAAGAGTCTGAGACGCTTATCTCGCCTCCAAACTCCCAAAGTAACCAATATGATGAGATCTGATGGAGCATGTGGGACCCCACCCCACAACCTACAGGGCCCAAAGGATGTAGAGCTGACAGGCCGGTACCAGACACTTCCACTGCATATAAATGAACTCAACCGAACTAATTTAGCTACGTCCAAAGGCAGCACCAGATCAGAAATGTGTTTTTCTGAGCTTTTACTGTTGTGTATACGCAACTAAGTTGAATGGACAGCGTAGCCCAGTCCATGAAGTACTACAGCGTACATGAGTGTGTGTTTGTGTGTGTGTTTGTGTGTGTGTGAACTCCACCTGTGGTTCTTGTCCTCCATTTGTAGTGTGTACACCATTTCGTCGGCCAGCATGGCGCGCGTGTGTCCAGCATTTTCACTCCACTTGAGCTTGAGGCTCTGAGGGCCGGCCGCCGAGCATTCGAGCGGGGGCGGGGCTGGAGGAAGGGGGCGTGTCCTCGCGAGCAGGGGCAGACTCGAGGGACTGGAGCCGATGGCGTTCACGGCCTGGATCTGCACGCTAAAAAGTTAACGGAAGAGAGAGAGAGAGATACGATATTACCAAGCGACAACCTCCCCGCTTCCATGCGAAGTCAACTCGGTAGGAGCAAACTTGCAGTTCCTCGACTGACCACTAGGTGCTGGCTCCAAAACTGAGTCGACGCTCGTTGACTCCCATGTTAAAATGCCAAACGCTGCATCTCAAATAAACATACTTGTTATAGATGAAAAATCCAACTATTAAATACTCAGATTATACAACCATGACAACAGTATGGAGGGATGCATTTTTTATTAAAATTTTACAGCATCTGGTTAAATTTTACAAAATTTTACAAAGCGGCCCCCATACATTTTAAAAAAAAAATGTATGGGGGCCAGGCAATCGAATGGCCTGACCCCACTTGATTGACAGCCAGCTATTGGCTATGCCAGCTGTCAACAATTTAGCTACTTAGCTAAATGTAACTGAAGGTGAACATGTTTCTCAGCTCTGCTGAGCAAAATCACTCCATAGAGAACAGTTTGATCTTGGATGACATCACAAGGCCTTGTCCACTGATTATACA
This sequence comes from Hirundichthys speculiger, assembly GCA_018398805.1. Taxonomy (NCBI): domain Eukaryota; kingdom Metazoa; phylum Chordata; class Actinopteri; order Beloniformes; family Exocoetidae; genus Hirundichthys; species Hirundichthys speculiger. Next base: position 59,252 of record JAGFBZ010000667.1, read on the forward strand.
GTCTATGGATACAACACTGTAAAAATGCATGCTTTACATATGTTAGCCGATGCATCTTAATGGCACAGTGAAACATGCAGGGTGAGCCAATATTAAAATTTTAATGGGAACACATACAGGGATTGAGCTCAAAAGCTAAAAGCACGTCACAGAAAACTGTCGGGAAACGTGCGCACCACCTAACCCTGTATGCTCTCACCTATTTGAGCAATAGGGAGTTAAATTTAACTGAAGAGGCTTTGGCCCATTATCACCTCCCCATTACAGTTTAATGCGCTCTCCAGGATGAGAGCGGAGAGGCTTTTTTCGCCCTAAATGTTCTGCACTGAAAATGGTGGACGACGCTTTACAGAAACTGCAGCAAAGAGCCTTACGGAGCGGAGTCGTCAGTGAGAATGCATGCGTACCTACAGTTTAGAAGCTGCTAACTTATTTGCATGCAGACGCACAAAGACACAGAGATCCAAAGCTAATTAAAAACCCGCCAGACATGGATTTCTAATCTTTAAAACTGCCCCGCTGCTTTACTTCTAGGAATCCCCTCCCTTCATCCTTCTCCTGTCTGATTAGCATCCACGCAAGAGAGCATCAACTGCCTGACATTTAACAGTTTATTCTTTGTAACTGTAACCTTTTCTTGGAGCTGAGGGGAGACAAAGGAGAAAGGGCAACATTCATTCATCCAGCGGTAATTAAGCATATGGGTAAAAGATGATGAGAGATCGAGGAGAAGGAGAAATAAAGAGCAGGGGGGTGCACATCGAAGTTCAGCGTGTATTTCCATTTGTGGAACACAATTTCAGAATTTAATTGCAGAAATTAAGAGTGAGCACAAATTGCGACGCAATCTTGAGGCAATCAAGCCTGGCTGCTCATTTTAGATACAGATGAACGACCGCAACCAAAACGACTGATATGAAGGTGCAATGATGTGCATTCGTCTATTTTTAGAGATAGAGACGATCTAAAATTTATTGGCTTTAATCGCACAGAATGTATAAGACATTTATTTGCTCTATTTGAAGACTTTCGTTAATGCATCTGTTTTGCAAAAGTGTGAGCGTGCACTCCGCAGTCACACAGATTAACGATGGAGTGCACACCCTGCTGTAGAAAAAAAAAACAAAAAAACAACCAGTTGTTGGTGCTCACATAAACTCCCACAGGTCTGCACACATGGCCACGTGCACAAACAAGCGCGTGCACGGTGCTCGGCAGCCTCGGCAGCAGCCATTATGTAAGAGAGCGGAGTGACACAGGGACAAAAACAACCTCGGAAAGAAAACAAAGGTGTTACGATCGTCCTGCCTCTTCACGTGTCATCCCCACCTCGGACGCCGTTTCTGTTTTTATTTAAAGCCCCTGTTCGGTGAGCACAGCGCGCTCACATGCATGAACGCAGCGGCGGCCTCAGATCAGTGGCTGCTGATACGGATGACTAAGTGGTTGTTTATCACCGCTCTGGTACATGACAGTTCATGCAAACGTCAAACGGGCAATCCCTCGCTTCTATTTACATAAGACTGACATATTGACACGCAGCAGAGGAACGGCTGAAGGCACGGTTCATTTTCACGACTCCAAATATCATAGGATAGGACCAAATACATCTAAACTGGGCAACGATTAAAGTTTTTAATCGCGATTAATCGCATTATTTCCCTGATTAATCGCGATTAATTGCATTGAAAACGCAAAATCAAATAGTGAATTCAAAAGAAATGTTCTGCTGCCATATGAACTAACGTGTCATAACATTTGTTGTTCAAACACTTTTAACATCAGCACTTGTCAGTAACACATATTTAGTGTTAATCTCATCTTAAAAAATGTCAAATAAAATAAAGCTTATTACCACTGCCAGGACATTAATGTCATCCTGTTTCTATAAAAAAAATTTAAAAAAAAAGTCTACAAACAAAATCCAACAAAAAGATTGTGGCTCAGCACAATCAGAACATTAAAAGAGGTCATTTCTGAGGTAACAGCAGAAACTTTTAACGGGGAGTTCAACTTGTCAGTTGTTACAAATAATCTTGTTTCTGTTGAATCCTCCGTCTGGGAGAACTTTAAAATGAAAATGTCCATGTTAAAGTTCAGTAACTTTACCAATCCATGTATCAATCATTCTTTCCATTTTCAATTGTCAGTCAAAAAAAAAAATAAAAGTGACGTTTTTTTTTTTTTTTTTTACGTTTTTTGTATTTTAATCTAACACAAAAAACACAAAAATGCCTGTTTTTTTTTATATTTCAATTTTAGACTTGGATCAAAAATACAAAATTAAAAAACGGGGCAACAGAACTGAATTTATTTGATAATTGAGGAATAGACTTTCTGTTGTCATAACACATCTGTGCCACTAGATGGAGCCGCACTGCAGTAACCAGCTAGAGAACAGCAGGACAGTGAACACATGGAGCAGATCTGATGGAACATGGAGGAATGACGGCAAAGTTTTGTTGCAGTTCAGAATTTTTTTTTTTTTTTAGACAGAATTGTTAATATTGCTACGCGAGTTGCTACCCGAACTGTAAACTTCACGGATTTTTACCGTTCTCCATGTCTGTTTTAGCTTTTCCTTATGTTTACTGTCTTCCGGTTCCACAGCAGCCAGTAACAGACTTTTCAAAACAAAAGCATGTGAGCAACATGCGTTAACACGCGCGATAAAAAATAAATGTCGCCGTTAATAAATTAATGCGTTAACGTGATAATAACGCGTTAAATTGCCCAGCCCTAATCTAAATATATATATCATTATATTTTTTCATGTAAAGTTAGGAATCGCTGGTTAGCATGCACGCACATATTGTTCAGGAGGATAGAGTGATGTTGCCGTTGCCTCGTCTGTTTGTTCGTGTCACTGGGAAGCGACTGGTGCGCTAATGCAGCGTGAAACTTTACTCGTCCTCCCGGCTCAAACTTCCAGAAAACACATTTCTGACCCAAACGATCAAACTCAGCAGTCAACGCCAGTTTATCTTCCCAGAGTTTCGTACTGATGAAGCATCTCCCCGCCTGTTCATGGAAGCAGAAGTTTTTAATTATAACCTAGAAATGTTATAATAACTTTTTTTCAAAAGGTCTAATCTTCAAATATACTTCGGATGATTCTACTTTTTTTATATAATCAATCAGTGAAGGACAGCCGACGCTACAGGCTGTCTGCTCTTCCAGCTTTATTTATAGCCTCTTAACTTTTGTTAATTTTACAGCGGCGGCCATGGTCCAAAGGGTAATGTTCTTTTAGAAGCCTCTTGTATGCCTCTGCTCCAGCTTAGGAGGTGATAACAGGATGAAACAAGAGCTGACAGGTACAGAACCCGCTGGTTCTGATCACCAGCTGATCAGTCAGTGCATCTTTAACTGTAACTCCTAAAGAGTTTTTGCGACGGCGCCTCCGTACTTGTATTCGCTGTCCGGCTGGAGGCCCGTGATGAGGTGACCCGTCCCCGACTCCACGGTGATGGTCTGGTCGTCCAGGGTGATGACGTAGGAGGTGATCTCGGCCCCGTTGCCGTTTGGCTCGTCCCACTTCAGGAGGAGGCAGGTGGACGGGGAGTGGCCCGTCTCCGAGGATGTCGGGAGGTCCAGGAGGGCGAGGGACGCCACCTGGTCGGGATGGGTCGCCGGGGTCCGGAAAACGACCTTCTCGCTGTACGGGCCGGCGCCGGCCTGATTCACCGCCTGGGCGTGACACAGAAGGACAAGAGAGCGTGAGAGAAGGGATTGTGACGGACAGCGGCGGGTTGGAGGAGACGCAGGACGGGAAAGGAAAAATGAAGACGATTAAGGCGGAGATAAAGGCCATGTCAAATAGATGAAAACTGCCGCTGGAAAGACAAGAAGATGAAAGTGAAATAAATGGATGTGAGCAGTGGTAACACTGATAAAGAGCAGGAGAAAGGGAAATAACGAGGAAAAATAATGACAGAAAACCATCAGAAGCTGATGAATTTACATTAGCTGGTCTATCAATCATACTTGCTAACATGCATTTATATTCACCTACAGTTTCCTCTATTTAACCTCCTTTAGTTACTTTTGATAAGAGTCTACTCCAGTGCTTCAGGGAAATTTATTGATGATGAAGAGAGGACAAAATATAGCAGTATTATAAGCAGGGCCTGACACTGACACCGGCCAACCGGCTAAATGCTAGTAAAATTTGGCTATGGCTAGTAACAATTTCTGGTTCACAAGCAACTTATTCTTTGATATGACACATCAAATAGTTGTACCAATTGTTTGTATCTAAAATGTAAATGCAAGAATATTGTGAAGAAGAAAAAAACTGACAGCAAAACTGTGGCTAGCATAAAGACTAAATGGCTAATGACTGAGGAAAAACACTAGCCACAGTGGCTGGTGAGCTAAAAAGTTAGCGTCAAGCCCTGATTATAAGACCACATATTAGTTTTACAAGCTCAAATCAAAACAAGCATAAACAAATAAAAAAATAATAAATCAAATTGGCTGTTTAAATGTAATACAAAATATTAATAATAAGGATAATTATCACTGATGACAACAGTTCAGTCAAGGTACCAAAAGCACACACCAGTGAAAAATCTTTACTGATGACTGTGTCTCGGCTATAAACTACTAACGCACTCTGAGTGTCTGATAAGAAGGAAAAATACATCTTTCAGATACATTTCTGACTCATTTTTAGTCAGAAATGAATTTATTTTGCCGTGGCTTTAAACCCAAAAGAACGAGATTTACCTCCTTCCTGACGACTGAGTCTGGCTACTTCAAGTGCCGTCGTAAAATAAAGTTGCGTCAAACCACGCGGATATGAAACAGCCGTGCCTTTCATGTGATATTTTTTTTTTTTTTGTTTATATACACAGACATTTGAAGGCGTATGTGCACGCCAGACACTGTAATGCAGGGATACGCTCAAAGACAAAGTGTGCGTGCACACAGAGGCAGCGAGGAGGACATTAGGCTGACCTTGTGTTGTCCCTCGTGTTATAAATGAGCCAATAAAGGAAGGAGCCATAAAACATGCTGTTATTGGATTCATAGCTTCAGAGGGTTCAGCAGGAGAGAGTGAAAGTGTTTGTGTGTGTGTGTGTGTGTGTGTGCACATAGAGGAAGAGAGAGAGCGAGACAGACAGACATGGAGAGAGCTTATTTATGAACCAGATTAAAAATCCAAGCACAAAATTGAATCAGTTATCATTACTGCTCCCCTTCTGTTTGCGAACCTCTTTTTCCTTCCAGTGCAACGTCACGCTGTCTGCTCACGTTGTCCAGACCGGACCCTACTTGCTATTCAGATCTTCCTTTGCTGTTCTTTGTGCGTTTCCACCCGTGTGCGTTTACCTGTAGCCTGCAGCAGAAGTCCGTGGCGGGCGTCAGGTCCGACAGGTCGCACTGCGTGGCCGATCCGCAGTAGATGAGCTCCATGGGTTCGTCCTCCCTCGCCCACTCCAATCGATACTCAGAGATGTCTGTACCCGAACCCTCGGGGCTCTGCGACACATAGAAACGCACGTCAGCTCATGCGATCGATGACAACCTGACATTAACCCAAACGGATCTGGAGAAGCACATGCAACATTTAAACATTAAACATTCATTTGCACGCGCAAACAGATCTTTTTCAAGTTCAATAACAATTAAATTAGGTGTAAAGTCAATAATTCACGAGAAAAAACCTTTTAAATTTCGAATTCTTAAAACCTATAGTTTTTTTTGTTTTGTTTTGTTTTTAAAGCCTAAAAAACCATGTCTTCTATAACCTTTTATTAAGTCTATTTACGTTTTTTTGTTCCCCCTGGGGAAGTTTGGCTGGCACACTCCAACGTAACATAAAGAACACACAATATACATCCACTTTTATATTATACACTAAAAGGGACATTTTGGACCACCTGGAATCCCATTTTATGTCCATCCATCCATCCATCCATCAACTAGGCTTGGGCGGTATTACGGTAATACCGTATACTTCCAGTATTTAAAAATAGCAGCGGTATCAGTTTCAATACCGTCATAAAAAAATTATATTTAATTTAAAATCATTAATTTAGCCTCTGAGTTGATTTCTGTGGTTTAAAAGTTTAGTTTCTCTCCTGTATCGCTGTGTGTTCTGCTTTATTTTACCATTTATTCATGTTCGCTTGCAGCTGATCTCGGTTTGACTCGTCCTGTTAAGGTACTGACAATGAAAACAACACTTCCTGAGTTTGCTGCTTCATAATAAAAGCTTTTAATTAAACTAATAACGTTGGACTTTTATGTTGAAGAATTTATAGGAAGTGAAACGTCCCGCATCAGACACTTTACTATAAAGCGCGTTTCAGCAAACACACCTCGGCAGCATTTCCTCGGCAGGAACAGTTCAAACTACAGTGAAAAGCAAGAAATACACAAATAAATAACAACTGTAGTTGAGCCAACTTTATATTCAAGCACTGAACTGCTGTTTCGAGGTAAACTCGCCTTTTTTTTTTCAGGCGCGTCAACGCTGGGAATAGGACAGCGGCGTAAAGGACAGCGGCGTAAAGCCCCGCGGCGGCGCGCCTGGGGTACATAATGGCGTCGGCTGTTATGACGCGCGGCGTCCGCCGGCGGTGTGTGTTCGCCTTAATAGTCGCGGGAATACCGTATACCCCGGTAAAATGTGAGGGCAAGTTTGACAGAATCAAAATTTGGATACCGCCCAAGCCTAGCCATCAACTTCCGCTTAGTTTGGCTCATGGGGGCATCGTCCCCCAGTCGTCCAGACCTCCCTCTCTACAACCACTTCCTCTAACCCTTCCATGGGAATACCAAACCGTTCCCAAGCAAGTTGAGAGATTAAGGCCCCAATCGTACGCTTACCCTTACTAGTTAACACCAGCCACTACCTGCAAATTGCGGGTTTAGGAACCTCCGCTAACCGCTAAAGCAATCTTCCGCTCGCTAAAGCCGCTACTCATTATGCTGACTCCCTTACTCACATTGTAGGTGTGGCGATGGGCGTGTCTTTTGCCCTTTCTAAAAACTTGGTATCTTGTGATCGCGGGTATATGTTGCCGCGTACAACAGCGCGTCCACCTGGTCACATGTGGACGTTCACAAACGGCTCGAATTAACTCTTGTATAAAAAGCGTGATTTGGCCTCGTTGAACCCCTGAGAAAATAGCAGAGATCGTCTTAAACGGCTTGATCGCCAGTTAAACAATAAATGACCAGAGCGTGTTTACTGGGGGTGCACCAACTTTATTTTACTTCCAGGTAGCCATTAGGAATTGTCTGTGTAAAAATAAATATATGTATATATCAGTGCAGAGGAGGAGGAAGCTCTATAGCAGAGTCCCAGACGAGCTGCTCCGATCTGGATGAAAAGACGCTCCATAGCGGTTAGCAGGTAGCGCAACCTGCTCTTTAAGGCAATGGCTACTGACGCACTGATTGGTTTAAACAGGCGGAACGCCCTAACCACTCCTATGCATAATGTAGCGGGTAGCGCAGGTGGGATAGCGCGTTTAGCACGGTGGAAGATTGCGTTCTTTGCGGGGGGAACGCCCTTCCCGCTACCCGCTATCCCTAAATAGCAGCTTTAGCAGATCTGGCTCTACTCATCCCTTCACGTCATTCCAGACCTGGAGATCGGACATTCCACCTCTTCCTGACCGAGAACCATAGTCTCAGATTTGGTTGTACTTTCTGTCCATATTTCAAAATTTGATGGGTTGTTGTAATTTGGACCTTATTCTTTGAAAACAGCAGGGACAATAACGCCATCCAGATGGACTTGAGGCAAATAAATAAATAAACACATTCTGGACTTGGCTAAGTAGATCCCAAACGTTTGCTAGGTTGTTGCTGCTGTCTTTCTCATGGTCGTTCTGTACCTCAGGAGCATTTCAAAAACCAAGAAATGACACAAACTGTCAGAACTCTCAGTATAAGAGCAATTTTGGAGCATTTTGGTTTTACATTCGAAATGTTTCTTAAAAAAGTATCTTCTCTGTTCCAGTTTATGGTCAAGAACAACCCGAGGTAAAAATATTCAGCCGCATGCTGGAACGGCTCCCCATTAAGGAAAGTACTGAAACGAAACGTTTATTTAGCCTTCGAGGCCTCGGGGGACGAGGTTTAAACTTTTTAAACTATTTAAAGAAGTGGTGAAGAACTCTTCCTCTCCGTGATGCAGGAGGTGAGAGGCAGGGGTTCGCCCTGGACAGGTCGCCAGTCCATCACAGGGCGCAAAAAAAAAAAAAATCAAGAAGCCATCAAATTAATCTAGATGGGAGAATTCTACTCCCAGAAGAACAATAAAGAACACTTACGGTTAAAACCGTGTGTTTTGTAAATAAACCAACCGCGTCCTCATGTTTATTTGATATTTATTAAAAGATGATTAAAGATAATTGTTCTTGTCGTCCGCTTCACGCTTGAAAAGGTAAAAGCACAAAATGACTCATCAGAAGCCTCGGGTCTGAATTAACCGCGTGAAACCTGACATCTGGAATTATTTAGATGATATATTCATTTATTTTCTATCTAAAGTGGTTTAATGTACCTGAACCTGAGATCTTACAAAATATATTTTGGGAATTATAGGGTTAAATGGAAAACTTGAAAAAGCCCTTTTTCTCCAACAGCGAGTACAATAAATACATGAATAAATAAGTAAATGAAGCCAGATTAAAGCATGTCAAAGACTAAAGGCATCACAGAGCTTCTGAAATGAGCAGAACCCTGCTGCCTTCAACCCTCCCTATTTTCGTGCACTGTTCAAAAAGTGGCTTAGGCAGACCAATTAAAAGTCTAACTCTTTACTCATCAGAAAAAAAAAAAGTGTGTCTGTTTCTTTTCCCATCCACGCAGATGCTCCTTCTGTGCTCGTCTCACCTCCCAGTTGAGCGTTATCGAGGTGTTACTGGTGAGAGTGATGTGTGGCGCCCCGCACTGGCCGGGAGGTCCCGCTGCAGTCGTCACCTCCGTCGGCTCAGAATACGGCCCGAACTGTGAGACACGAAAACAGGCGTCACAACGCAACTCCAGTCATTCAAAAAAAAAAAAAATAAATAAATAAATAATCTTAGCACATCCCCATACAGAGATTTAAGAATGATTTATATAGTTGTTGCTGTTTATGCATGTTTGTTGTTAATACACCACTGTACACTAGTGCTGGGCGATATGGAAAAAATCATATATCACGATATGGACTATTTTATATCACGATATCGATATATATCACGATATACCATAATAAAGTATGTTTTCGGTTATTCTCTGAAAAGTTTGACAAAAATTTCATTGCTTACTTTTCAACTTTATTTTGAAAGGACATTTAGCTGAACTGTCACAAACATACATTTTAGTGCAGCAAAAACAGGTAGGTACAGAGGTACAGTAGCTTTCACATTTTTTTTAAAGTACACAACAGTTTCTGAGAGGAAAAACACATTTTTCACTGAAGTTCAGCTATAAAAAATAAACACAAATTATTTTTCAACTTTCTGAAATCTGTAACCTTGTAGTGCAAAGTTTGCAAACCAATATAAAGTGTCTAAAGTAAAAAATCAGGGTTGAAGAGAACTCTGTTTAAGGCATTAACCATGAATAAAAGTGCAAACATAAAAGGCTACTTTGTAGAAGTAGATATGTTTCTATCAAATTTATCGTTGCAGGTTATTTAATTACATATTTGCTGTAATAATTGATAAAATTAGGTTAGAAACGATAGAAACGATAGAAGAGAAATGGCAAGATACACACTTTTCTATCGTCCTCACGATATGTATTGTCATATTGCCCAGCATTACCGTACACTAGGTGGCAGTGCAGGTCCTTTTCTGCAGTTTACTTCCTTTGTGTAGCTCAGACATAAAAACCGAGTTAATGAAGCATAACTGATGTGACTTGGCGCTGATAAATACTGTCAAACTGTTTTCCTTACTGACATTCCAGCAGTCTATCTTTCTAACTGGCTCGAAATGACGAAGAACGGTGGGAAAATACAATACTATGACGTAGGAAAAGTCATATTTGTTAACCTGACGAGTAGTTCCCCGCCACGGCAGATACACGCTGTCAGTTCGACACAGAAATTTAAACCCCAGATTGCTCTTGTTGTCTCTCCCATTGTCTCTTCTGTCATTACTTTCTTCAGTCTGACGTCCGCCGTCGCTCTGAGAGCTCGTTACGCTGACGTGTTGACACGGTGGCATAAAGCAGCGAGCGGCTGTCACCAGAGACGACGGGGACGGGAGTCCCGCGTTACTCCGGCTGTTTGCTGACTTTGTCAACGTCAGCAAATAACCCTTCTGCTGAAACTGATGTTTTCACAAGACAAAAATAAAGAGAAAATCATCAAGTCCAGGGCCTTTCCTTTCCAGAACTGGATCGTTTGGGAATTGATTGATTTATTATTTTTTTTGCCTTTTCCAATTTGTGCATATGAGAATTTCATGCTTTTTTGTTATGTTTTTTTTTTCCTCCGTCGTGATAGCAAACTGAAAGTCTTTGAAATGATTGAACACCAGCTGGGGAAAAAAAAAAAAGGTACAAATCAAATTTAATCCCCCGTGCATGTGCGCGCGCCGTTCCTCGGATCTTTTCATGCGTTTGATCAGGCCGGTCTCAGACTTCCAGCTCACTTCTGAGTGAACGGATGATCAAACCGAGCAGATGTTTTATTCAAACTGTGGAATCTGAACGCAGCCGCCGTAAAGTCGTCTGGAGCGCCCCGACCTCATTACTATGTCTAAACTTTTATTTATTGTTTAATTCTCCATCATTTTATCATGAGCCCCTTCACTGTTCGGAGTAGACTATACTAAAACAAAAAAAAAAAGCACATGCCATAAAGCACAGAATTTCATGCTTGTCAGAGATAAAATGGTAAACTGCTTGTCATCTGAAGGGCTGACCTCCTGTAATGTCTGGCTCTATTTTTTTTTAAAGAGTTTACGGTCCTGTCTGGGAAAACGACAAGTTCCAGGAGCTTTTTGCTTCTATTTTTTTATTATTATTATCATCGAGCACGTGCTGAGTTTCTCACCCCGGCCTCGTTGGCGGCCCGCAGCCGGAAGCTGTACGTGGCGCCGGGCAGCAAACTGGCGACGGTGCACTGCAGCTCCGTGCCGTGGAACACCTCTGCTGGCTTGGCATCTCCCTCGCTCATCTCCAGACTGTACACACACTCTTCACACACTCCCTCGCAGACGGGGGAGTCTGGGAGACGACAGAAAAAGAAATGGGGGGAGCGTTTTACTATAAAACTGACATAAATTCAAGAGGATACATAACATGAGGGTCTGATATTGTTTATAAAGGATTTATTCTAGATTATTGGCGGTTCTACGGTGTTTTAGAAGCGGTCTTGTTGAAACTAGTGAGTGTTGAGGTCGTTGGGGAAAACCCTTCATACATTATGCCCGACCTTCAACTCGAGCCAGTAATTGCGGCAGCCATGGCCGAATTTGAGCTGATTAGGGATGTGACCGTCTGTGTCAAACTGGTTAAAGGAAGAACTTCCTCGACATGGCAGGCTGTGGGACTTTTGGCTGCCAAGAGATAACAGTACCAATCTGCAATAATGGGCCGACATTAGGAGAATTAAGCCAGATATGAGGGAAGCTTAGGCATTTAATGAGCTGAATTAGGGCTCAATTAGGCTGAAACATGGTTGACTTAGCTTACATTAGAGCTGGCCAGCGAAACAGACTCTGGAGCCAGAAGGGGATTTAGCTGCCTAATGTGGAAAACTGAAATATTTCGGGGGGTAAATAAAGCTAAACACAGCGCACGTATGCCTCTACTCACCCCATTCTAACTGCACTTCCTTGTGTTTGGCTTTACCCACAATCCTCGGCGGCTGGCAGGGACCTGGGGGGACACTTGATGTGCGGACCGGAACACTGACGGTGCACTTCAGGGGCAGAGGAAACACAGTGGGTCAAAACGGGAAAAGAAGCTCCATCGACACGTCTAACTAAAAACAGGTTTAAATCCAGAATGTGTACTTTGATGCTGAGATTCTCCCACAAAAGCAGGATTACAAAAAAAAGAAAGAAAAAACAACAAATGGATCTGGATAAAAGGGTTAGCAGAGGTGCTGATTCACAAAACAACGGGCTTGAGGCCCCAACGAGAAGTTTCCTTGATCCGAACAATCTGATGAATGACGGTGTGGTCCTAAAGGGAAGAAAATATACGGAACCAAAACTGGGTCAAAAATTCCAGAATCACATAATTTCACGATCACATGAAATATCTCACAAGAATTCCCCTGTACTGCTCCTCTCCAGCAGTAGTTGTGGTTTATTTTCAATCTGATTTATTTGATGAGAAGAAATAAAGACATCAGGAATCACCAGGATGACAGCTAATTTATAAAAGAAAAAAACTGGTATATTCCACAACACATAGGAAACTGAATGTGACACATTTAAGTACGGCTGGATTTTTCTCTGTAGAGAAAGAAATTCAGAAGAAACTGAATCTGCATGCTGTTCATTTGATGAACAACCCACTCCAATTCTAAAATGGAATATACAAAAAAAAAAAAAGTCTCAGTTTTTCTAATTTGTCCAGTTTGGCTTTGAAACAGAAAATGCCATAATGCCTCTGTTCAGCCTTGTAAGGTAGTAACGGAGGCGTGGCAGGTAAGAAATGCACAATCACAATCATTCACAATCAGGTTATGAACTCTCTGATTGTGTATGATTTTATCCTCTTCGTGGAGTTTGCAGCCATCTTTTCTGCATTACCGTTTCACACAGCACTCATTTCTTACCCGCTACGCCTCCGTTACTACCGTAAAAGGCTGAACAGAGGCATTATGCCATTTTCTGTTTTACTCATTTGTTCAGTTTGGCTTCGAAACAGAAAATGCCATAATGCCTCTGTTCAGCCTTGTAAGGTAGTAACAGAGGTGTGGCAGGTAAGGAATGAAGTGCTGTGTGAAACGGCAGTGCAGAAAGGATGGCTGCAAACTCCACATAGAGGATAAAATTATTCACAATCAGGAAATTCAGGACCTGAGAGCCTAACCAAGTGACAAGGAGGTTAAAGAAGCTGCAGAAGAAAATATGACCAGGTTTTTGAACACAGTGGTCGGAGAGGCTGGGCCCTCCTGGACTGGCCATTTTACAAGAGCCATCAGTCAGTTTGAACTACTAAATACTGAGCAAACCCTGTTCTGTGCTCAGCTACCTGCATGAGTCACCACGAGGCACCACCTCCTCAGGTCAGCCTGACCGTGTCCTCTTGCAGAAAGAGCAACGTCAAAACCGAGGTCAAAACAGAGGCCAGCTGTGTTCTGGCCTCAACCACCAGGCAGAAGCTCAGTTTCTTTGTTTGTATTTGTTAAGTGTTCACAGTCAATAGAGGCATCAGGGGCTCGTTACTGGCCACGAGGAAAACGACTGTCTTCAGATTGCGGAACACTGTAATGCTTTGTGAGAGCACACGTTGGAGAATGAAGATGGGAGCTAACGGTGAGCGCACAGATGGAGAGATCTCCACTACATCTTTTATACAGCAGTCTCGGTGGCCATCAAGAGATTCGGACCACAGCAAACAAACAACAACAAAAAAAAAAGGGTGTGAAAAGCACTCAAATAAGCGCAGTCCCTCTGAGGGACACATTTGGACACCTGCGTGTGTGTTCCTACCTGGCTGTGTCCTCCGGTGGAGATGCTACACACCCGTAGGCGGTAGAAGGTCCCGGGTGTCAGTCGCTCGCACACACATTCTGTGGCGGGACCGCTGTACGCTACCTCCCACTGGTTCTCTGCACGCGCACAAACAGAAAAACACAATTACCATTCATGATCAGCTTCACGAAGGAGGGGGGGGTGCGTACAATTAGTCACCCGTTGTTTCACGTCTATTTCTGCAGCCAGCCTAAATATTTTCCCAGAAACTGAATCTCATTGACATAATTATTACCTACACAACGCCTGTTGATGGCTATTTGGCAACGCTCCGCCTGTAAAGCAGCACTTAGTCCATGTAAATGAGGGTCCCTGCTTACATCACACTGCAGTGGTTTTTTAATTACACATATGCTCGGGTTATCTACGTAGGACATTAAATGACGCTCATGTAATCTAATAAAACAGATGAACTGACGTTTCGGATGGTCAAGTAAACTCCAAATAACTAATTTGTGTGGCAGAACCCAGGCGAGCGCGTTCCTATTGTTCTGGTGTTTGACAAGGCAAGACTAGCTTCTAGTAAACAAGTCATTTTTTATTCTTTTATGTGACTGAAAGCAGGCAAATTAAACAAAATTACACCTCTTTTTTTATTCCCTGGTATTTAGGGGGAACAAAACCAGAGAGCACTGTGCGTTCTGTAGAGCAAAATCCAACATCATTAGAGAGAAAAATAGAACGAGGAGGGTAAGCGGGTCAAGTACAGAAAGACTGAGAACAAGTAATGCATTTTGAGCTGAACGCTGAAATGAGCTTGATGTACCTTCAGAGCATCCCTCTGAGATCTCGAGCAGGTACGTGAGCGCTTCGGAGCCGCCGTTGTCCTGGGGAGGATCTGTTGGAGCAGTCGACGGACAGACTTTCAGACGGGGAAAACGCTGCACATAAAGATCACCGTCGCTCTCTGGAGGATTAGCAGAAGTGGAAAAAGCTGCCCGGTCTGTTCCGTGATTTACAGAAATTGACTAAATGCCCGTGAGGAGACTTTTTATTTTATGACATCCAGCGTCCTGGTTAATTTAAAAAAAAAAAAAAAAAAAACTGGCAGCGTCCAAAAGCCACAACAAAAACTATTCTATCTAGAAATATATATCTGTTTTCATCTCTGTGTAGACAGTTTTGAATAAATCTTTCAGTGCACGATAAAAATAACACATGGGGGAGAAGATTTATCCCGATATAAAACATAAATCACTCCAGCTAAAGACAGCTTCCTTGGCCGTGCCTCAACTCTTATATATCATATCAATGCTGCTACAATAATTCCAGTTGCCATCTGCTGACTAGCGCTGTTTTATTCGATGAGTACCAAGAGCAAATGTATAATCGGCAAATCAGAGCTATAAAATGATCCGGTTGTAGCAAGTGTAGAAAACCCATTAATCACAAAAGAAACTCTTCGTGAAAGCGTTTTGGACGTTTACCCCATGTGACGGTGAAGCCGTAGGGCGTCGCGGCGGTGACACAGGGCGTAGAAGGAGGGCCCGGTTTGTCCGGGTTGGTGGTGCACACCAGCACTTCACTGGGACTGCTCTTCCCCTCCACGTTCGACACTATGAGCTGCAGGAGACGGGCAGAACGGAGGGGTTGAACGATCGGGAACAGGCGACGAGGGTAAAAACACAACAGAGAGGGGGATGGCGGGAGGAGGACGGCGAGGAGGAAGGATGCAAAAAAAAAGATTGCGTGCGAGACAAAAGGCAGCGGCAAACCAAAGCTGGGAGCAAACACAAAGGAATTGATCAGGAGGCAAACTAACTGCCCTGAACAGTACGAGTCATTACGCTCCGCTCCTTCACCCGAACTTCTGCTAGCTCCTCCGCCTTCATTTCTCTTCCCTTTACTCCCTCCATTACCCCATCAAACGCTCAATCAATCTGGCTTGTTCTCACATGTTCACGTACAATGGAAAAAAAAAAAAAAAAAAACTAGGGCTGGGCAACGATTAAAATTTTTAATCGCGATTAATCGCACTATTTCCCTGATTAATCGCGATTAATCGCATTGTATACGCAAAATCAAGTAGTGTAAAATGCACTTTTATTTAAATGTTCTGTGCTGCCATATGAACTAAAGTGTCATAACATTTGTTGTTCAAACACTTTTAACATCAGCACTTGTCAGTAACACATTTAGTGTAAACCTCATCTTAAAAAATGTTAAATCAAATAAAGCTTATTGCCCCTGCCAGGGCATTAATGTCATCCTGTTTTTAATGAAAAATAAAAAAAGAAGTCTACAAACAAAATCCAACAAAATGATTGTGTCTCAGCACAATCAGAACATTAAAAGAGGTAATTTCTGAGGTAACAGCAGAAAGTTTTAACGGGGAGTTCAACTTGTCAGTTGTTACAAATAACCTTGTTTCTGTTGAATCCTCCGTCTGGGAGAACTTTAAAATTAAAATGTCCACGTTAAAGTTCAGTAACTTTAGCAATTCGTGTATCATTCATTCTTTCCATTTTCAATTGTCAATCAAAGAAAAAAAAAAAATTAAAAAGTGAAATTTTCATTATGTTTTTTGTCTTTTTAATCTAACACAAAAAAAAAGAAAAAAATGCCTGTTTTTTTTTATATTTCAATTTTAGACTTGGATCAAAAATACAAAATTAAAAAACGGATTCACGGATTTTTACCGTTCTCCATGTCTGTTTTAGCTTTTCTGCATGTTTACTGTTTTCCAGTTCTGCAGCAGCCAGTAACAGACTTTTCAAAACAAAAGCATGTGAGCAACATGCGTTAACGCACGATAAAATAAATATCTGCGTTAATAAACTAATGCGTTACGCGATAATTAAGGCGTGTTAACTTGCCCAGCCCTATAAAAGACACAAACAGTTTCCTCGTTACGCGCAATCAAGTCCGTGTCATCTGGGGCGAGCACGCCCGTGAAAGCACATTCGAGGTACCATTGGAGACGGCTAACGCACTCGCAGAGCTGCGCCCGCCGGTACATCACGTCTCACAATGTCCTCACATTATGAGCAGTTCTGATCAGGGCTTTTAGTGAAAGCAGGCTGCGTTCTCCGCTTTGATAAAAGCCTGCTGAGTTGCCTCGTTTCTCCCTGTTACACTGCAGTCAATTCTGTTGTGGCCGAAATGACGACGTCCCCGATTGATGGACGTCGTATTACCGCTGGAAGACACCCGGATGGGTTCACGCCGCTGAAAACGTTTTTAATCCAACAGGAAGAAACGATAACTGACTCAGTTTGGAGCCAAGCAAACAAAGACAGGCTGAACATGAACATCACGGTGAGAAAAGGTGAACGTACGTCAGGAAAACACAAACTAAATGCAAGTTTAGCAAACAGTGAAAGTTTGTCCACAGGTGCAAAAAAAATCAAACGTGCATTCATGCGACGTCATCACTCACCCTGAATTTATACTGCGTACTTCTCTTCAGGCCTTGTACAGTACAGGTCAAGTTTTCTCCAGTGTACTTTGGATGAAAGTCTGTTCCCTGTGGGAGAAAAACTGTAAGCAGTCTGTGTGTTTTCTGTGGGCGTACATTACTTTATTTCCTTTCTTTCAGGGCGCGTCACCATCAGTCCACATTGAGTCGAGCAGTGGCTAAAGCTTGACCAGCCCTTGTTCCAGTGTACATGCATGTGAAGTAAATCAATTTACCGACCAATATGCATCACACTCCGCCACAGCAGGTGGCGATATGTCCCGCTTTGAGTCTCTTAGCAACAGTTTGACCAGCTGCGCCACACGCCGAAGCAACGGACAAACCTACAGCGCTGTAGATCTCTGAACACTTTATCTTTTATTTCCTTCTCTGTATCAGCTTCTTCAATTACATCAGAGTTAAAGGAACTGCAGAGCCACTTCCAACTGCACCTGGACTGTTTATATGAGGGGATTAGATTGATATCGATCGCATTATCTGGGTGTGTTAGTGCGACTTCCAACACTACCTGGCCAAAAGAAGTTACACTGCACTACTTTTTTGGACCACCTTTAGCTAGGCTCCTTCTCCCGTTTGATCCCAATCACTCCCAGCATTGTCTTGGCACCGTCGGATGGAAAAACCTGTTCATTCAGTGATTTTCTGATCATATAACTGTAGCTGAGCCTGGTCCAGACCAACTGAACCAACCCCATATCATGATACTTCCCCCACGTGCTCGTACGGTATACACTAGGCATGATGGATGCATCAATTCACCGACGGCTCTTCTTACCCCGATGCATCCGTCAGTCTGAAACAGGGCAAATAAGCTCCCCCAGCCTTCTTTTTCATCAATCAGCCTCACTGATGAGTGGTTATCTTAAGCCTGCATGGCCATTTAGCCACAATACCTTCAGCTCTCTTTGCACTGTTTGACTGGAATTCACTTACGCAAGTACTCTATGATCATCTCTGGCATCTCTGGAAGACGATGGTTCACCACTACCCTTCCTGGTGTTTACAACATCTTTACAGGGGCATCAACGGGAAATTGGAACAATTTTGAGCACTCTCGAGGTGCTGCTTTATTATGAAACAATTAAGTTGCCTATTAAAGGCAAAAATTCAGAATGACTAGTGATTCAGTCACTCGTGAACTTCAACAGTAAAACATCACTGACAACAAGATACATGGATCCAAAACTTTAGTAAGCAGTTATAGAAAATAGCATGTTAAATTCAACATGTCTTTTTGATGCCTGTAACTCTGAACATTAGCTTTTTTTAATTTTTTTTTAATCACAAAAAGCTTTAAACACTGAATAACTAATACTTCAGGCATGAAATCCACCTTTCGGTGAAATTTGCTGTTTTGAAGTCAAAAAGGGAGACCTACGTGAATCGTGTAGATCCGAGGAGTTTTCTATTTTGAGAGGGGGGGTGTCGGAGTCGGGAGATTTTTTTTTTTTTAATTTAATTATCATATAATTGGCCTAATATGTAAACTGAGCACTCCAGAAATCGGCAATTTAAATGTACTTGGAGGTTATATTGCTAAGCAGGACGAGAAACAGGACCTAATGATGTCCACGCAGGCGAGTTTACGTTTCCTACCTACATTTACCAGTGGTGAGAAGCGCTGTATATTTCATCGGCGTTGTCTAACAATAAATAAGTACAATAAAGAATAAACATCTCTCCTGTGAATTTAAAGCTAATAATCATCCATCCAAACAAGAAAGGGAGAAGTAATATCAGAAAATATGTGCTTTGGGCTACTTTGACCGTTGATTTGGCTGTGATAGCAGCTGGATTGTCAACGAATCTTAAAAATGACCCCCAGGATGGAAAAAAACTCGGAAATCCGCGAATCCGCGGAAAATTGACACCCCTGTCTTTAACACTTCTCAACCCAGCGTTCATAGATTCATTAGTCTCTTTAGCTGTTTTGTTTGCCGAATGCTGACCAATAAATTGAACCTTCTGAAACATATTTTCCACAACTATAAGATGAGTCGTCGGACGTGGTTGTTTAAGGAATGAGAAGTTAGCCAGGCAGTGTTTGTATGTATATATGTTTTTAAAAATGCATTACAGATGAGTATGATATATATTCACTTTTCTATATTCTATTCTACTTTTTTAATATAAAAGACACATCCCTGAATTGGAACCAAATAAACTGGGCATGATTTAATTCTGGGAAAAATGAAAAAATAAATACAAATCAAGGCTTCCTGTTAAGTGAAAGATTATGCGGTGCCCTCCAGTTCCAGTTGTGTGTATCTGATGTAAGGTAAATGAAAAGTAATGCCGCCATGTGTGTGTGTTTCTGGGACTCACGCTGTTGTCCTCCTGGATCTCAAGTGTGTATTTGAGCTGCTCTTCACTGGGACTGCCTTCGGGACGCCCCCACTCCAGGGTGACCCAGGACACCCCCGCCCTGACCAGCCGCGGAGCCAGGGGCAGAGCGGGCAGGGTGCCCATGGTGTAAAACACCACCTCTGTGCTGGAGCCGCTGCACAAAACAACATTTCCATTTCATTCACATTTTCACATTTCATGCTTCCCTTTTAAAACGCTGAAGCAAAGCAGAAAGAGTCATCTGTCCTGAATTCTAAATGATAAAGAGACGCCGAGAGGGGAGAAATCTTGAAGCCGGAGCTAATGAGAAAATGTGGAAATAAAAGGGGCATAAGTGCTAATTTCAAGGGGCGGGTGAAATGAAGAAGGGAGGATACAGGTGATTAATGAGCAGGAGGAGGAAATGGTGTAAAACTTTTTCATTAAGCAGGAGCAATAGCGATTAGGCGTCTTTGTGCGAGTCTGCTTGACCGTGGCTTCAAATTTGAACCAAGCCGAAGGCTGCGTGAGGACAGTATGCGTCCTCCCCTCCTCCCTCCTCTGTCACCCTAACTACTGCCGACTCAGTTTCTCCCATATAATGACACAGAGGAGGTGACGGGAGAAAGGAAATGGAGGGAAAATGGGGAAAAGGAAAGCGACCGCTGCCACGCGTAGAATAATAGCTTTAAATGGGCTGCATGCTTCTGCCTGTCAGTCCAGCATAATGGCGGGGCACAATCAGTCTTCCATGAATCTGTATTCTGGGAAGGATGATTTTCCTCCATTTATCTTAAATACATATCACAGAAGCAGATTTATGTTTGTTACTTAAAAAAAAAAAAAAGCTCTGGTTGAGCACAAACTCATCCCCTACTCACAATTATAATACAATGTTCCATGATGTAAGCACCGTAATTCTCCGAATAATCAACCCCAGGTTCAACGCAAAACACCACCAGGGGGCATCTACGTTGACCCAAAATTCCAAATATTGTTGTTGTTTACCATTACTTGCAGACTTTTTTGGGAAAAAAAAAATTTCTTATTTCTAACAATGTCAACGTCGGTGAGTTAATAAGCAAGTTTGCAATGTTCTACATGGTTGGCTCTATGGAGCTAACTTGGTGTCAAAAGTTTTGATAATGAACTTTGTAAAATTTCTTTGAATAAACTATGTACTTTCAATTTTCACGTCATTATGACTGACAAGGCTGAGAACCTTTCTCAAACACGTTGCCTTTTAGGGACTGTTCGTACTGTTAATTGATCAAACAAATGCTTTCTTCATACCACTTTCACTTGGTTGAGAATGAAAACATGACATACATTTAGAAAACTGCTTAGACCGGGTCAATTGCAGTGTAAAAAGATTATCTTTGCCTGATTTTCCCATTCAACAACTACGGTTAACACTTTAAAACATCATATGGGTTTGCCAGTACGGCATGTGCTCAAGCTGGTCGGAGAAAAGTGTCAAAAACTGCCAAAAATTGGAACAAGCAGGTTTTTTTTTTTTTTTTTTTTTTTTTTTTTAATGAAACTACTGCAATGAAACTACTGCAATGAAATGGTGAACAAGTGCAAACAAACACCCAACTTTTCAAAAAAAGCAGACTAGTAAAGAAAACCGAGGTCAAATATCAAGGATATGGAGTTCTGCCTTCGTGCACTTGATCAACTGAGTATCGAAACTCTCCCGGGGAAGTATTTTCAAAATATAAAACAAAATTAATTTTGATATTTGCAGACGCTCTTGCATTTTGTAGTTTATCTGAATAAAGAGGGGATATTTTGCATTTCAGTTTAAAAATGCATTTTTTTTTTTTTTTTGGTTGATTCCTTAATATATTTCTGATGATGTATGTATACACATACACACACATGCACACGTATATTTTAGTGAACAAAAGTACCTTGTGCCGATGTCGTTATGCGCCGCCACTCTGAACGTGTAGCAACAGGCGGGTAACAGTCGTGTCAGCTTACAGTGTCTCTGGCTCCCAAAGTAATATTCTCTGAAAACACTGTTCTTCTTTCCCTGCAGATGGATGAAGAGATGAGTGAAACAATCATGTAATAACAATGGGACAGATTATAATTTCATAGATGAGGAAAAGAAAACGGCACGCCAATGCCACACATGGAATATATATATATATATATATATATATATATATATATATATATATATATAGATATATATATATATATATATATATGGATATATCTATTTATATATATGTATATATATATATATATATATATATATATATATATATATATATATATATATATATACACACACACACACACAGTCATGGAAAAAATTATTAGACCACCCTTGTTTTCTTCAGTTTCTTGTTCATTTTAATGCCTGGTACAACTAAAGGTACATTTGTTTGGACAAACATAACGATAACCACAAAGATTACTCATAAGAGTTTTATTTAAGAGCTGATATCTTACCATTTTCCATGGTTTTCTTGATTATAACCTAAATCACTTAAGTTTTTACATCAATAGCTATGGCGTTGTACTGCCAAAAACACTGCTTTTATGCATTCAGTGTTTTCTTTTCTGTCTGTTTTAGTCACATGATGACGTTTAGTGGTACCAGGTATTAAAATGAACAAGAAAGTGAAGAAAAAATGGTGGTCTAATAATTTTTTCCATGACTGTATATATATACACACACACACACACACACACACACATAATATATATATATACTTTTTTAAAGGTAAAGGTAAAGACAGACTTGCCTCATCCCACTCCAGTAGGTAGTTTGTGATTTTGGATCCGTTGTCACCTGGAGGCTGTGGATTACAGAGAGCGAGGTCGAAGAGATATTGAGAGATTAGCCAAGGATGAAAGACTCTGACAATGAGACGTGACAAAATGCCTGCTGTGTTTTTGTGATTGACCTCATATCCTGTCTGGGTGATGGATGTCACTCTTTATCAGTAGGAGTGTGAGTGGATAAAAATGACTAGTGCAGGTGAGGTCAGAAAGGATGCAGTGATGCACCCAGATGGCATCGTGCAATAAAGCAAGAATGTCTATTAGTTTTTGCAGGGCTGATAAAGTCAGGCTGGAAGATAAACCGGTGACACAAAACATATACTGTTTACTTTGCTCTGGGAATTAGCTTTTCTTCCATCTATTTCACTCTTATGGGCGTCTGGTCAGTGGTGCAGCAACTTACATCCCTGTTATTCAGAGTCAGGGAGTAAATCTATGGTTTAACTTTTTGCCTTTGAAAAGAAAACTTCATACAGTGTTAAAGTAACCTTTATAAACTAATGTCACCATTTTCAGTAACTGAAAAATACGAGTGATTCTAAAAAAGGTTTAAAAAGCCTCGAATATTGGTCACCGCGTTAGAATGACTGTTCACTGAGAAGCATGCTAACTAGCTACAGGTAGTCATTGACTGAAAATAGAAAACATACTATAAAAACACACATTTAAATTCAGCTCTAGGTCAGATTTTAAATTAGCTAAAAGTAGAAGTGAGTTTAAGCGTTAAGATAACTCAGCTAACTTTGCCAGTCAGCTAAATGTTAGCATGCTAGTCTGACTAGACTCTGCTGTTGAGATGAGATGTAGTTTTAAAAAAAAAATCCAATCAGTCAACATTTTTTATGTTGGAACAGTCCCGATGAAGCAGCAGGAAGCTCTGTGGAACATTAAATGCCCACAAGTGTGGAAGTATAGTCATTTATTCACCAACAGACAGACATGCACGCACGTGTAAGTATGTGAGCCACTGCTAACATATAATTGCTAGTTTGCCACTGTTAGCAAACTGCTAAGCCACTGCTGCACTTTCTAGTTCAATAAGATCAGCTTTGTTTTCTGTCCGTTTCACTTCAGGACGCTGAAAACAATAATGCAGAAGGGATGCGCACATTCTTTTAAAGGATAAGAGAAATGTTTGACAATGACTTCTGTGCTATTAGCACAGAATGTTAGCATTCATGTTTATCTGTGGCGCCAATTAGCTGAAGATGTAAACTCAACTCATCATCCACATTGTGTCTTTCTCTGTTCAAAATGGCAGAAAAGCAGGCAGAGTCCAATGGTTCGAGCAACATATTCAGGATAATTTAACTAGCTGAGGCTTCAGGTCCGTTCTTACACTCACAATGACGTATGATCGTTGTCTTTAAAGGAACGTTCCAGACTTAAATCAACCCCAGGTCGATTAGACGAAAAAAGAGCGTAAACTTTAGCTTAGCAGTTTTGAGTGAAAACAGAATATACGTTTTCCGCAAAATACAATGCCATCTCCGACAAGTCCCAAAAATGTAATTTAATTTTAGTAATTGAGTGAATAGAAGTTCCCACAGACACACAAGGACATTTTAGCTTAAAGAAGGACAGTTTGTACAGGCGTCTCATTCAGTTTGGCACCACTTTGTTATAGTCCATACGAGTCAACTACAAACTATCCACACTATCACTGAAAGAGGAATTAATTTTTGAGTCTTATAAAAGGCTTAAAATAGCTTCTAATAGCTTCCGTCTAAGCTTAGGCCAATTGCTGTTATGCTGCAAACACATATTCCACCCTCATTTAAAACGGCTTCGATTCAAGTGGTTTTGCTCCCAGACAAAGGTTTGCATTCATTACCATCAAGTAATAGACTGGTTTGATTTAACTCTGGAATATTCCTTCGATATTCAAGCCATCACACTGCTCATGAGAATTAAATGGTTCACTGCACCAAGCAGAGAAGCACAACACAAGAAACATACGCAGCAATTTAAAATCAAGCTGGGTTATTGGGTCAAATATCTTTTCTGAAATATCAGATATTCAAATACTTTTTTTTTTTTAAAGGAGGATAGTTTTTATTGTGCAAAAACAAATTCCTTGTTCAGCCCTTCTTTAAACTGTCCCGTTAAAGCTTTGCAGAGGGAAAGACACCATCTGACATCTGCAGAGAAATGTCAGTTTTTGATCGACTGGAGTTTATGTGAATAAAATGACCAGCTGGAGATTGATTCTGCTCTTGAAGTCACAGTCACCTTTTGTCATTGTGCATACTTTGCTGCATTTATTGCATTTTGAACATGACTTTCCAAGCACTTAGAGTAAGCAACTATTAGATTTAACAATTTTTAGCCAAGTGTAATTATTCAAATCACACTTGTGACGAGCTGTAAGGTTATATTCTATTTATAGAAACTGGTTGTTTTTATTTGGAACGTGATGGTGGTGTGGTAGCCAGGGGCCTACAGCCATGCCAGGCTAGATAATGTTTTCATACAATATGATTTCAACTTAAAAAGACATTATCCCACTAATTATCTCCTGATCTACCCATTCTAAACTTTTCCTGAAGGCATTCTTGGTTTTCATAACACCCTCTCGCTAATCTGGGGCAGCGTAAGTGGCTTATTCTTAAATTAGCCAAGAGGTGGGTGGGTGCGCAAATGTAGCAAATTAGTTTTAAATTAGTTATATTGCTTTTTAACTTCTACTAACCTATTTCTGAACAAAACCAGTGGGCCACACTCACTTTACAGGTAACATTCGCTACCCGTCAGCTCCTTGAAACATTCGGCTTCTGATGTCAGTACAGTGATCCCTTATTTTTCACAGTTAATGGGGACCGGCGATAATCAATCAATCAATAATGTGTTTAAAATATGTTTAAAAACCCCCAAAAAAGTAGCGAGACACTGCAGCGAAACAAGACAAAGGCTCAACTGTGGTCTTTCTGTTACCTTCACAGCCTCTGGTCTCTGAACCGTAGTAAACAAACTGCTGGTAGTGTGCTACTTTTGGCTCGTAATTAGCGGCTAACAGGCTAACAACAAAACAAAAAGCCCGGTTTTCTCTGCATGGAACAGGAACTTTATTCTGGCAGGAACTTGTAACATCACACAGGTTGTATTGTTGGGCTCCTGTCGGTTAACAGAGAATTTAAATCTATACACGCTGGGCTGCTGTTGATGCTCACTACACTTTTAATCTAACCTCGTTTTCTTCTGCCGTCCCACGACACACACACTTCATTACCCATAAGGCCACCTTCTTAAAGGGGCCAGGCTGGCTCACAACATTTCTTTACTGTGCGAGAACGCGCACAACATCCTGTGATGTTTCTGTGAATTTTTAAATTTTTTTAAAATTATATTATATATTTCTGAAAAATATGCGAATAACTAAAACCGTGGAAATTAAACCGCAAATTGGCAAGGGATCACTGTAGAGAGATATTTAATAATTTTATTTGATAATAGAGAAAAAGGAGGCTGTACCTTCCACTGTAGGCTGAGGGTGGTCTTGGTGCGGTGGGACAGTTTGGGGGGTAACGGGACATCAGGGACGCTGCAGTGTGTGGTAAACGATCCCGGCTCTGAACACGACCCCCGGACCGAGTTGTACATGGCCGACACCCTGACACAAAGAGACACCAAGCGGCGGCTTTAAGATACGTCCACGACACTCCCTGGAGCCGGAAAAACCTGCGAAACCCAACGGTCACGTCTGAGTCCTCACCGAACGTGGTAGTCTGTCGCTGGCCTCAGGTCTTTCAGGTGGTACTCCAACTCTTCACCGCTGGAACAGACAAAGCAAGGAAGTGAGATCGTTGCGCTCGAAATGAGATCACCGTTCCTGCACTGCTTCAGCTTGAAGTGGGTCTCCTTACCTGTATATGAGGCGATACTTTCCGTCTTTTCCCTTATCTGAGAGCGACACCTCATAGGAGCAGGACACGGGCATCCCGTTGCCGTGCCTGTTCACCAGCCCTGCTGGGGGGGCCCAGGACAGCCTGGCGGCTCGCGCCTGAACGTTGGACACCTGCAAGACACAAAAAAACACGTGCACTGCTCATCATTTCCATTACACATCTTAAACAGGTGGATTTAGCTTCAATTCTCAATTTGCACGTGCATTTATTTTTTTGGTAGTTGATGCACAATGGGTGCGTTTACATGGGAAGTTTAATTCCTCTTTAATTCAGAATTAAAGTTAAAGCCGAATAAAAGTTACCATGTAAACACTTAATTCCATATGAAAATGTCAATTCTGAATTAACTTAATTCCGAAGTAAGTGGCTGGTTTATTCCCATTTTAATTCCGCATTAAGTAATTCCGCGGTCATGTTCCTCTTTAAATTAATTCCCGTCTTTCTGCGCATGCTCGTTCTCTTGCCCGTCTGTCGCGATGACGCGTTGACGCAGTAAACGGTGTTCAAGAGCAGAGACGATTTATTTAATAAATAGCTTGGAGGAATTGGAAATAATTAAAAGAACAGATGGCAGGAAACATAAAAATTGTGAGCTTTTCAAAGCGGCCAGGTTAAATGAAGGAGGTTTCGCAGATAGAGACGCCACCCAGGTCAAAAATAAGTGGAATGTTGTTGCTAACCAGTTAGCTAAGTTTGTTTTCTTCCGGTAGATGTAAAGACGTCCGCCCCCCCCCCCCCCCCCATCCAATCAGAACCCTTCCCAACCCCCAGACCTGAAAGCAGAGTTGGATAAAGCCGAACTAACGTGTTTTCCATGTAAACCTTAATTCGGAATTACTATTTCCATGTAAACTCGAAGGAAAATTGTTTAATTCGGAATTATTTAATTCCTAATTTTAATTCCGAATTAAAAAACATCATGTAACCGCAGCCATTGAAGATATAAACACACTTTAATCTATGAGGGGGTTGTCAGTGCCACCATTAGCGACATTTGACTTCAAGCACCTCGATGTCAGGAACCCACATAAAAAAAATGAAAATGAACAAGCCCAAAAAAAAAAAAAAAAGAGGCCTGCATGTGTGTATTTTTCTGGCTTAAAGAGCAAATATGTAAATTTTCACTTGTTCCATAAAGCGCTCCGCTTTTATGTGCGGCGCGCTGCAGTAGCACCGGCTCGCAGCGAACAAATGATGTGATGATTAACGGCACAAAAGCTTGATGTTCGGAATCACGGAGAGAGAATGTAAATCACCGACCACCTGTCTGTGAGTCATTAGGGTCTATTGTCCAGAGCAGCGTGTGAGATGTTTTATATCTGATGTACCCCAGCTCACACACCTGAGACCCCTCAATGTCTCTGGAAGAAGTCAAATGTCTTCAACAATCAGGAAAAACAAAGTCCTGACTGCCATGAGATGGATGATCAAGAAACTACGCCAGCATAAGAAAGGACGATAGGACGCCGGCGGATTGAAAAGGGAACGTTTGAGGTTTCCGGTTTGATTCTTCTACAGCCCAGAAAAAAACGTGTAAACCGAAAGACTGCTGCTACATATCAAACACGGACTTCACATTATACCGTATCAAAGCTTTAATGCCGTCGGAGCTCATAAATAAGCGGCTCGATCCCGTCCCCTTTCACCTCCGTCTCCAGATCAGTGAGCGCAGAGCAAACGAAATGGTAAGATTTGAAGCAAAGCTTCGGCGCATCCATCCAAAAACCAAGCTCACATCAATGGAGGAAATATCCTTTAAATGTTTGTTTTGGGTCTTGGTTATTTTGGCACTGGCCACTGACTGTATTATATGGTTTATTCCGACTGTTTTAAAGATTTAAGACGCATAAATTTAAGCATCATGTGAACAATCGGCGTACTCAAAAACCGAAGAAGGCAAAGCTTCAGCAGCGGCGAATGTTTCTATCTCTGTCCACACTTCATTTGTGGTTTTATACCCAGAATCCACCACGAAGGGAGGTGAATGCAAAACGAAATTTAAAAGTGAAAACCTGACGAAACATTAGATTAGGAAATAACTTTTGAACTGACAAAATGCAACTCGCAAGAGGCGACTTCAGTCATTCATCAGCCTGCATTTTGCAGTAAGAAAACATAAATATTAATGTGTTACACCAAGCTGCAACTGTTGCTCAGAATTAAGCCTTTGGGGATGCATTTAAAACACACAAACTTTTTCCTCTGAGTCATGAGGAAATGACTCAGTTTCCTCGTCTGCTTTCCTGTCGAGCTCCCAATCCGAGCGAGCGATATCGAAAACATTTTTAAATCGTCAAAAGCCGTGCCACCTCCCCTCCCGTGTGGACTAAAGGAAAGATGGGATCCATCGGAGGCCCGTTTGCTGTCAGTCTGTGTCTATTTGTCACATAGAAATGTAACACAGCGCTAGGTACACCAAATCTACAGCCGTCTTCTTCTCCTTTTTCTATTTATTCTCAGTCTCCTGTCGAACAGGCTGCATTAATTCAGGGGTCACCTGAGGACAAGCAGCATATTGCAGTGGCATATTCATTTCCTATCTTTCTTTGCATATCGATCTCCTTTTCCCGCTACGATTTCTCCGACTGTCTTCACTGCGATCTCCTCGTCTGTTTCCACCCTCGTGACAAACCCTCCGTGTTAATGGTCCAATTCCACAGCCTGCTGCTCAAACTCTTTTAACTGGCAATTCCTCTCTACCCTACCATGTCTGAATGCCACGGGCTCTTTCATTTACATTCCCTCTGGGGCCAGAGGGGGTGGGAAAACAGAAACAAAAAAAAATAAATCTGTTAACAGTGCTTAGTTTGTCTTTCAGCTGATGGAAGGCCAGAGAACAGCAGACGACATGGATAAGAAGATGCTGCCCTCATGTGGCCGCGGAGGGAACTGGCCAAATTATCTGTTAAGTCACTAACTGTTACCAAACCTTGAAATATTATTAGGAAATTAGTGTTACACTGCAGTTTTTCGGTATGAATCAATGAAGCAAAACACACAGGTGAGAAAGACGTCAATGTGCCAGCGATGACCGCATCAGATGAGGATGTGACTAATGGAAGCAGTTTCAAATGCGCTTGTGTGTGTGTGTTTGTGTGCAGCAACGCATACCAACCTGCGGTTTGTCGATCGTAGACAGCATGTCTTGGACACGTTTTCCCTCTGAATCATGATCTGAGGAGACAGAGAGGATTAACAGAGTAATTAAAGAACATCGCTTACAACAAATATCTCCGCAGGCGGGGCCGTTAAAGGAGGAAAGATGTGTGTGTGTGTGACATGGGAAGAGGCGCTACACGCTCAGTCATGACTGCGAAATAAAGGTTCAGAACCGACCCGTTTAAACCTTTTTGTGATTAGCGCTGAAAACGGGGCAGTTAATCGACTACGAGAGGGTTTTCACGTATAGTTTTAGTCTAAAAATCAAGTGCAGCTTTGTTTTTTTCTTCCGAAGTTCAGCCAAATTGCATTTTGATTGGGAAAGTGTAGAACTGTTATTATCACAAAAAAAAAAAAAAAAAAAAAAAGATAAGGGCACTTTAATTAACCCAATGAACCGGTATAATGTGAAAATGTTCTTTCCAAACGGTAATTCAGCTTTCTGTGAAAAAAATAATAGAACGAAAGCTGCTGAAAATAGAGCGATAAAACACTCGAATCCGTCCAGACATGCGCTGATAAATGTGTGTGAGTGTGTGTGTGACGCAACACTTGTTTTCTTCAACAAGCTCCTATTTCAAGTCATCAAGTCATGGTGAACGCATCTATCAGGGGAAAAAAAAAAAAGAAAAGGCTAAATTGGCCATCATTTCACTGAAGAGTATTAGTCACCAGTCCCTGACCCAGACCAAATAAACTGGGGATCACCAGAAACAATATATGACTCACGCTCCACCGTGTCCATCCTGCTGCTGCGGATAGAAACCGTGGATTATATCTGCAGTCATTTGTTCCCGTGAGTCATTATCCTAATCATTATTATGTATTATTTTCTATCAGCTGTCCTCACACCTGTGAACAATTATTCACGGGAACATTTCACGTCAGCACAGCTATTCTGGCCCTTCCACACGGCTTATTATGGGATGACTTTTACCAACTACGATGCTTATTCTGGTGCTATATTCTGAACGCTTTGTGTGTGACGCAGTGTTTTGCTGGTCATTACTGAGGAAAAATTGTTGCTTTTTGTGCTTTTTTATTAAAATTCATTGCAGAACAAAACAAGGAATACTAAGGGGGTCCCTATTTTCAGAAATCGTCTGATGAAAACACTGTTTCACTGAAGATATAAGAAGAGATTAATAGTTGCAGTCCGAAATCCCATGAAGGTGAGTGATTAAAAGTACTGTCACATACTGTGAGCCG
Source organism: Hirundichthys speculiger (assembly GCA_018398805.1). Lineage (NCBI taxonomy): Eukaryota > Metazoa > Chordata > Actinopteri > Beloniformes > Exocoetidae > Hirundichthys > Hirundichthys speculiger. The sequence goes on from JAGFBZ010000667.1 coordinate 89,749, forward strand.
GGCTCTTCTTTTAACTCAACCAATGGACCGTGTCAAACAGGTCCAGACAGTCTCAGATTGATACTGTAAGGTCACACACACACAGACATATTGATGCTCTGACACCTGTATAAAGGTTTTTGAGTGGAAGCTCGAGGTTTTTCATGAGGGCCATGTGTGTCCGCATACATCATTGTGACTGAGACTTTTCCATCAGAGGGGGCTCAAGTTCCTCCTCTGACTTCATTTTGACCCCACAACTCCAAATATTGTTCTTACATCAGACCACCGTGACTGGCTGTGGTTGGAAGGGTTTGAGGACGAAGCTGAGCTTAGCTTAGCGCCGTGCTAACAACAGCAGTCGGTGCCTGTACCCGCCAAAACATTTGAGACGGCAGGTCTGCTACGGAGCTACTCCATGAAAAAGCTCGGCTCCTTCAGCCCACCGGCGAGGGAAGCCACCGCGCCAGCCTCTGGTGGACGGAGGCCAGTCGTGGAGCTCCACCGTGGAGCAAGAGGGCCCCACGGTGGAGCTCCACGATTGGCCTCTCTTCTCATGTGGCTGCCTGCGGGCTTCAACCAGTCACGTGGAGTTCAGCTGCAGAGTTTAAACAAAAAGAGGCTTGGAAAGCTCTCCATATAAACCTATGGGTCACCTGAACAGATGCTTACACTGGAAAAAAGGCCACTCAAAAAATAAGTAAAAAAAAAAAAAAAAACTTAATACAAGATATTTTTGCTTGTAATAAGCAAAAAAAATCTGCCAATGGAACAAGTGAAAATTCGCTTAATTCAAGATGCACTGTCTAAAAACAAGCTCCTATATCTCACTGAAATGTTACTCTTTAGGTGATTTTGTCTTATATTAAGTGTGATGAGATATTTTGACTAGAAATTAGAAAAATACACTTGGTAAGATTTTGAGTTTTTGCAGTGTAACCAGTTAGAGTCTATGCGTTAGCTTCATTTAGGTTTCATCAAAGGCCTCGGGGCGTGATCATTCGGGAGGGTGCGTTTATTGGAGGAAATACGGTAGACTGTTTCCAAGCTTCATAAATATTCAGACTTTTTCAGTTCCTCCTCCTAGCAATAAGCAGCCATGGACTCCTCTACACAGCTCCTTAGAACCTGGAATTAAAATAACTCGTGTCCACAGCAGGAGAAAGCTGTAGGAAGATGCTTAGTTTCAGCTAGTAGTTTTCTCAGTTCTTCGTGTAATTAAGACGTGAAAGTTATCGTGAACCTCGGGGGTTGGGTTGAGATCTGTAAGAACCGAGAACATCTTTTCCAGAAAATGTGGAAAAAACAAATCGAAATCCCCTGAATGACTAAAAGTGAACATAAAGAAGATCTTGTCAGCTTTGGAGAGATGGTGTATTCTAGTGTGAAGCGATTTGAAACAAATGCTGTGGACTAATAAAGTCACAACACAACTTTGTGTTGCAACAACGTGTTTGGTGGGAAAGAGAATAGACATCTCCCACTGTTGAGCACGGAGGTGGATCGGTCATGATGAGGGCTTGTATTGTAGTCGATGGCAGGGAGAAGCATTTCAGAGGGCTTTTTCACGTTTTGTAGCGAAGGTCTTTACGTCCGATGTCCTTCCTGACACAACCCTTCCACCGCTATTAGAGGCTGGGCATAATGTTGGCAATGTGGGGTTTAGAGTAGAGATGTTCCTGGTGACTAATTTCCCTGTCGACTAAACGAAAATTTTAATTAAGACTAGTCGACTAGTCTAAAAAAAAAGATGCGCTCCAGTCTGGAAGTTATCAGTTTGCGTCCCGGTACGGTGTATTCGGGCTCAACATATTCCATTAGCTTCCTGAAGCCTTTACCTTCCACAAAGTTAAGTGGAAGCATATCTTGCGAAGTCATTATCGTGATGAGCTGCGTTATCCTCTCAGACCGGAGGGAGAACACGTCTCCAGGTAAACAATGTGAAATGGGCTAGCACCGCTAGCACCGCTAGCATCAGCAGCCGTCGTCTCGTGCAGATTAACATCCAAATGCTTGAGTGGAATGTGGTTGCACATTGCTCCAGTCGAGTGATTGTATTCCAGTTGTTTCTGACACAGTCTACATACTACCTTGTTTTCATTTTCTAGATTAAAGTACCGCCAAACCGCGCTGGTTTAGCGAGACTATCTTCCCACCGTGCCGTTTTAAAACTCCAGTCTACTCGAGCATTGCTGTGGAGAGGGGGGCTGCTGTCTGACGGCTCTGTAGCCCCGACTAGTGGCAGGCGGCTGTATGACAGTTAAGTGGCCTTGTACATGAATAAAACACAAATTGGTTTAAATGACTAATATTTATGGTGCCGACTAGGAAGTGAGCGGACGACTAATCGCGCGCATCCCTAGTTCAGAGTCTTGCCCAGAGACACTACGACACATGGCGGGGGTAGAGACAGATCTGGCAACCCTGGAAGCAAGACGGGCCACGAATCCCCCATTAAATTAAGGAACACATAAACTTTCACCTCACAATAAAAAGCCTTTCCAAGCTGTAATATTTATTGTACACTGAACCTTGTGTGCATTTATTCATTCGGTAACTTATTACTTGTTGCAACAGCTATTTGCAGGAACAGAAATCTTCACCGGAGGTGCTTTTTAAGCCACCGTGCAAATCGAACATACAGTACCGGTGAAAAGTTTGCACGCGTTTACTTATCCTAAATGAAAGGGCAGCTGTGTCCGAGCGCAAACACACGCACGCTGTTTGTATTTGTATACGGAGCAGTTGGCGATGCCCGCGTGCTCCGTGCACTCCGTGCACGTGATGAATGAGGGACTGTGTGGACGCGCGTGCACACGGGCCGGACAGGTTCTGCGGGGAGTGGGCCCGACTGCGCCTGGGGGTTCACTTATGAGTCATGGCAACAGTGATGTCATGGAATCACAACCTCAGCTTGACCTCCCTGTGTGTGTGTGTGTGTGTGTGTGTGTGTGTGTGTGTTAGCAGAGAGGCAGCGCATGTGTGTTCCAGTATCAGGTTGCAGGAGGTTGGTGATGGGCGACAGGAGGGGGAGCTAAGCTACCGTGCGCATGTGTGCGTTGAGTTCAAACGGTGAAGAGCACATTCTGCATCGCTGCTCGACACGTCGGCTCATTAGCGCCGCTTTTTCCTTTTTTTTCTCTCTCTCTCTCTCTCTCTCTTTTAATATACACACTCTCGTCCCGCTTCCTCCATTTGGACTAAACCGAGCTTTCTTGTCTTTTATGGAGTGAGCACGCAGACGCCCGAGCGCAGACATGACGTAGCTTCTTCCCCACATTCATCACAGCCGGGTGGCGGAGGGGAACATAACCCGGCTCGCAGCCGCGGCGCTTTTATCGTGCGTCCAAACGCCGAGCCGTCACGTTTGGTCGGAAATCAAGGTGAACGTCCATCAACGTGTCATCGTGTTTGTGGATCTCTTCATTTATCTTTCCGCTGGAAACGAATGGACCGTTTTTTTTTCTGTAACATCCAGCCGGAGCAAATCTTCTCTGGTGATGAAGCCAACGAATAAATCAGCTGCTATTTTTCAGTCTGTAAAAGTATGAGATTACAGTCAGTCTTTAGACCATCAACTTGTAATTTCTGACATTATTGTGTCATTTTGAAAGAGGAGGTTTTTGTTTTTGCTCGAAGGAAATTAATCAGCTAATTGGTGTTAAGAAAATTTCAAATCTTTAAAACCTCCTCCTACCAATTAGCATCCACGGGTGCCTCTAAATGGCAGCTTGGATAATTAAAATGTTAAAAAAAAAAAAAAAAAAAAGAATAAAATAAAATCATGTCCACAGCACGACAACGCTGTGGCAAGAGAATTGGTTTATTAGCGTAATTAAGGCATGTTAATTATCAGGAACCGTGGGTACTGGATTTTTACAGAACAGGTAGAAAACTGGATCCGCTAGTGACTTAAAGTGACCCAAAAAATAAAATAAAAAGATTTAGTCAACTCGGTAGAAGGTGTACTCCTGTGAAGCAACACTCGTCTAAAACTATAACTTTTATGTACGAGGCGTCAGGAGGAAATCCATCCAACAGTCCGAACACAAACTATTGTGTCAGAAGCGTTGGAACAAACCTAATGATGTTTTATTAGCACTTTGTGGCCACAAAGGTGTGTTGTGAAGAGAGCAGCTCTCCCAGTGTTGAGCACGGAGGAGGAGCAATCATGATTTGACCATTTCACTGGTTTTAATGGTTTCAATCAAACTTTATATCCAGTCTGAGCAAATCAGAGTTTGTCTTTCAACTCAAAAAAATTCAAACAGGAAAAAAAAAACAGTGTATTTTGACTTTGTTTTGGTATTTTTAAGGCTATTTCCAGATGAAAACAGAATTTTCTTAATGTGATCCTTTTTTTCCCTCGTAAAAAGAGCATCGTTTCTAGAAATGTCTTGAAACAAGAGAAAATGCTGCAGTGACTGTGGCAGGTCTGCAACGGTTTGGGCCGTGCACATCTGCACGTGCGAATAAGAGCAAACTGCTGAGCTCATTGGGTCGGTACCATCTGCAGCGCAGACACATGTTCTTACACCGAGGTGGGGTTAAGGGTTAGATTAAAGATGTGACCATGACATCACTATTTCTAAAAAAAAAAAAAAAAACAACAACAAAAAAAAAGTCCTATTTTCAGGAAACAGCGCTTCAGGGTTCCTAAAACCGGATCCTACGAACAGCCAAACCCGCTCACTTCGTGAAAATTCTCCTTTGTGAACCATGTCTGGCACCCTGCTGATTCACGGCCCGAGTGTACCGGTCCAGTCACAGCCGGGCCGCAGCACGCCCTACGTGATGGCTCATACAGGAGCGTCCAGGAGCCGCTATCCGAAACGACCAAGATGGCTGCAGACGCGCTAATAAAACCTTGAACCAACAAGTTTTTTACAGTAAAACCAGCAACAGTCTGTCATCAGCATTCCTGCTCCGCTGCAGGCCGTTTTTGGATCTCTGCTGTCGGTACAAGTCTGGCTGCTGCTCCGCCTGCATCGGAAGCTCCGTTCCCCTGATTGATTGCGCTCTTTTCCAACGACGCCCGGAGGCGCGTTCTTCTTCGTCTGTTAGCGGTGCCCCCTGGACATCAAAGTCGAAGGAACCAGACTGATTCATCGTACTGTTTTAGGACGGCGGGCCTGAACTGAAGAGGTTAGAAGAGCATCCAGGATGCTTTTATACTGCGATCCTGTGGTGTTTTTAGCAAAGCACGTCGCAAAAATTTAATAGAGATGTCAGCAAATTGTGCTAATCTTTTGAAATAAAAAGGACAGAGCGTGTCTCCGCCAGTAAATTTAAACTGAATTACTCCAGTATGCGGCGAGTGATGCCCGTAGTGATTGTAGACAAAACACTAATGTTTCTGTAAATGGAAAAAAAAAAAAAAAAATGGTCGGTCAGCCCACAAAGACAGCTTATGATAGAGGAAGGAGAAGAATCTAAAGTTTCAGTAATAAAAGTCTGAAAGTGCTGCTTTACCTCACAGCTGACTGTTATGACTCGCTGTGGTTGTCGAGCACAGCTGCTTAAGTGTTTAATACAGAGATCAACCGCAGAGGGCCGATGCTGACGCCTGAAAAAAGAAGCCGAGCCTCCTCCCGCTGCTTCGCTCCCGTGTCCTCGCCGTCCCCCGTGTGTCCTCGCCGTCCCCCGTGCCCTTTCCCTCCTGCCCACGCACGCTCACTTCCTCTCCCCGTCTGACCTCACATCCCGTCTGCGTCTGACCGCCTGTGTTTGATTATTCAGGACAGACAGACGGAGCGAGGGAGCGCAACGGATGGCAGGAAAGGAGGAGAACTGAAGGAGAATATGGGGATGGGGGGGGGGGGGGCAGCAGGCCAAGCCAAAACCAAGCAAGATGGGAATTTAGAGGAAGAAAGAGAGACGCCGAAGGACGGAGCGTAAAAGAGAGTGGACAGTCTGGGTAAGAGATTAGGTACAAAAACACGAGGAAATTGAGGGGACAAAGAGCGAGGCCGGGGATAAACGGAGGGGAGGAAGAAAGGGAGGGATGAAAGGAGAAAGGAGAGAAGAGGACTTAGGGGGATGTGCGGCGAAGACTTCACAAAACGTCTGTGACATCATCACCAGAAGATGCGGAGCAGATGCGCATCACCGATCTGACTCAGCGCCTGAAAACGTCGGTCAACTTTCGTCGAAGCCGCAAGAAAAAGAAACAGTTCTGGAGGTTTACTGTTGTTGTAGTAATGTTGCATCATGGGAAGGTTCTTCCACGCTGTAATTTTCCATTTCAGACTTTGCCTTGATGGGAGTCCTTGTTGCTCTCCAGAATAAAGACACAAGCGTAAAATAAACTGATTCAAAATTATATTAAACGTTTGTTTCTCTACTTGAGCGTTTAAGCTAACTATAACTGAGGTAACTATAACTCTCCCTTCCAAAGCTACAGTAAACCATCTACAACCGCTGTGGCCTCATAGACGTCGCTAACAGTGATGTCAGCCCAACTTTTGGTTGCACTTTTAAACATTTTATCAAATGTTTAACCGTCGCTTTAACCCAATTAACCTTTCCTGAGGCAAACGTTTAGGGGACGCCTCCCAAGAGAAGCGTTAACTTTTCAGACTGCACCGTCCCCATGTGAACAACATCGTGTTGGTTTTTAGAGTGTAGATAACGTGGACAGCATTATCTCTCACCGTGTGACGATAACGACTGACAACATTGAGTTTCCAGTATAGGTCCATTCAAAAAGTCCTACACCTGCTTCTACCCTTCCTGCTCCGGCATCTTTCTATTCACGTCTGAAAAGATCAAGATACTAACAGCCAAATACGCATTTCTGGGCTTCAAAATGGGATTTAAAGAACCACCGGCACATCGTGATGAGCCCATCTTTTATTTCGTGAAACGTTAATACTCACGTACCTGTAATGAATCTGGTTATACTCTGTTCTCTCCTTCTGAGAGCAACTAGGGCTGCACAGTTTTAGGAAAAGATGTGATCTGTGATGTCATTGTTTAAAACTGCGATGGCGATATATGAACAAATACTTTGGGGCTTTCTGATTCGTGGCTAAAAGAAAGGCATCATCACAACGGTCACGGCATCTAAATTGGCATTTTGGGCGGTGAGATTGGTAAAATATTTTGTGCAAATGCACCGCCATTTGTGATGATATTTTCTGTTTTTCTCGATAAGGATATTGCGCATGTTGATACTGCGATAACAATACATTTTGGATGAATTCCAATTCCTCCCTTAATCCTCAATCTCAACCCTCAGTCTCAAAAATGCACGCTTCCGTAAAGTGCAATATTGAGGGCTGTATTGCCCTCAATATTGAGATTCTCCGGCACTACCCTTGGAAGTAAGGGCTATCCAGAAGGCATTGCGTATTTTCGCCAAGATGTCTTCGAAAAGGTTGGGGCCGAAAAAAGCTAGCTACAAATGCACATATTTTCGCAGTTAATAAAGATATAAATGTTACGAAACTATCTTACTGTCTTCGTTACATATATTTATATTATCTTATTCTTCTTTTACGTCTTCTTCTCTTTCTTCTTTGTCGTAATTTTCTTGACAGACTGGACGTAGCTTTGGCGTAAGGCCGCCCCCACAGTCTGAAGACGTAACTGCACTCAAGGGGTGTCCCATTTCTATGTCACGAGATAACCCTTACACTTACTTTGGAGGGCCAAGATTGAGGGTTAAGGGAGGAATTGGAATTGGCCCTTTGATATATTGCACAGACCCAATAGCAACGCAAAACTGATGATAAATTTCAAATTTCAAATTTTCAAACCCTGGATAGGTCATTATTGTGTGTCCAAATCTTTTTACTTTGCTGTTTTTCCTTTCTGAGGCCGCCGCCATCTTGCAGAGGATGGATGCATCATCTTGGACACAGCGAGTAGATTAATTAGATTAAAGATTCATTATTTGGGCCTATTTCTAATTAAACCAAAGGTAAGAACGTGCAACTGTCTTAATCTCTACCAGACGAGCTTCGCAGTCTTCTCCAGCTTTTGGAGCAAACTACGGATTTGCAGAAGAAACTACAAAATGCAACTTAGATTCCATTGAACAACGAAGACAAAACCCATCCTGAATTATATTCAGGTGCACATTTACATAAATGCACAACGTTGGCACATAACATTCACTCAGTCTCGATCGGTTGAAACCCTTTCGTTACCAGCCGCCTCTAACCAGACTCGTCTGAAAACTTTTTTTCTAAATGTTGCTTACGTGGAAGCTCGATAATTGGCTATAAAGCTTGCAAATATAGGATCAGTAAAAGTGAAATAACTTTGACATTGAGGAGGCTGCATTCCTCCTGCATGACGGCCTCCGCTTCTTAGACACAGTCTGTCTGCGCTGGGACAGAAAAAGACCTTTAAGGCCTGGAGAGAAAAATGTGAAAAATGTGGCAACGGACGCTCACTCAGCCCCCACCACACACCACACACCTACACACACACACACACACACACACACACCTACACACACACCGGGCCACAGGGTGCATGCGGTGTGTCGAACTAAGGAAACGACGTGAGATAGTAATCCCATCTTTAGAAGCCTCTAATCAGGGAGAACAAAGCGAAGTGATAGAGGCTCATCTGGAAGGAAAACGAGAGAAAGATATGCAGACTGAAAAGCGCAGGAGCGGAGAGGAAGGAGCGAGGAGAGAGAGAGAGCCGAGAAAAGAGGGAGGAGGGATGAGAGGAGAATGGAAGTAGAGAGGGCGGCCGACAGCAGATTCCACACTATTATCATCTGCTGCATAGTGAGCATTCCATCTGTTCAACAGCTGGGATACACACACTTTCACACACACACACACACACACACACTGCGGAGACGTTGTAGGGACATGCCTGAAATTGTGGTTGTCATGGTGAAGGTTTGGTTCTCATGGTCAGGGCCCTGAGCGTTTGTAAAGGGGATTAGACGTGGGGAGAGATGGGCAGAGGGTGGCACGGAGAAATTCAGGAGGGAACTCGCAAATTAGAAAAAAAAATCAAAGTTTGATGGTGAATAAGAACCGGTATGACGCTTATCCTTCTCTGGAAACGGGGTTGATGGGTAGATTTGTGCAGAAGTTATTAGATTTCTCTCAATAATTAAGTTTCAAGCGTGACTATAAACACAGACGGGAGATGCAGAGACCCGATCCACCTTCCTGCTCCTTTTCATTCAGAAAATAAATAACTGTTTCCGCTATCAGACCCCCGGATGATGCGAATGTATGCGTGCGAGCGTTTATGCTAAAGCGCTGCGCGCTGCAGACTGCGCGGCCGGGCTGCGAGGGATTACGGGGATGCCTTTTTTTTTTCAGAACCCTGACCCCATTCAACCCTGCTCAGCCAAAAAGAAGTCTTAAGAGCGACTGTGGACTGGCAGACGCAGTGGAACACAAATCCACAGACGGAGCCGGCGGCGAGCGGCGAGCGGGGATCCAAGAGGGAGGACGGGAGTTTAAAATCCGGATCGACCGACCGCTGCAGAACAAACTAATAATACGCATTTTTTTTTTGTAACTGCAGAGGAGAGTCTTTTCTTTTCTTTCTGAAATGCAAACTCTGAAAGTCATAAACCAACAGCAGACAGTAATGTGATTGTTTATGAAATACAAGCAATTTCATATTTATTTTCATATTTTCTGGGGCCTTTTGATTCACAAAATAACTGTCGCTCACATATATTAGTTGCAGAGCCCTGGCGTCCTCAAGCATGGGCTGAACGAAAAACTCAATTTTAGCATTGCACATGTGCACCTTTATTAAAACAACGCACAGTTAGCGCGAAGTGAATCTGAAACTGATAGCGTGGCGACTGAAGGACATTCGAGTTGAACGCGGTCAAGAAACGAGCGACGTGTTTCCTGAACATATGCCTCTGCATATTGGACACGTGTTTTTCCCCGTAAGGGAGTCCAGCATCTTTTTTGTCGTCTTCTCTTCCTGCTTTTAGGCTGTAAGATGATCTTCTGAGGAAAGAAGGGGACTAGCGCCGCTTCCATCCATCTACATGTGTTAGCTTAAAATCAGAACCGGTTGAGACACAGTTTTACCGGCTACAGTTAAACGGTGAGATGAGTTTATCGCTTCCATGACTGGATTCATTCAGCTCAATGGGGAAATGTCTGTTGTGCTCAATGTGACCCCCCCCCCCCTTCTAATCTCGTAAGTCCTGTTACATGATATCAGCAGGAAAGACATTCCTCTTCTGGTAAATCCATCTCATGTTCCCCGTTTTTTTTTCCTTACATGCCTCTTTTTTGGCTCTTATTCCTGAATGTCTTCCTTTTATTCCCCCCCCCCCCCTTTTTTTTTTTTTTAACATTTTCTGTATCATATCTTTGCCTTTCTGCTCTCAGCTCCCCCCCCCCCCCCTTCTAGTCCTCTCTTCCACCTCACCGCCCTCCATCTTGCCCCACAAACATGGCCGTATTTGGATTGGAGTTTCGGAGGGAGGATAAGGGGATGGGGGGGGGGTGTCGGAGGTCATCCCCATGGCGACGCGCCGACACAGTCCAGTCAGGAAAGGGTGAGAGAGCGTTCGCACGTTACCAGGCCGGTTGCTACAGTCACAGCGGGACGGGGTGACGGGGAAATTACTACGACTGCTGAGTCATGATTGCGCTCGGTCAAGCAGGCGGTCACCTTCCTGGACCTCCAGATAAACTGATTTTTCCACATTTGGCAGCAAATGTTTTCCATATTAATGGCTTAAAAAATGATTTTTAAAGCACTGGTCAGAGGTTCACCAGTAGTAAAATCCCACTGGATGCTGGTTTTATGCTGCTTTCATTCCGAGTAACTTAAACAACCATCAGGTTTAAACACGCAGCACAATCTTGAATATCGGCGCCGAGCAAATTCAGAGATTTCCATGGAAAAATGATTTAGCGTGTCGATAGCTTGTTAAATCATGTTTAAAAGACAAGAACTCTCTTGTACTCAAATGAGGAGTCACACTGTTAAAAAGGTTTTTTTTCTCTAGTTCTCTGTGCATCTCATAATTATCTATTTTCCAGAACTTGACTAGTCAACAAAAACTGCAGAACAATTCTGAAATGCAGAATAACTGGATCAGTTCTGTTAGTGAAGATGCACAGATGTTAGAGGGGCTACGCACCAGCTCAGAGATCCAGATGTGTGCACAGCGGATTGAAGGGCGAAGCTAACCGCGTTCAGTTGTCACATGACTCTAAGTAACACACAACATGTGCGAGTAACACAAGGTGGATTCCTTTAGTGAGCACAGCACCACCGCAGAGGTTAGAGGACTGCGCACCTACTCACAGAACCAAAGCCACCGAACCGAACCGAGCGGACGGTCGTTTGATTTTTGCACAGAGCGACAGTGATGATCACCTGCCTCGTTGGCTACCTCACCGCCTCGACAGGCGCCGCCGCTACGGCAGCTTGCCCTAACTGGATTGCCTCAATCACATCGCCAGCGTGCCGCCGTTGGCAGGCATCTCCGTGACATCGTCGGGAAAGCATGCGCGCTGGGAAAGCACGTTGCACAATTTAACAATCTTACGTCATTCCGCCACTGGAAGGTAACTGAAACACATCTGCGGCGTGTTCTGGGGATTTTCAATTCTCTCAGCAGTTTGGTTTAGTTTAGTCTAACTTCTGTCCCCCCTTATTAGCGTTGGTCATTTCAGCTAATCTGGAACGTTTCTATTCTGCTCAAATATAAAACTGAAGAAGAGGACATCGGGACTGAACTGGCCTTTCTGCAGATCTGATCATTTTGAAACAAACTACAGGCCAATAATGATAATAATCACCTGATTACAGGAAGAAGGGGACAAATTAGCAACTGAAACACCTTAACAGCTTGGTATCACTTTATTACATTATTACAGTTTTATTATTACTGGTTTTGCACACTGTTTTTGTCTACTTACTTTTTATTTAGTGTCTTGTTTTGCACACTGTTTTTTGTCTATTTATTGCCTATTTAATGTCTATTTAATGTCCTGTCTATTTATGTATATTTTTGTATCTGCTGCAACAAGCCAATTTCCCCTCGGGGAATATTAAAGTATTTTCAATTCAATTCAATTCAATTCAATTCAGTCCTGATTGTCGGATCATGTTTTAAGCTTTCTGGATGAAAGTTACCAAAATAAATGAAGTTGATAGAAAGTAGTCAAAGTAAAACTAAGAATTACAGATTTCCTGATGTTTTTTTTTTTTTTTTATCCCAACCTTTTGTGATTTGGGGTTGTGAATAATTTTAGCACAAGGCAGCAAACTTTAGACTTTTCATGTGTAATTGATCATATTGACCCAGTTCACAGACTCGATGTCTACTCTCTACTTACGCTACTGTTCCCCATATGATTTAGCGTTCAGTTAGCCTGTAATTTCAGTTTGGCTGCAGTTCAGCCAAAGCTAGGCATGCTTTGGGCCGACTGAGGCAGAAGGTGAGGGAGGTTTAAACCTCCCATAACCTCTTCCAGATTTTTAACTTTAAATATGCCAAAAAAAAAAAAAAGTCAGAGAAAAGGAGGTGAAATTCCAAAGAGAGGGACGAACATGCTGTTTATATGAGACTTAGAACATTCGATTCTAACCATGTTTTCCCTTATTACAAAACATCTGTTTTGGAGTGCTGTCAATGTGATTGGCAATTACCTAAAATTTCTATTATAAAAGATATTAACTTTGGATTTACTATTTCGACGGGATGGAAAAGTTTACTTTCATTTTTGCGGCCAAGATGATTGTGCAAGTGGGATCAAAACTAAAACTTCCAGTGAAAAAAAATAATAATTTCAGAAGAATTTCAGAACTTGCACAGTTTTTAAAGACACACAAATGGCAAATGACAGAGCATTAAAAGTATTCAGTAAATATGATTCAACATTTCAACTCCCATAGTATCACAGACTCCTCCAATATCCTTATTTCCCCTCACATCCCATCGCCGGAGCCAACATGGTGGACGCGGCGTTCGCGGCGCACATCTGGTTTCTCCAGATTTCACAGCGTTCGGTCGGATGACGTAGAAGCAGAAGTGGAGGGGCTGAGGGAGCCGGTCCATCTGTTTCTGCTGAAATTCCAGTTTTTCTGAGTGAGAGACAGGATCTGCGGTGGTGATGATGCAGAGCCAAGATGGAGGAACAGAGGGGACGAGGCGCACATCTGTTTCTGCTCAGCGAGGAGCTCGGTTCTGAGTAAAAAAAAAAAAAAAGGGCCTGCAGAGCTGGCTTTACTGGGGGAACGAGGTCCATGCCAAGTCAGCCTGCTGCCTTACTGGCACCGGGGCAACAGCCACACACACAACACACACAGAAAGAGAGGGCATCAAGGGCAAAGCGTAGGCGGCTGTGTGTGTGTGCATGAGTGTGTGTGTGTGTGGTGGTATTCTGGGTTGGACGGTACTTGGATGCAGCAGGCCAAGGAGCAACTTTGTCGGAATGTTTGTACTCTGCTCTTTAGCTCTCCATCACTGTCTTTCCATCTCTTCCTTCTCTGTGATGTCGGCGTTCTGGCTCTCTCTCTTTCTCTTTTTTTTTTCCCCTCCTCCTTACAATCCTTCCATCTCTCTCCTCTCTCATCTGCCCCTCAAATCAAACATTCCTCCCCTCTCTGCGTCTCTCTCTGTTTGCCCCCGTATCCTTTGGACCCTCATGCTCTGATTGTTTTACAGGAAGCCCAGTCACGGGGTGTTTGTGCATGTGTGTGCATGTGTGTGCGTGTGCATGTGCGTTACATCTCGCTGACTCAGCCTGATCTCCAGCCCTGTACCTAGACCCTGGTAGACCAGAGAGGACAGTCTCTGGCACGCTGACATGCTGCTGTCTGTCGTTGTGTTGTTGTTGTGTGACGGTGCGCGCCACATGAAGCTGTGAGAGCAGCGAGTAGCGTAGCTGACTTTGCTTTCTTTATCCTGTTATGTGAGCTAAGTGCAGGCTCCGTATTGAAAATAGCTGCTCGGCCTCCCTCGCAGCGCAGTCAAACGCTGCCTCTTATGTGTGTGTGTGGTTTGAGTTTGCACACTTGCATGCACACGATGTTATGACAGTATATTGGAAGGTTTAAATGTGCTCGAGTATACACGCAATGGCAAAACTTAGCGTAGCATAGATGCTATCTAGGGATGTCCGATATTGGCTTTTTTTGCCGATATCCGATATGCCGATATTGTCCAACTCTCAATTTCCGATACCGATATCTACCGATACCGATATATGCGGGCTATTTTTCCTCAAAACTAATTTTAGGTAACATCACATATCTCCTGTCGTGGAATTAACACATTGTCTGTGCAAAAAAAAAACAACAAAAACAAAACCAGATACCGATATTTACCGATATTACATTTTTATGCCAATATCGGGCCGATAATATCGGTGGGCCGATATTATCGGACATCCCTAATGCTATCCTATCCTTTATCCGACAGCCGACAGAGCTCACTGTGATTTCTGCAGTCGTATGAGATCATAACGTCTCAGGCCAATGTTGGATTCTTATTTTTCTTTGTAACTTTGTACTTGGTGACAATAATCAATGTGTCATTTCAAGCTGCATTTTAATTGGCTCGTAAGTAGAAAGAGTCGCAACACCAGCGTGACGGCCGTCTTCACGCGGCTCATATTGAAGGGATGACCAAAGACACAACGATGCAACGATGGCCCCTCCGGGTCCCACGAGTAGGGATGTGTACCGAGAGCTGGTATTTTTTGGTACCGGTTCCTAAATGGTCGGTACCAGAGTACCGCTAAAAATTCTGGACAAACGATACTGTTATCTGTGTTTTCTTTTTAAAAGAGAGTATACACAGAGCAACATAACTGGTGTGTAATGATACTGCTGCCGTCGACAGGTTATGACGTAGTGCCCCGTTGTTTTCTCTAGCCAATAGGTCAATATGTCGGCCGTCAGAGCTAAGCGATCGAAGGTCTGGGCTCACTATCAAACGGAATGAAGCTTCGGCTCGATGCAATATATGCCAGAAAGTAGTTGCGTCCAAGGGAGGGGTAACACCAGCAACATCATGAACACTTTCAGTGTGCTCACAGTATAAAAATTAAGGAGTGCGGCGTGTTTGACTGCCTAAACAACACGGCTAAAGTTAGCAGCCCGGCTAACGCTAACAATGCCGTGCCCTCCTTGGTGCAGGTAGACTCTGACACTACTTCGTCATCATCAAGTCAAGGTGAGATTATGAATCATTAAGTTGGTAGTTAATTTACTCAGGAGAATGCATTATCAATTTTAGCAACGCTGATATATGTTACGTTAATCCTGTAGGAGGTTTGTACGAAGCAGCAGCTACCACTGCTAGTTTGCCGACGCAGACAACTCCATTCACAATCGCCAGGCGACGTCAGATAAAGATGTCTGTAGAAAAACCGAGGAATGCCACAGGGCTGTTACTAAGTTTATTGTGAAGGATCTACAGCCCTTCACTACAGTCCAATCCAAGTGGTTCAGGTAGGCAGTAGCATAAGATAGCTTAGTCTATATAGCCAGCTGCTACCTGTAAAGTATTAGTGTTACCCCCCTTGTGGTAATAAAAAACGATTGAATATTTTACCATCTTGTAATGTCTTTATTTTATACACTAAATAACATGTTGTGGTATCGATAAGAGTATCGATAAATATCGGTACAGATAGGGAGTATCGGTATTGGTATCGGTATCGATAAATTCCTAATGATACACATCCCTACCCACGAAGCACAGAACTTCCGCTGTGAGGCTACGCCGTACCCATAGAATGTATGAAAAAGAACCGGACATAACCTCGCGCAAAACTGCTGCAAATCCGGACCGCAGTGCTTCCGCTGGGTGTGCAACAGACATTTAACGCCGCGTCTCCTGTCCAACAAAGCATTTACTTCACAAAGCAATTAGCTGCAACTGCAACTAATCCATCAGTTATATGTTGTTGTTATATGTTATGTTATATTTCAAATATATTCTCATGTTTCAAACAACTGTCTCAGAGGTAACGACATATTGTTAAAATAACAGTCCATATAATGCATTAATGTCAAGACCCAAAATGGCGGCAATATTTATCTGCCCTCCTCATTTAACAAGCGCTACAGGTGGTCCAGAGGAGGGAGGAAATTTCATTTGTAGCTAACATTTGCCAAAACCCGCGTAACTTTAGCTCCGCTCGCAGTTCACGCACGAATCTGTTCTGCTCCGGTTTCATGGACGAGACGTCTATGAAAGCTGCTGAACTGCGTCAAACGTCTATCGATGTCCGCCGTTACTGCCAAATGAGCGACAGACAGGAGAGCTCCGAAAAATATTCAGTTCAACTACAATTTAAAAGGAAAGGAAATCAAGTGTTAGTTTTCAAAGAGTCGCTGTTAACGGTTATAGCTGTGGGCAAGAAACTCATAGTGTAATATAATAAAAATAACAATAATTATCATAATAATAATACGAAATGTGAGAGACTGGTGACAGGAGTAACCAACTGGCTTCGACTAAGGATGAAGAGGCCTTTTAGTAAAAGTGTCAATGTTGGCTACTGCTTTTTCTTTCTTTTTTTTTTTATCATTATATTTAAAGGTCTGTCAGAACGGTAACATTTTGTCTCTGTACGCTGGGAGATTTGATACCTCCTGAGCCACAGCTACTCAGGAAGGTAGAGTATCTGAGGCTCAGGAGGTCAGCGGCAATCTGCATAGACCAAAAAAGAAAAAAAGAAATCATCAAGTGCCGTATAAATGTTTATGTGAGTGTAAAAGTGCTTTGAATAGTCCGACAAGACTGGAAAAGCAGCGCATGAAAAGACTCGACTTCCCATTCACTCCTGCGTTTCTATTCAGAATTCCCACCGTAAACTCTGAGAAGGACACGTACGTCCACACCTGACCCAGCTGGACTCTTCCTGCGATCCGACGTCCCGCCGTGAACGGCTGAACTGCAGCTTTATGGGCGACGGTAAATTTGGGGGAAGAGTTTTACGGTCGCGCATGCAGAGTTAATGGATTTACGCGTCGTTTTTATGTTTTCTGACGTCGCCTCCGCAGAGATGCCTCGGTCGTGTGCGCGTGCGTGTCTGCGCGTGCGTGTGCGAGCGCATGAATAAGATAACTCTGCAAAAGAGGACAAAGACAACAAGCGAGCGAGCGTGCACGCCGCTCCGAGTGTGTGCGCGCGAGCGATAAGGCCGAGCGGTGCTGTCGAAATCTCAGAGCTCAAAGGTTTCCTTCATCCCAGGCAGAGCTCTACAGGTATGTACCCCCCCCCTCCTCCTCCCTATCTCCCCCCCTCCCCCCCCTCACTCCCTCCTCCCCTCCCTCCCCCGTGGCTCGGCCTCCACCAACAAGGCTGGTATTGTAGCGCCGGTAAAACGATAGCGCTCAGGGACGGGTTCAGCTATGTGGTTACCCAGACAACCTCTCTCGCCCCTCTTCTCCACCTTCCCACCTCAATCCCTCCATCCACCGTCCCCGATCTCTTCACCCCAGTAGAGACTGCATTCATTCTTCATCCATTCATTTTTTTTAGGTGATTTTTTTTTGTGTGCGGAGAGAGAGAGACAGATGAACGAAAAAGACACGTTTTATCCGGCCTGTCTGAAGACAGTGGGTGTGGGGGTGGGGGAGGGTTCATCTTCTATGAAAAGATACGAGGTGATTTCACCGCGTGGTCACACCGCTAACATTTGGACAGTAAATTAGTAGCGCAGCCTGTTACAGATGCAGCACATTAAAAAAAAAAAAAAAAAAAAGAGTCTGGATGCTGGTTGTGTGCCAATACTTTATGTCTTCACTGCAAGAGAACATTACAGGGCTTTTATTTAGCTGCTTTGGATGCTTCAAAGAGAAAAACAAAAAAAAAAAAAAGGAAGAAAGAAAGAAAAGAAAAAAAATCAATCAATGCCTCCAGGACAGAAAAAAATAACATTGAAGGCCATGAGAGCCTTTGCTGTTCATCAATAGAGCGTGCTGCTCTCCGAGTGCTTTGAGCCTGTGTGAGTGTGCATGTGTGTGCATGTGTCTGTGTGCGCGTGCACGTCCTACCCTGTGCGTGTGTCTCTGGCTCGCTGTTTCGAGGACTGCTGCGGAGTCGTCTTTCTGGCTTCTTGCCCCCTGGACTGCCGACTCCGGTCCCTGACCCCACCGACCCGAGCGATGAGGCGTGTGATTTGTTGCTGCATCGTAAAATGAAATCGAAACACAAATTAACCGTTAAAATAGTGAGAAAAATTGAAATAAAAATAGATAAAGATACAGAAAAAGAATCTCCCAGACAAAACAGATGAAAATCAAAATCTCGACAGAATCGTAATGAGCAAAAAAAAAAAAAAAAACATCACAGCAGATTTGTATTTCTGTACGGTGCAGAGCGTTTCCACGTGTTTTTTCTGACACAAGAAGTGTGGCTGCTGTCACTTAAAAAATGTGTCACGCGGCCCGCCGGGTACGTCCGAACCGTGTCGCCACGTTTTCTCAATAAACAGTCCTGCAAAAGTCTCGTCTTGTTGTTTTTACATCAAAGTCACGAGGCCGTCTAGATTCACTCTTTAAGGCACAAACAGAAACTTCCGGATCGCGGCTCCTCTACACCCTAATTAGAACGGGATCCTAACGGGATTTAAAGACTTTAGCACAGAACTGTGCGTTGTTTGATGCTCTGCCGTATTTGCAGCTTATGCATTAAGTGCCCAAGACAAGTTTTCCCTTTGGGGCAATAAAAGTTTATTATTTCAACATGCAATGACAAAAAAAAAAAAACTGGTGAAATGATGGGATAAAATATAAAAGCGGGCATTAAAGAAGTCATAAAGCCCGGCGTGGCGGCGTGATCACCTGTATCCGTTGTGTGCTGGCCCCATGCTGCTCTTATAGAGGGTGGAAGGAGGGGAATTGAGTCGGTTCTGTCGCTCTAGCTGTCTCTGTTCCTTCATCTTTTTAGGCTGTGGCTTACTGTACGTCTCCTCTCTGCCTATGTAGTTGGACATCCCATAAACCGGGATGATTTCTGAGGAGAGGAAAAGAGATGTTATTTCAAGTCAAAACGATCGTGTGAGGTGTGAAAGCACATCTCATCCAAAATCCCTGGTTTATAAAGCGGGCGGGTTGAGTACCTGGATCGCCGTACATGGGGGGGAGGTGGTGCTGGTAGTACTGGTGGGGTGGCAGCTCCCCAGGGCTGACGGGGGGATAGAAGGAATGAGAGTTGTGGATGAAGTGAGGATGGAGGTACGGGGGCAGGTGGTGCGTTGGGGACAGGGCGGGGGAGTAGGAGGGGGGGTAGCACTCCGGGGACTGAGGGGTCACCACCACCCGACGGACCCCCGTGGTATCTTCCAGCACCTGTGGGAGAGCAAATGATGGTGAGATGAAACAGCATATCAGGTAACAGAGGTGTGTCAATCATTCTGGTCAATTAAAGGCCTGAACAGCCTTTATGTGTCTAATGGTGGCCGTTGACGGTCTTTTTCTTATTTAAGATCTCTCGCTACGTGGAGGAATTGTATAAATGTGGAGGAGGTTGAGAGCAGAGCTCATTTTCATCCGCTGAGATTATCTAGTTAAAGCTGTTTTTCATAATATATCTATTCATTAGGACTGGCAAAGTTAACACGTGTTAATAACACGTTAATAACGCGTTAATAACGCGCTAATAATGCGCTAATAATGCAAATTCTGTTTAATGCCACTATTTCTTTTAACGTGAGATTAACGCAAACACGTTTCTGTAAATATGATCCTGGTCCAATAAGTGTATTTACAGTCAACGTGTGGGACAGACATGGCAACAGAAAAGGGCAAGTTTAGCTTTAAGGTGCTGCCAGATGGGTCTGTTGACAAGAAAAAGGTTATTTGTATTTACTGTCGCTGTGAATTGAGTTACCACCACAGGGCGCGTTAAAGTTAGTTTCACACCCGACATTCGCTTGTTTTCTTTCTCTTTAAACTTTAATAGCGTCATGAAAACGGCACCGATTTCATCCATGTTGGTATCATTTTGTAGATATAAGTATGCCAGACATTTCACCAGTGTCATCAACCCTCCAAGCTCAGTAAATTGGCAAAAACTCTAAGGGACAGCGCTGAATGTCCTTCTGAGTACCTCGCTGCTGCCGTGGAGTTTAGGGACCGTCAGCAAATTACTGCAGTCAAGCAGCAGCTCTGACAAAATACATTAAGAAGCTGATGAATTAAGCCCCCAAAAAGTACGGCAGCATTGGTGGACTTCTGGTTTTCAAACTAAAGGCTTGAAAAAATAATAAATAAAGCAGATCCCCGTGACCCTGTATAGGACAAAACGGGTATAGATGAGGGATGGATAGATAAACAGAACATTAAAAAAATTATTTGTGCGATTAATCATGATTAATCGTGAGTTAACTATGAAAATCTTCTGATTAATCGCGATTAAAAAATTTAATCGACTGACAGCCCTACTATTTATGCTTCATAACAAAACAGCAATGTTTAAATAAACCTCAGATGTGACTATAGATCAACAGGTGGAAGTACAAACCTCCACGAGAAAAAACAGGGGAGCGATGCGACTGCGCATGAAATTGCTAGAGACTCTTATAGTGTGTTCAACTTGTTCCAGGACTTCCGAGTTCCAAGACCGAAGTTTCAACTGGAATGCCCGCCGAGGTCAGAACTCCATCCCAGAACGTTGTAGAAACCTCACATACCCGAACTTCAAACATTCACACCACTCATACAATTATACAGCACTCTGAACCATCTTCATGTTGCTAAATACTACATACACTGGCTATCTAACTAGCCTAACACTTGGAAAGGTTCATGATGTGAGAGCATCCATGTTGTTTCCGACTGTAATGTGGTCAACTCTGTTGTGATGTCACTCCCAGTTCCAACTTCTGAGGTAGATTCAAAGTAGCATTAGTCTCTGTTAGCTGTACGGCATTGGGAAAGCTTAGCAGGGTGACGCTCCTTTAGGGGCTACATTAACAAGAGTTTTTTAATATTAAAAAATATTAATATTTCTTGCTGTCTCCTGTCACTACTATCGGCAAAGACTAGCCTTAAAAAACTTTGGACTCTTGTCCTGATTATTATTACAAATACTGCATATTGCTTTACTGCCTCGTGATAAAAATCAGTAAAGATGAAAGTAGCTCACAGCGGTATTGATGACATCACAGCAGAGGTGACAGAAAAAAGAGCGACACAGGAAGAACGTAAATCTTACGTGGGACCTGCTGAACTACAAATCCCAAAAGTTCCTTTGTGTTACTTTAAGTTTGGAGTCCCAAATGTTTTTTTTTTTCCAATTAGATGCTTATTGTTATTATTATTACTTGCTTATTTCAATTGCTTTTTCCAGTATTCTCTACTCACAATGCAAAACTTCAAAGTCATTGGCAGGACCAAGTCAGAGATCTTGTGCCATGCTGTGATGCGTTTACTGACCAGGAAAAAAAAGGGAAAAAAAATACTTATCTGAAATCTGGAGGGGGGGGTGCTTATTTAGCAATACCCTTGTCTGATTCTGGTAACCAGCCAATCAATTGGTGCAGCTCTGTTTGTCTTTTGAATTTCATACATGTCACTTGGCTATTTCACACACACACAGGGCAGATTTAACCGACAATGATGCCTGTGTGTATGCGTGTCCACACGAAAACCAGAAACCTCCCAACGCTTCGCTTAATGCTCAGCCGATGTTTCCCAGGACGGCGCTGACTTTAATTTAATGCAAGTCCAGTGGGAGGCAGGTGCTCCGTGTGTCGAATGTTTATTTATAATACAGCGGCTAATTTCAGAATTTATCGTGCAACAGAGACGGCGCGTCGACGGGATACGACCGTCCTTTTTACAGCGGTGAAAACAAGTGTGACGTCATGATTTAATAGCAGCGAGGTTCAGATGTCCCTGAAATGATTCCATACATGTGCTCACTTTCACATCCGTGGACTGGAACACACACACACAAACACACACACGCAAACACACACACACATTCCAGCTATTCAGACGCTTTCACAGGCCTGCATTCCAAGGAGAGAGCAAACACACACTCCCTGCAGGGAAGGGAAGCAATCCCTGCCCCGAAACAACAACAAGACGCACACACACACACACCGAACAACGCCACCCCGAAAACCCCAAGACAAACTGAGAAGCAACAGACGACCGAGAGAAACAAAAGGGAGAAAGAAGGAGAGTATGTAAGAGGGGGGCAAGAGGGCAACAGAACTAATCCGAGTGAGAAAAATCCAGAGAGAGGAGGAGGCGGAGGAGGAGGAGGAGGAGGAGGAGGAGGAGGAGGAGGAAGAGGAGGCCCTTGCCCCTGATCCCCCTCCTCTGCTGAAGAGGGGAAAAACAGAGTGTTTACAGGAAGATAAGGGCAAAGTCCCTGTGGGAGTACATGTGGAGCTGGCCTACATACCAGCTCCACATGGACTTTTTATTGGCAAAACAGACACACTTTCAAATATAAGGCACTTAGAAACATACTCCTGTACGCACACGCACACACACGAACGCAAAATCCGTCACATGTGCGCTCTGCTTTCCCCCCCATCCATCCATCCCCTCTTCCAGCCCCCCGAACATAACAACAGGAAAAAAAAAAAAAAAAAGCTGCCCACCGAATGCCTGTCTCCCCTATCGGGCTTGTTTATGTAAGAGTGACAGTGTTTCCCGCTCATACTTGGCCGCTTCCCTACGAACACACACCCACACACCCCACAAACGCACAAACGCACACCCACGGCGAGCCAATGACCTGACTTCCATTGGCGCGGTGGAGCGCAATTCCACGGCGAGCGCGCCGCAGATGCTTGCAACACGCCCCCCCCGGTTGACCGGTTTCCCAGACCCCCCCCCCGACTCTCCTCCTTCCTGCGTCGCCGCGGGGACGTCTAATGGAGAACGCAGGCCCGGGACCCAGAAAAACAAACGGTCCCGACACCCTGGAATCAGCACATTCCTGCCGCCGGCGGAGGAGGCTGCGTTCTGCACTCGCGCCTCTGAGCTGCGACCGGCAAGAAAAAGGTGGAATGCCTGGCACACGCTCGGTGTTGTGTGCGGTTTGGGCTCGAGCTACTCGCATATTTCCCTCCTCGCGTTTACCGATGCTCGCCAGCCCTCGAGTAATGACGGTTTTTGAGCTATTTCTGATAATTAAAGCAGCGCAGAGGAGCGTTCGGCCACTTTTAGCTCAGAGGTCAAGCTACTTGTTTTCCGTCACTCGTTTTCTCTTCCATCATTACTTTTTTTTTTTACTTCCTGGTTGCCTCTGGCCTGACGTCTGTAGCCTCCGTGAGTCAGTTTCTTCCTCGTTGACACGGAGCCATAAAGCGATACGCAGCTGTCACAAGAGATGGCCGGTACAAGAGTACAAAGTTGCTTTTGGCTGGTTTTTTCTCCCCCAAACAGTCGGGATGGAAGATCTTTGCGCTGCTTTAAATCTATTAGCCAGGCAGTTCTATTCAATTTACCGCATTTCAGGATTTATTTCATGTCATAACATGACGCTGCAAGCACTTTGCAGACCTTAGAAATAGTTAAAAAGAGTGCACATCGTTCACATATTTACATTCATATTTGGCAGGCTGCTCTAAATAAAATAAAAAAAACCTTCAACAAATTATACAGATTTCTGTGCATGTGCACGGTCCGCAAGCCCAGGGAGTCATTCTGCTCCTGATTTGTCTGAAACGCCTCATCTGTCGTCCAAGTTTTCCCTTCTTTTCCTTAATGACATCACCGTCACACGAATTTGCATAACGTCTGCCTCGTGGCAGGTTTGGCTCACTTAAAGCAAAAAAAAAAAAAAAAAAAAATGAGCAGCTGTCCCGAGCACTGATTTATGCTTCCACGTAGCAACCGTGCGCTAAGGCTGCTTACAGGACCCGTGTCACAGTTGGCGCCTGTCCCCCGTCCACCGTCGTCTTCTTCGTCTTGTAATTACGCCACGGAACAATAGATGGCGGTGTGGGTTCTTTTTTTTTTTTTTGCAGCACTGATATTCTTTTTCGTTTACTTCTTTTATGTAGCTAAAATACAGCAAAGGAGCAGAGGCAGCATATCTTTTGCGAGCTGGAGGTGATTAATGTTGAGCAACGGCGATTTTTGTACCGATAATACGGGAACACGGCTTCCGATCCTGTTTGGAAACGAGGAAGAAGCAGCAGCTGAGAGTACGTAGAGGGAAATACAACACTTCCAAACCGAGCAAACGTGTTTCGTGCAGTCTGCAGTGACACAACGTGTAGTTATGATTTCTGGGGACGTGTTTGGACGTAGAGGAATAAGTCACGCTTTAGACGCCACCATTTTTGCCCCCGAGCAGGACGGGGTCCGGCCTCTGAGGGTCAGGAGCTAAAATGAAGAGTTTCAGGCAACAAAAGGTGCTGAAACCATTTGAGAAAAGCAATGTGTCTGTGTTTATGTCTGTTTTTTTTTTTTTTTTACTTTAAACCATGAATACCAGTTCTAGTACAGTCTATATTATCTATAGTCATCCCTACACCTACCAGTTGTATATTATTATAGTCTATATCATGCTAAATTATCCAATAGCAATGCCTTACTACTGCCCTTAATGTTCATTCTGTTTATCATAGTGTATATTCTGTATATACTGCACTTTCGGCTCTTGCACTTCCGATTAGATACAAAACTGCATTTCGTTACCCTGTATTTATACATGTAATGACAATAAAGTTGATTTTTTTTTTTTTTAGTAGAAATTCTCATGTTGGATGGAAAAAGAAAAAGCAGACCAACCTGTGAGATGTATCCTGGGGGCACGTGGATGGGGGGGATGGACCCATTTGGGGACATCATGGGAACCTCAGCTGGACCTGGATGTAAGAAGAAAACAAAAAAAATGTTTATTTAAACTCCCATTCCTAGTTTATTTGTTAATCTACAGCAGGTAATAAGAGTTTTGAACAGAGATACTGGTCAGTTAATGTGCAACACAGGTGTGCTACATTTCATTTTACAGTAATTTACCCAGAAAAGCAACCATGCGCCAGTTTATCTTGACGCTAATTTACGCAAGCACGTAAAATCAGGACACTGCACCGCCTCAGTCACACAAATATGAATCTAAACTTGTGCTAACAGCTCGAGACAAACGGCCGCATTCGACAGCGGCGTCAAAACACCTCTTAGTGCAACTCCAAAGCGTTCTCCGCAAGGATAAGCAAGAAAACCTAAATAGAATTAGCAGACGCGATATGATGTTGACTTTTCCACTTTCCATATCTCCTCCTCCAAATCCCCCCATCTCTCTCTTCCTCCGACTCTCTGTGATGGAGGTCTGCGGCTGTTAAAGTCATTGGGACCCCGTTGGGACAGCTGGAAGCAGCAGACCCGGCTCCGGAATAAATCACAGCAAGGAGGCCCTCGCTAACCGCTAACCGCGAGCGCGCACGCACGTATTTTGTGTCGACGCGCGTTTGATAACGGCGGTCTGCTTCTCGGGGTCAGACGACCTAAAAGGGTCATTTCACACACGATAAAAACACTTTTGGACTCATGTTGAGCGTTATAAGTGACAGCGGAGGCTTTACAAAATATATGACATTCCTCGCTTGTTTTTTATTTCAAGCTTCTGTCTCTTACACCTTCTCTCAAACTTTAATTCCATCTTTTCATGAAATCCTCCTGCATTAGCATTACTCACATCCTTCACTCCCTCCTCTCACTCACGTCATCCCTCCTAACTTCATCCTTTCCACATCCTCCCCGCTCATTCCTGTCTTCTTTCCACTCCTGTTTCCATCAGCCACCCATACTCCTCGCACTCCTCCGCCCGAAACCCACCGTCCTGACCTCTCAGCGGCCAAACAAACAGGTAACAGAACAGTAAACACACACACACACACATGCGCACACACACAACCTGTGCAAAGTCTGCAGTGTGTGGGTGTAGTAGGTCGCAGGTAGGTAGACTGGCCTCTTTCAGTCCATCTGCTCCCCTACCAAGGAGTCTCAGACTGGATATGAAAGTGCTCATTGAGTAGAAGGTCATAGCACCGACACACACACACACACACACAACACGCACACACCGTTCCTCTAAAGCTCTTTCTATCACTTCCATCCCTCTCTGCTCGCAAACACGCTCCCAGACGCACACACTCTTGGCAAACAGATGTGTGTTTGGACAGTCTCTGCTGCCTCTCTGCTCTTCACTCAGCAAACAGCAGCATTCCTGCGCTAAACACACACACACACACACACACACACACACACACAAACAGTGAGCATTCCCATCCCCGGCCCCCCAAGACTGGACCCAACAGGCCCAACCCCTCCCCAAAACACAAGACACCCTTTGTCCTGCGAGCCTTCACACACACACACACACACTCGTTTCTGTAAGTCGTACAATATTAGAGCGAACTCCGTTTAGGGGAGCTTCGGGATAATCGAGCGTTTGTAAGTGTGCGTCGAAGAGGTCGGGATCGAGTGCGTGCATGTGCGAGCGTGTGCATGCGCAAATAAGTCGGTGTGGTTCCCCCGATCCGCATTGTGGAAAAGCCACTCAGTGGTCTCCCCTCCAGCTTTAACCTTTAAGCGCCGCAAATAAAGTCATGACTTCCTCTGGCTAATCCTGGAGGAATCCCAGACAACACCGCTAACCCCCCCCCCTCGCTCTTCCTGCACTCGTCTTCCATCTGTTGCTTCTTCCGCTTCCGACGCCTGGGGGGGGGGGGGCGGGGGGTCAGGAGGGCAGATATGCGGTCGTGTCCAGCCACCGTGTCACGCTGACTGTACCGCCGGCGTTCGCCCGGCCTGAATAAAATGAAACACAGAAAATGTCCTCGTGTTTACGGTATCCCGCCGTTTCCCGTCGTAAACCGCCGGGCATCGCTCGCTATTTACCGTGAACGTCCTGCACACGCTCCTTGGGAAAAAAAACAATATGGATGCAAACATGCATCTTCAGAGCAGCAAATATGAGTTAATATAATAAAAAAATATGAAAGAATATTCATGTTGCGATATTGATTTCATCCTGTTTGAAGTGTTCTGAACTTATGCAACTCAATAACGGTCTGTGCATACATCTGTAAATTCTGATGGATACGTGTAGATTTACATGCAGGAGCGGGTTAATGAATCAGTGAATGGTGCATCTCGCTGTGCTGCAGAGAGAATTTGTCTGGAATAATTTGCATCCAGAGTTGTTTTATCTTGTTGATCTCTCGTAGGACTTCCAGGCCCACTGTGGACGCCGGGGGTCACGAAATCACCAGCTGAGTGGTTAAAATTTATTGATTTATTTTAAGCGGACCACCCAGAGATGAAAGGCACTGCAGGAAGGATGAAAAACAGGGATGGACCGACTCATCAGCTGGTGACCAGCAGTGGACGGTTTTCTACTTGTGTGTAAGTGACTGCTGCTGTTTTTGATTTGTCTTTTCTCTTCTGGTACCCTGATCAAGTGCGCTAGCAGCTCTTCCACATGTTAGCATCGTGCGTCATCAGTTTGGAAGTTTCTGCACAGACCCAACGCCAGCGCTCTGAAATATCTGTACAACATTCAAAGATAATGTCGGGGTTGTGTGTGTAAGGGTCCAGTCACACGGGCCAGTACCAGCACAATTACCTTCTCATTACTGCAGCTCAGTCATGCTTCAGCAGCGTTCCTGCCTGCACATACGTCATCACGTCATGTTACATTAAGCATCCGTTTGTGGACACAATGAAGAACAGAACAGAACAGGAAGTACGATGGCAGCGCTTTGACTTTACAGCTTTTTTTTGGGGGGAGTTTTTCTGGTCATATGTGGAGCCCTGTAGCACTCTGGATTACTCAGCTACGCCGTTGCACGACTGTCGCCAGAAGCTGTCATAACGACACGTCGCGCGTACACTGTGTACGCAAGCGTACCGTGCCAAAAGTGCACATCTTCCAGCTGTAAACGGAGAAATGGAGTCCTCGACGCTAGCCAAGCAAACCGGACTTTATGAGAAAAATCGTGCTTGGGCGCGATAGACACCGCTTAGTGTGAGTGCACCATAAGGCAGCCATTCCTAAACTTCAGAATACCAAGGTCCACTTTGAAATGTGAAAAATCTCTGCGGCCCACCGAAACCTTTAAACACCACTTTGATCAACATACAAGACTAGTGCTGGGCAATATGACGATACATATCGTGGGGACAATATAAAAGTGTATATCGTGCCATTTCTCTTCTATCGTTTCTATCGTTTCTATTGTCCATCCATCCATTATCTATACCCGTTTTATCCTTGAAGGGGTCACGGGGGTCTGCTGGAGCCTATCCCAGCCGTCTACGGGCGAAATTGTTTCTATTGTTTCTAACCTAATTTTATCAATTATTACAGCAAATATGTAATTAAATAACCTGCAACGATAAATTTGATAGAATCATATCTACTTCTACAAAGTAGCCTTTTATGTTTGCACTTTATTCATGGTTAATGCCTTAAACAGAGTTCTCTTCAACCTGATGTTTTAATTTAGACACTTTATATTGGTTTGCAAACTTTGCACTACAAGGTTACAGATTTCAGAAAGTTGAAAAACAATTTGTGTTTATTTTTTATAGCTGAACTTCAGTGCAAAAATGTGTTTTTCCTCTCAGAACTGTTGTGCACTTTAAAAAAAATGTGAAAGCTACTGTACCTCTGTAGCTACCTGGTTTTTGCTGCACTAAAATGTATGTTTGTGACAGTTCAGCTAAATGTCCTTTCAAAATAAAGTTGAAAAGTAAGCAATGAAATTTTTGTCAAAGTTTTCGGAGAATAACTGAAAACATACTTTATTATGGTATATCGTGATATATATCGTTATCGTGATATAAAATAGTCCATATCGTGATATATGATTTTTTCCATATCGCCCAGCACTATACAGGACTAAAAGCTACATTCCAATATTAATGTAAGGGGTCAACAAATAAGATGACACTTGTCCCTTGTCATGTTAAGATTACAGTAGAATAACACTCAATTGGTTTGTTTTATTATTCCTAAATAATTTTTAATTCATGCAATAAATATTTTACAGTAATTTAAAACCATATCTAAAAAAAAAAATCGAGGATTTAAAACATATTTGTTTATTTTTAATGACCTCTCACGGCCCACCTGCAGTACCTCTACGGCCCACCGGGGGCCGCGGCCCACACTTTGGGAATTACTGCCGTAAGGGATACAAAAGGAAAAAGCAGCGCAGGATGAGCATGCAGAGGAGGGAAGGGTTGACTGTTAAAAAAACACTGGCGGTCAATTTTTTACAGCGCAGATATGACTGCACTGTAAAAAGTAAAATGTGTATTACCCATACTTACTCCACCAAACATACTTGTCACCTGGCTTCTGTTTCATATCCGTGTGGGAAGATGTGTATTTGTTTAATTTAGAAAATTAGAGATTTAACATCTTACAGTAGATTGAATGTTATATTGGACTCTGCTCCAAGGTTTGTATGTGAAAAATAAAGACACAAATGGGTTAAGGACTGATATTCTGGTGCATAAACGTAAATATATAAGCTAGTAAAAAAATGGAGCCTGTATGTCCAAAAGACTTTACAAAAACTGAAATCTGAATCAGCCAAGATGTTTGCAGTCGGTGCGTGTCCGACGAGACGCGTCAGATGTTCGTTCTAACGTAACGCTAGCTCGTACAGACGCACAATATTTAAGTTTCACTTCAGAAAGTTTAACATTTGCTGCTCAGGATTTACGCCAGAAATATACACACGTCCACAGTAAACATCCTGCCTCGGATTTTACCACACACAGGCACGAACGCGCAGCGATCCCGCTTCTGAACTGGCTCATTCACAAAAAAAAAAAAAAAAAAGAAAAGAAAAATTACACTAAAAAAATAAAAAGAGAGTAATGTGTGATTTTGTCCAGCTGCCCACATACAAACACATGCACAGACAGCGGAGGTGATGCAACGTTTCATCAGATGTTTCCCATGATACAGCTGTCAGAGACAGCTGTGTAAGCCCCCCCCCCCTTCACAAACACAGCAAACACACACACGATGACGGGCCTCACACATGTCCAGTGACATGTCCGGTAACTTAGAGACACGCAGACTCGCAGCTGGGGACGGTGACTGCGTTTCAGTCCCATCGTCCATCAGCAGCACCAGGATCCTTTTTGGGTTTCTTTTTCTTTAAGAAGTGAACTGCTTTCTCTCCTTTATTCCCTCCTTCCCTGCACATGTGGTCACCACATTGGAAGGAAACACAGACCCTCCTGGGAAAGCATGTGTGTGTGTGTGTGTGTGTGTGTGTGTTGGTATCCAACCAAAGGAGTCTGTTAGCGATCTGACCTACATACAAACCAGCTCGACTCAGATGGATTTCCCAACAACACAAAGACCGAAAAAAAAAAAAACATAACATAACAAAGTATTGTTAAATCCCTTCATCTTAACAGAGGAACTTTCACACACACACACACACACCATCTTACACCCATTTAGAGCCCCGTGTGCAGTCTAGATGTGTATTTGTTTTTCCTGCATGCATGTTTATGTGCACATCTGCTCATGTATGTCTGGGATAGTCGTGACGTGGCGCTGCCTGGAAGTTATGTAAGCATCAGCAGGGTAACGTTATCTGCGTCCTTGGACACTCCCACGACAGCTTCCTCCACCGCACACACGCTCTGCAGCGCACGGCCTATTGTCACATCCAAGATGGATCCCTTATATAAAAAAAAAAAACAAATCCCCTAAAGGTCTTTCAGTCATTCGATACGGCTACTAGAAAGAGAACAGAAAGCGGGGTTGGACGGGAAGCAGCGTGAGGACAATAAAAGGAGACGGGAGTCGGGGTAGATGGGAGGACCGGGGGCAGCTGTCGCTCGGGATGTAGCCGGGTCGAATCTGAAGGTTGTGAACTTGGGAGGTTCGTACTTGCTAACTGGATGTAATGTGGCGCACGTTTAAAAATAGGAGCGTAAATAGGAGGGCGACCTGCAACTCGGCACCACACGCACCCCTGCAGTTCGTCTCCGGCAGAGCAGAGTTCTGGCGGACATCTTTTGCCCCGGGCAGGGTGAGGCTCGGCGATCGAGGAGGAAGTGTGCACTTCCTGCGCCGCCCTGCCCCTCGGTCAGCAGGGTAACGCAGGAACTTCCACATGCAACCGACACACAATCACACTCACACACACTGAGACACGAGCAAACGCACACACAGCTGACGTCGCATGTCACAAACGCCGTCAGATGTGTGTAAACATCCACGCTTCTGATCCCGAGTCTGCGTCCTGCGCAACAGGCTGTGATTTAAGCAGGCGGAATGTAAATCACAAGCTGGATGTATATTCTGCATCCGAGCGTCTGCAGGTGCGAGTAAACATTCCCGGAGACGAGGGACCCGCCGCACGTAAATCCTCCGGAGCTCACGGTTGTGTAACCGGGGCCGTAAGGAAGCAGGTGAAAACCCTTATCAGTAATGGACCAGCTGACGAACTGCTCTTTGATGACCTCACCAGCAGCTGACATCAGCACGTTACGAGCCGAAACGCTGTGGGGCTTGTAAAACCGGGGCTGCATTTTTACCAGCTCACTGGTCCGGGGCTCATGTTTCACATTAAACATGTTCCTGCCTATAAAGATGATGAAGACTAATACCCGGTATTACTCTATTCTCGCAACAACAATGCTATAAAGTTTCCATCTGCAGTTGTGCGAAGTCATTGCTCCGAGCCAAAAGCTGGAGGGGGGGTCAGGTGGCAGAGAGTTTGGCTGTCAGAGAGTCAGGCTTGTACACTTCCATCTTCGATTCCACCTCTGGTTACGCTTTGTAAAATTCAAATGTTGACTAAGCAGTCGCCGCTATTGCTGTATGAGGCTTGAATTCTTTGATTTTTATCAATCCGTCCATTATGTTCCGCTGATCTGAGGTTGGATGGCAGCCTAAACATTGAGTCCTGAGTCTGAGGTCTGCCTCAAGGCCTTCTCCCGGTAGGGGGGGGGGCTGAAAATGCAAGGAGGCATCCCAACCAGCTGCCTGAACCACCTCAACTGGACCATCTCCTGGTGCTGGAGCAACGACTCTACTGATGAGTGAACATCTGATCCAATCTCTAAGGCTGGTTTATGCTCAGAAATCAGGTCGTCTGCATTATGGATGCACATTTAGGAGTTTTTTTATGACCGTTAACCGACGCCCTTTAACGATTAATGACCGTTAACCGATAAGTCCGGGAGGGTTGGCTGCAGCGATGTTGCGCGCGTTGTCGTGGACGCATGCGGACACTTCCCCGTGTATACTCTCAATGTGTCGCCGTCGGCTTGTCGCAGAGATGCCGCCGTCACTTTTGATTTATACTAGCGCGGTCTCCGCTATGTTATTCCACGCCATAACGAACTAGCTAAACTTACTAAACTTATCTCATGCGTTTTTCCACTTCCTCGCCGTCTCGGCCGTATCCAGACCCACATTCATCGCAATCTCCCTCCATGAATTACTAGAATATGTGCTGTCTTTGTAGTGTGGAGAACCAGAATCGTACAGATGTGGGTACTTCCTCATTTTTTCGATGACGCGCTCTTTTCTACGTGGATGTAGAATTGACCAATGGGAGGCCTGTTGCACCTGTCGACACGCCCTCATTAGTTGATTGAATTACGTAGCTTAAAAACAAAATTGACCGTTAGTATTATTCAATTAGAGTTACTGTTATTGGTTGACGGTTAACCATGTGCATCCCTAGTCTGCTTGTGTGACACAGATAACGCAGACACTTTGGTGCACCTCCCCAAAATTGTAGGTGACCTCAGACAGTGCCGCATAGCGTCGCAGGGAGGAGAGAAAGGAGGCCTCTGATTGGTCAATTCTACATCTGCTCTACACTACGGGTATTTCCGGCTTGCTACCTTACCGGCTCATTTTGGGTTTTGGTTTTTTTTTGTTCTTTGCAACCATCGAAGAAGTGTACCCACATCTGTACGATTCTCATTCTCCACACTACAAAGACGGCACATATTCTAGTAATTCAATGGAGGGAGATTGCGATGAATGTGGGTCTGGATACGGCCGAGACGGTGAGGAAGTGGAAAAACGCAAGATTAAGTTTGTGCGACAACGGAGGGCAAAAAAGAGCGGGGATCCAGGTGGGAAAAGACTCCAAGCGTTCTATATCTTCATGTCCTGGCTTCCGTAACTGGAAGAGAGACACACCACGCACCTACCATACCCACAATCCTAGCTAGTTCATGATTGTCCCTCTTGCGTTGTGGCGTGGAGTAACATGGCGCAGACCGCGCTTCGAAAATTGGGCATAAATCAAAATTAACTGCGGCATACCTGCGACAAGCTAACTGCGAACACATTGCTGCGAGAGTATACACAGCCCCTTCGTGAGATTTATGCCTGATGTGAAATGGGAAGACGATTCATTTAGTCCATTTGACTGGACAGCACCGAGTCGTAGCTACAAAAAGGAAGCGGCTCTAAACGCATCGTCATCGTGCCACCTCAGGTCGCTGCCTCTGCTTCATACCCGTCATATACGCTCATCTATGTTCCAGGTGGATGTATGACCGCCATTCCTGAGCTACCCTCGTCACGGGTGCAGGAATAGAGCCGGTCCAGTGCTCCACGGCCAGGACGAACCCCAAGTCGTTCTTTTTTTGAATCCAGTTTAAGAAGAAAAAAAAATGGCAGCTAGTAAGAGATATGCCTTCCACTTTCTTAGAAAATACGGAAAAAAGTGCACTTTTTATTAGACAATCAATCATTCCCAAGCAGGAAACATTTTCATATTCACAGATGAGTAAGTTTGGAAAAACTAACTCCATAAATCTAAATAGGTTTATAAATATGTCAGATAGTTGACAGACTGTGTTATGATACTGGTTTTCCAAATAATTTTCATAACCTTACTTTAACGTGTTTTATGTAGACTCTTTATCCACGTCAGGTCCAGAGAGCTCAAGCATTTGTCACAGTTCTTATCAAGAACATGGAGGCCGTTGGAGTGCAATGAAGACAAAGAAACCAGTTTCAGATTGTACGAGCTTTGTGACGTGGTTCATCATCACGCTGGGAAGCAGACGCCAGAAGACGGTCCACTGTGGTGATGAAGGGACGGACGTGGTTAGCAACAACACTCAGGCGGGCTGTGGCGTTTAAACGATGCTAAATTAGCACTAATGGGTCCAAAGTGTGCCAGGAAAATATCCCCGACACCATTACAGGCACCAGCAGGCTGAACCGTTGACACGAGGCAGGATGGATCCGTGCTTTCACGTTGTTTACGTCGAATTCTGACCCGAACCGTCTGAACGCGGCAGACTCGTCCAGACCAGGCAACGGTTTTTTTTCCAATTATGGCGAGCCTTGTGTGAGTTCTCGCCCCAGTTTTCGTGGGTGACCGGTGCGGTCTCCCGCAGCTGCAGCCCATCTGCTTCGAGGTCTGATGTGTCGTGCGCTCAGAGATGGTATTCTGCATACCTCTGGTGTAACGTGTGATTATTTAAGTTACTGCCGTCTTCCCATCCATCTCCAACCGGTCTGAACATTCTCCTCTGACCTCTGACATCAGCGAGGCATTTTCGTCCACACGACTGGATATTTCCTCTCTTTCTTTCATTCTCTATAAACCCTAGAGATGACTCACTTGAAAATCCCAGTCACTTAAATCACTTAAATCCCATGTGTGTGTTGGTTTTTATTTCTTGAATGGCCATCTCCACTTCATGTTTAATTCTCATTTAAAATGCTGCCAAAATTATACAAAAGGGATTTTCAACGTCAACTTAAGCATCTTAATATACCCTGATCATTGTGAAGCCTGGGTGCCAGCCTTCACTTGGACCCAGCCTAGATCTTTCTCCGGTTCTCCGGTTCTCCCCCCACCCAGAGGAGGGCTGCTGCTGGCCGACCTACTTCTGCTGTTGGGTCCGCTCCAGAAGAGAGCAACGTAACGTCTGGAGGGACACCGAGCCCAGCCGTGCTTTGTTCTCCGGATCTTAAACATGTACAAACACACACCCTAACAGCTGTGCACATTCTCACAGGCGCTCAGACGCTCACAGAAACGCTCACGAGCACTCGGGCCCTTTTCAGAAATGAGAATGTGTGGCGTTACTGCCTTTATCAGTCCGCTGAAGTGATGACACCCGCTTTTCTGTAAGTGCTTCATTCAGACACGCTCGTGAGAGCGACAAGACGAAGCCACGGCGCTGGAGGTTTGCTATTTTCACAAGACCGGACAGTAAATTACTGTGTTACTTTTAACAAACGCTCCCTCCCTAATAACAGCGCCCCCGGGATGTTGGAAAAACAGAAATTAAGCGTTTTTCAATCTGTCTTCAGCTTTTCACCAACCCCGCATCCTCTTTCTATCAACGTCAACTGTGCTCGCCATCAGTCCCGACTCTCAGTTCAACAGACCGCTTCTTGGACATCGTAGTCTGGGCGCTAAAATAGAAATCGCATCCCGGGGGTGTTTATTAGGAGAAGTACTGTAAGCGATAGGGACAGCACATGGTTAACCGTTTAACCGTTAACCGATAACAGTAACTCTAACCGATTAACACTAACGGTCAATTTTGTTTTTAAGCTACGTTATTCAATCAACTCATGGGGGCGTGTCGACAGGTGCAACAGGCCTCTGATTGGTCAATTCTACATCCGTGTAGAAAAGACCACGTCATCGTAAAAATGAGGAAGCACCCACATCTGTACGATTCTGGTTCTCCGCGCTACAAAGACAGCACATATTCTAGTAATTCATGGAGGGAGATAGCGATGAATGTGGGTCTGGATACGGCCGAGAGGGTGAGGAAGTGGAAAAACACAAGAGATAAGTTTAGTAAGTTTAGCTAGTTCGTGATTGTCGCTCTTGCGTTGTGGCGTGGAATAACATAGCAGAGACCGCGCTAGTATAAATCAAAAGTGACGGCGGCATCTCTGCGACAAGCTGATGCCGACACTTTGCCGCGAGACGATACACGGTGAAGTGTCCGCATGCGTCTACGACAACGCGCGCAACATCGCGGCAGCCAAATGTGCGTCCCTAGTAAGTGAGTTTTATCTCTGAAACCCTCACAGCACCGCGTCATCGTCATATCCACGGCTGGCGAGGCGGCAACGACGGAAAGGCAGATGCGTGGCGTGATGTACCAAACAAGGGCGTGAGACTTAACGAGTGCAGTGCACATGCTAGTTTTTGGGTTTTAGACTTAATCGGAATTAATTGGATTATGAATTAACAGTATTAGAAGTATGCATATGAGCAGCATGGTGGCTTGGTGGTTAGCACTGTTGCCTCACAGCAAGAAGGTTCCTGGTTCGAAACCCCGTGCTTTGGTTGGTTTCTTCCAGGTACTCCGGATTTCTCCCACAGTCCAAAGGCATGCATGTCAGGTTAACTGGTGGTTCTAAATTGTCCGTAGGAAGTGATTGTGAGTGTGCGTGGTTGTTTGTCTACAATGTAGAACAAACGCCCCCCTGGGCCACCATGATGCTCTTGACTGCCACATTCAGGGACTCTTTGAGTGATGGGGACATTTTTTTAGCCACCAAGCAAAATGCAGTGTACTGTCAGAACCTGGGGAACGCTTCTTGAATAAGGTGTCTGCCGGTATCTGCTGACCATATATGATCGACAGATACCCAATGGAGCCACTGATGGAGCACCAGCTATAGGCCAGTTTTGATTGTACTGTCAATGTTTGTGATTAAACATGATTACGTAGTCTTGATTGTGTATGTTTTCATTGGTTGTTGAATGAATGTGTTGCAAAGGGGTTTCTCCGCTGCTGTGTGTTTATGGACGTTACTGTGGCGACCGATCCCGCTCAGCTCGTCTGATTGCGTAGACGTAGAGCGAAAATTAGATTTTACCGAGTCATGGAAGCAGCAGACTCTGGGTTTTGGTCTCAGACAGCAGCTTTATTTTTGAAAGGAAATCTGAGCACAACATTTTATTGAAACATAGCCTGAAGTAGATTTGCTCTATAAAAAAAACCTTGAGAAACCATGGAAGTTTAAAATAGAGTTCTCAAGGCGTGGCGCCCCTCATTAGTGTCTGAGCGCCCCCCTCTCAGCCCTGACGTTTCCAGCGCCCCCCTAAAGGTTCAGAACGCCCCCGTTGAGAATCCCCGGTCTACATGGTGACCTGTCCAGAGTCACCCAAAGAGAGCTGGGATAGACTCCATCAGATCCCCGTGACCCTAGATAGGATTAGCAAGGCATAGATGACGGATGGATGGATGGAATTAATTGGATTATGAATTAAAATTATGC
This sequence comes from Hirundichthys speculiger, assembly GCA_018398805.1. Taxonomy (NCBI): domain Eukaryota; kingdom Metazoa; phylum Chordata; class Actinopteri; order Beloniformes; family Exocoetidae; genus Hirundichthys; species Hirundichthys speculiger. The sequence continues at coordinate 126,905 of JAGFBZ010000667.1, forward strand.
ATAAATTACAACGAATTGGACCCAATTGAAATATAATTTTAGGACGTGGATTATATTTAACTCTGTAAACGTTGGGTGATTTCTGTGGAAAGTGAATTTCCATGGATCCAGTGGCAACCGGTGCAGCCTGAATGGGATTTACATCAATCGCATTTCAGTCCCCACAGGTCATACGTGCACGAACTACTTGCATGTCAAACTAACATGAAAAAAAGAAAAACAAAAAAAAAGATCTGCACACAGTTTGTTCGTGCACGACCGACAGAACACACTGACATCTGGACAGCGTACGCCGACATAAATCACGGTCACCTTGGCTCGAGCAAAATAAAACAAAGTCAAATACAAACGCAGACGGCCGTCCATGTCAGCGCGCTCATAAACCCGCTGCTCCTCTCCGGCACCATCACATGACGCCCTTCAGGCGGATGCAGTTGTTTTGGGATCGGTATCCAGGCAACAGACGTTGCGTTGGGCCCCGGCATACTGTACTTTACTTATCGCCCCGCTGCACATAAATATAAATGCAGGTTCGTGCGGTCGATCCGCACACACACACACACACTCCTGACGGAAGATGTGCACGCACTCGCATGCGCGCGCACTCAAATACACACGATCCAGACGCTGGTGACTCATTATGTCCATTACCTAATCAACTTTACATGTCTCGAAGAAAAGAGAGAGGGGGGGAAAAAACTGAAGTGCAACAGCTGTTGGTGTGTAAACAGAGAGTCAGAATGATTTCCTTCCCTCTTTATTTTGCTCCGCTCCCTTCTTTCTCTTAAATCATCAAGATGTAAAAAAGAAAAAAAAAAAAAAATCTCAAAAAAACTGACCCACTAAAGCAACACGTTCGCTCAGTTTTCCTCTTCCATACGCAACGTGCAGTATTTGTACCCAGCTGCACCCCCCCCCCCCCCCCCCTCACTTTTCTTCTATCTCTCCACATGTTAATGTGGGGCATTCCTGGGATATGAGTCACAGTCTGAACAGCAACGAGTCTGTGTCCACGGCCAAGAGACGGTTTGAGTCTGGGGGACGGCAGAAACGAGGGTTTTTCAATTTTATTTTAAAAAGATCCTTTACTGACCCATTTCACATAAACCATCAAAAACCTAAACATTATCGACCCCAGGCCAAGAAAAAAAACAAAAAAAAAAAGGGAAAAGAAGAAGGAGTTGTATGGAAGTTAGTGGAAAGATGGAAGGCAGGACTGGAACTCCTAGATTAGCAGGGACTTTCCCCTCAATGCGCTCAAACTATGAATTCCTCTGTTTCTGGATGTGTTTCTGCAGTATGTGAGTGTGCACGAGCGCGTGCACGCCATATGGTTGTTGGCAAGAATATATGGTGGACACATGATAAATGCAGACAAAAAAAGAAGAGAGATCTGGGTTAGACGAACTCTAACATGGTCTCCGATCTTTCCTTGACCTCCCCGGTTGGTTTGGGCCGACCCGGAAACTGACACAGACTTCTGCCCATCCAATCAGATCAGAGCAAGAAAAAAAAAAAAGAGAGAGCTTCCTTTGAAGTCTATACTGACATGATGTAAACAATCACATGTGGAACTTGTGCAGCTGTGCAACACGACTCAGAAATATTTGCTTTGTTCCTTTGTTTTTGTTTTTTTCCAAAAAAGCAAACTGGACTTTGATGTGTGCTCACCTGCGCATTCAGGTACGAAACCCTGCTTACCGTATATATGAGAAGATTTTAAACATGATGTAAAGAGATATAATGACGTGTAGATTTAAAACGCCATGCAAATAGGGCTGTAGCGATACACGAATCTCACGATACGATACGATATATATCGATATTCATCTTACAATACATTTACATCATTTTCCATTTTACATGTAAGTTGTGTTTCTCTGGTCGTCCCTTGTTTACCCGGTGATTCCGTACATTTTAAAAGGTTTACTTTGTGTGCTAATGAACTATCCTACTGAGATTAGGCGTAATAATACGGGTATTCATAACAGAAAAAAACATTTTCATGTTACTGGATACTAGGGCTGTAGCGATACACTAATCTTGCGATACGATACGATACACGATATTTGGCCTCACGATATGATATATATATATATATCGATATTCATCTTACAATACATTTACATCATTTTCCGAAAGATTTTAAAGGGACAAAGTGATTTTGGTGACATCTTGTGAGTGTTCCAATGACATTGTTTGAATTAATTGAACTGAAAGCATCAATTACACATTATATGGCTGACAGGCAGCTTGCAAATGCTGGACAAAATGAATAAAATACAACAGGATAGCGGGGCTCCATCGCGTTCACCGTGCGCCTGAAAGCCGGCGTTTTTCCACCACTGAATGAATACGGTCTCAAATCCTGACAAATAAAGTAGGTAATGGACTCTGTAATTTTCTGCGACCTAGATGAAGTAGATAAAAACTGTCCAGCGTGGTTTGTTTCGGATCGCGCCGCAATTTCTAGGGTTAAGCAGTTAGCTCTCAGTTAGCATTAGCTTGTCCGGGTGGTGACGTTTCAGGTGGGCTCGCAGGTTGGTGGTATTTCCAGAGTACTTCACGTTTGCGTGACACAGCTTGCAAACTTTCGTTTTTTTTCTTTTTTAAAACCGAACTGCTCCCACACATCTGCTTTTAAGCCCGCAGGCGCTGGGTTTATACTCGCCGCCATCCTCCTGACTGGCTTCAGCTCTGAGAAGAAGCTAGCTTCTGGATAATGTGTTAGAAATGCTTTACAGCGACGCCAGTGGCTGGAGGACTTAATGGCTCTTCCTGCAAAGTGCAGGAAGACACGGGGGAACACGGAGGTTTTAAAGGGAGCTTAGAATATCGATACCCGCGGCTGAAATATCGATACTCCCTGGGGCAATAAAAAACCGATATATATCGCAGAATCGATAAAATCGCCCAGCCCTACATTCAAACGTCCAAAATCTGAAAAAAATTATTATTTTTTTAAGAATCCCCTCCAAAAAATTGATCAAAATTGAACCAGAGTAAAGCAGGGAAGCAAGGGAGGAAGTGGAGGAGGTTGGAAAGAGAACGAGAGGAGGAGGAGGGAAGGAGGGCGGCTCGAGGAAGAAGTGCTCCAGCTGTACCCTGAGCTTCAGAGAGCCAAGAATTTCATCCCTGGAAAAGATCTCCCTCTCTCCCTCCGTCTGTCTGGAAAAATCTGCGAGCGCCCTCGTCCACGCAGCTGCTGATCTCACGGTGAAGACAGACGCCGTATTCTCAGGAGTTTCTTGGCACCCCGCTGGTCCGGCCCACCTCCAGGTTTCCCCGAGCGAGCGCGGTCGCGACGGCTCGACCAGACCGAACTCAGGAGGCGGCCGGGGTCATCGCACGGAGGAAGTGGCCTCGCCCGGAATGCACAGCGAGCAGGCACGACCAGACATGCACTCGCTCCGAGTGCATCGTTCACTTTCCTTTCCTCCTCATACCTTCCTGTGCTCCCTTGCTTTTATTCCTCCCTCCCGTCCTCACTCTGCCTCCTCTTGCCCTGCTCTGTAAAGGGCAATGAGTTTAAGAGTGAGTGCTGGGCAGGGCACGCAACAATCACGTCTCTCTTTGCCTCCGTCTCCACCGAAGTCGAGGTTTTAACTACCTTGCATCAAATTAACCAAACCGATTCCTTTTCTCCTTTTCTTTCTTGCAAAAAAAAAAAAATTGCATGGAAAAGGTTTGGGTTAGAAAAGAAAGAAAAAAAAAAGCTGCACATGCACACAGGTAGACACTAACGGTGCCCGCAGGGATCACATACCATTACACAACACCTGGAATGACAGTCCGTTCCCCTGGCGACCAGTTTGCCAAATGCAACGGGACATAACACAAAATTAGACACGTACAACCGAGCACGCCTCTAATAGCAGTTTTACAATGAACCTGCGGGCAAACAATGTTGTAGGTAAACCCTCTGTGAAAGCTTTTTTTTTTTTTTTCCTTCATCTGGCTGTCTGGCTGAGGAGACATAAAACCAGACACGTTACAGAGGTGCGCACACACCCGAACACACACACACACACACACACGGCTTCTCTAACGCGATCTGCCCGTGTCATTAGTCTCTCCACCCATCACGTTATCCTTTTTTCCACCACAATATGAAACATGCCCCATAAATACAGACTCAGGGAATTAAACTTGAGGCGACGTTAAACAAGGCGAGGAGGGAAATAATCTGCAGGGGTTTTAGCTGAGCACTTTCAGGCTCTTTCATTGTCTCACCAGAATGACGACGGGCTTATTAGCTGCAGCTGGGGATGCAGATGCGAAGGCTAATCCGCGTAGCTGCAATACTTGTTGGATTAGATGAGTTAACTGACTGAGAAGAATTTGATTCAATTAAGTTTCTTACGCAAAATGCAACCACACACATACAAAAAGTAGGGATTGACCGATATGGATTTTTTTTCCATCACCCTTTAGCTGATGACCGATTATGGATTTATCGGATTATGGCCGATACTGCTTTTGCTCCCTCAATTTATAAAAAAAAATGAGACAATGATAACAAATTTCACGGGTCTCAAGTTTAAACAAACGTTTTTTGAAAAGTAAAAATTGAACCATTTAACAACTTTAACTTTAACTTTAACACACATACTTTCAAATAAAAAAAGTGTTATCGAGCTGCCCGTGGATGCCTGTCGGTAAATCATGCCGCAGAAAAATATACAATGATCCCTTATTTTTCCCAGTAATGGGGTCTTTCTGTTACCTTCACAGCCTCTGGTCTCGGCAAACCGTGGTAAAGAAACCGCTGGTATTGTGCTATTTTTGGCTCGTAATTAGCGGCTAACATGCTAACAAAATGCGTCTCGGCCAATCAGCGCACAGATTCTAGGGTGCTGGGCCGTCTGCGTTTCTCGTGTTGCTTACAGGAGGCTGTGAGTCATCGTTTGACGTTTCGCTGGCAGCTCCGGCCTCCCGTCTGCTGTGGGGTGGATTTTCACGGAATTTCCGAGATTTTTTTATTATGTTATATAATTCTGAAAAATCCGCGAATAACTAAAACCGCAAAACTTAAAGCCAAATTGGCAAGGGATCACAGTATCGGCAAACCCACGCGCGAATCGACCAATGCCGATTCAAGTAGGGATGCACATTTTGGATTTTTTTTAATGACCGTTAACCGACGCCCTTTAACGATTAATAACCGTTAACCGATAAGTCCGGGAGGGTTGGCTGTCGCGATGTTGCGCGCGTTGTCGTGGACGCACGTGGACACTTCCCCGTGTATACTCTCGTGGCAATGTGTCGCCATCAGCTTGTCGCAGAGATGCCGCCGTCACTTTTGATTTATGCTAGTGCGGTCTCCGCTATGTTATTCCACGCCACAACGCAAGAGCGACAATCACGAACTAGCTAAACTTACTAAACTTATCTCTTGTGTTTTTCCACTTCCTCACCGTCTCGGCCGTATCCAGACCCACATTCATCACTATCTCCCTCCATGAATTACTAGAATATGTTCTGTCTTTGTAGCGTAGAGAACCAGAATCGTACAGATGTGGGTACTTCTTAATTTTTTTCGATGACGCGCTCTTTTCTACGCGGATGTAGAATTGACCAATCAGAGGCCTGTTGCACCTGTCGACACGCCCCCATGAGTTGATTGAATTACGTAGCTTAAAAACAAAATTGACCGTTAGTATTAATCGGTTAGAGTTACTGTTATCGGTTAACGGTTAAACGGTTAACCATGTGCACCCCTAGATTCACATAAATAACACAAATATCGGGCCGATATATCGGCCGGCCGATGTATCGGTCAATCCTTTAAAAGAAAGTTCACAAGTTTGGAAAATCCAAGTACATTTAAAAAAAAGTGATCTCACATCCCTCAGAGGACGCAGCATCAAGAACCATCAATCAGCAGTCGTTGATACCCACATCGGAAAACCTTTGTCGGGTTTGTCAGCTGCACTCACAACTGCCACTGAAAGCTTTATGGCACCAACAGGACTAATGTTAACTTTGTCCAGATGCAGCGTCAATATACTTTTCCTCTTTTGAAAGCAATAGACCAAAGATACAAAAGGACTATCCCAACTGTTATTGGTAACATAACCAAAAGGCAGCATCTGTGATGGTACGGGCCGCATCAATGCAGTTAACTACATGGGGATTTTAGAGACACATATTTTCCAGTGACGTCCGTGCATCTTCCCATAAGACAATTAAATGTGCACATTGTAGAAAGGCATGGCTGAGGTAGAAGAAGGTACGGATACTGGATTAGCCGTGTGAATCTCGTGAGAGTGCATAACTAAAAGTCCATTTTATTCTCATAAATAGATTTTCACAAAGATGAAAAGAAAGAAAGAGGTTATATTACATGGCGCTGTTTTTTTAGGATGGATAAATGAGTGTGAAAGTAACATTACTAATGATATAAGAGCACATAAAAATGGTTACAAGATTTAGAACATCTGGGGCTGAAAATAAGTCCAACAATAAAAATGCATCCATTAAGATGGTTTTATTCTCGCTCTCTGCATACGTGCAAACATAAAGCACAGGAAATGAAGAACATCAACCACTTTATAACATACTTTAGGGGATTAACGTCCTGATTTAATGTGGAAAACAAAGCAGATAAGTATGGACGATAAGTGTAATTTCCAACACACATCTTAAAACCTGCGTGTTTTAATCTGAACAAAGACAAACTCCTTCGTTTTCCACAGCGACGTTCCCTTCATCCGGACGTTCACGCCGCCCCAAATGGGAGGGATTTGGATTTCGAGGCAGGTTTGAAAAAAGATCCTAAAACAACCACTTCTGGTTGCAAGCGGCGATGGCAGCGTCCAACGCAGTACACTAAATTAAGCCCTTCTGAGAAAAATGTATTTGCGTCTTCTCCCTCAGCTTGTTTAGAGCCATCTGGCGCGAAGTAAACACAGGCCGCGAGACTCGCCGCCATATTTCTCTCAACCAGCTATTTTCATTTACATCAAAGGCCTCGGTGTGTAGAAGTGCGCAGTCTGGCAGGAGACTGGTGGAGAGAAACCTCAACAAGCCTCTGCAGCGATGCAATAAACCCGGCGAGGGCGGCGAGGGCGGCGAGGGCGGCATGAGCGCCGCCCGTCAACCTGAGGCAAACTGGGAGAAACAACGGTGGAGAAGAGAAGTCGCAAAAGTCTGAAAGGACAATAAAGGCAAGTGAATAAAAAAATAATGTCTTCATTACTACAACGATCACACGGCCTTCTTGAACCGCTGCTAAAAAGCATCCAGTCACTAATGCGAGACAAGAATCTCGCTGACGGAGATCAGACGAGGTATTTTAAGCTTTTAAGTCTTTTAAAGAAAACGTGAGCGGCGGTAAGGTCGGCGGGACGCCTTCAACGACAGCAGGGCTGATCCATTTTCCCAGGACTGCGTTAAAACAACAGAATCTGGGACGCACCCCGACAAGGACGGAGAGGAATCCGTCGGGGAGACCCCACGGAGGGAAAGCGAGCGAGCTGCACGCATCTGCTGGCAAAACACAAACCAGACGTCGATTCTGATTCTCTGCGGTCACGGCGACAGATGTGCAGGATAGCATGCGCGCACATCTGGTGCAGATAAGTCAACGCAGAGGTCACGCTGGCAGCATACGGCTTTGTTTGTCAGAGTAAGTGGCCCGCAACGGCAGGACTGCAGCAGAGAGCAGGACTACATTTCCCATGATACCACAGCAGTAGGGCAGGAGAGAGAATGGACTTCTGTGTCAGTCTGCCTTTAAAGAAGCTTGGATGGATGGATGGATGGATGGATGGATGAATGAATGATGAATGGATGGATGGATGGATGGATGGATGGATGGATGGATGGATGAATGAATAGATGAATGGATGGATGGATGGATGCATGGATGGACAGATGAACGGATGGATGAATGGATGGATGGATGCATGGATGGACAGATGGATGGTTGGATGGATAGATGGATGGATGAATAGAGAGATGGATGGATGGATGGATGCATGGATGGATGGATGGATGGATGGATGGATGGATGGATGGATGGATGGATGGATGGAATGGATGGATGGATGGATGGATGGATGGATGGATGAGATGGATGGATGGATGGATGGATGGATGGATGGATGGATGGATGGATGGATGGATGGATGATGGATGGATGGATGGATGGATGGATGGATGGATGGATGATGGATGGATGAATGGATGGATGGATGGATGGATGGATGATGGATGATGGATGATGGATGGATGGAATGGATGCATGGATGGACAGATGGATGGATAGATGGATGGATGACTAGATGGATGGATGGATGGATGAATAGATGGAAGGATGGATGCACGGATGGATGAATGGATGGATGGATGGATGACTGGATGGATGGATGGATGGATGGATGGATGGATGGATGGATGAATGGATGGATGGATGAATAGATGGATGGATGGATGGATGGATGGATGGATGGATGGATGGATGGATGGATGGAATGGATGGACGGATGGATGGATGGATGGATGGATGGATGGATGGATGGATGAATGATGGATGGATGGATGGATGGATGGATGATGATGGATGGATGGATGGATGGATGGATGGATGGATGGATGGATGATGGATGGATGGATGATGGATGGATGGATGAATGGACGGATGGATGGATGAATAGATAGATGGATGAATTGATGGATGGATGGATGGATGAATTGATGGATGGACAGATGGATGGATGGATGCATGGATGGACGGACGGATGGATAGATGGATGGATGGATGGATGGATAGATGGATGGATGGATGAATAGATGGATGGATGGATGGATAGATGGATGAATAGATGGATGGATGGAAGCACGGATGGACGGATGGATGAATGGATGGATGATGGATGGATAGATGGATGGATGGATGGCGACTGGATGGATGCATGGATGGATGCATGGATGAATGGATAGATGGATGAATAGATGGATGGATGCACGGATGGACGGATGGATGAATGGATGGATGAATGGATGAATGATGGATGGATGGCGACTGGATGGACTGATGGATGGATGGATGACTGGATGGATGCATGGATGGATGCATGGATGGATGGATGGATGCATGGATGGATGAATGGACGGATGGATGGATGAATAGATAGATGGATGAATAGATGGATGTCCTGCATGCTGTCCTGCATGTCTTAGTTATCTTCCTGCTTCAGCACACCTGATTCAAATGAATGGACCACCAGCTTGTCGTCCAGGTCTGTTGACAACCCATTCATTTGAATCGGTTGCGCCGAAGCAGGAAAACGTCGAAGACGTGCCGGACACCGGCCCACCGGCCCTGCAGGACTGCAGTTTGACACCCCCTGATTTAAATTGTAGGCAAATCTTGTCTAAACATGGCACAGCTTCTTTCCTGCTCCATCAAGACAGCTCTTATAAATGCTGTCCTGAGGACCTCCAGCACGGCTGCCAGCTGTGGAACAGACTGTTGAATATAGTTAATACCAATATGTGCTGGAAGGCATCAATATGCTGCAGAAAAGGTCGAGCTGCTGCCTCTTCATCGTCGTGACGTCACATCCTGTCTGGCACAGAGCATCTTCCTGCTCTTTATACCCGCCCCCCCCCCCCTTCATCATCCCTCATAAAACTCCAACAAAGACCCAACAACACAGTTAACCAACACGGCCTTGTAAAACACACATAGGGGCACGCACGCACGCACACGCATCGGTAACGCACGAGCATTCCAGAGCAGGGTGCTCTAACACACCCTCCAGAACGCTGGCCTTTGATGTGAGTGTGGGAAAGCTCAGGGGAATGGTCTTAGTGGGAAGGGGGGGGGGGGGACTGGGGGTGGGGCAGGTGGCGTTGGAGGGGTGTGCTCAGGCCGACCCCCGGAGCACAGACGGGTCAGTCTGTTTAAAACATGGGCTGGAGACATGCAGGCACACGCACACGGACAGAAAACATGCTAATTAGCCGCCCGATGCAGGAAAGGACACGATTAAGATAAACTGATTCGCTGCTAAAAACAGAACACAAAGAAACGCCCGACAACGGACGAGCGCCGAAAGACAAAGGTGGAGAGCAGCTGGGGGGGGGGGGGGGGGGGGGGGGGGGGATGTAACATCATAATACTGACACAGTTTAGAAGGACGAAATAATTGAAAACTGAATTATTTTACCATGCAGCATGCAGCTCAAATAAATGAGCTCAAATTAGCCAGTGGCAGCTAGCATCGACGCTGCTAATTATCAGCCGCCGAGACTACAAAAGCCTATTTTCTGTTGCAGATTTGATTTAAGAGGCAGAATGAGCAGAAGAAAAGCAGGAGGAAGCAAGAAGAGAAGATGATAAAGGGAACCATATGAAGTCTACATGAAAGATTCTCTTCTTGCTGCAGTGTTGACGTCTCCAGGTGGGGTCCACCTTGGCAGAGCATCCGTGTGTGCGCGTATGTATGATCTAGGGATGCACATGGTTAACCGTTTAACCTTTAACCGATAACAGTAACTCTAACCGATTAATACTAACGGTCATTTTTGTTTTTAAGCTACGTAATTCAATCAACTCATGGGGGCGTGTCGACAGGTGCAACAGGCCTCTGATTGGTCAATTCTACATCCGCGTAGAAAAGAGCGTGTCATCTGTACATCTGTACGATTCTGGTTCTCCACGCTACAAAGACAGCAGATATTCTAGTAATTCACGGAGGGAGATAGCGATGAATGTGGGTCTGGATACGGCCGAGACGGTGAGGAAGTGGACACAAGAGATAAGTTTAGTAAGTTTAGCTAGTTCGTGATTGTCGCTTATGCATTGTGGCGTGGAATAGTGCTGGGCAATATGACGATACATATCGTGGGGACGATAGAAAAGTGTGTATCGTGCCATTTCTCTTCTATCCTTTCTATCGTTTCTAACCTAATTTTATCAATTATTACAGCAAATATGTAATTAAATAACCTGCAACGATAAATTTGATAGAAACATATCTACTTCTACAAAGCAGCCTTTTATGTTTGCACTTTTATTCATGGTTAATGCCTTAAACAGAGTTCTCTTCAACCCTGATGTTTACTTTAGACACTTTATATTGGTTTGCAAACTTTGCACTACAAGGTTACAGATTTCAGAAAGTTGAAAAATAATTTGTGTTTATTTTTTATAGCTGAACTTCAGTGCAAAAATTTGTTTTTCCTCTCAGAAACTGTTGTGCACTTTAAAAAAAATGTGAAAGCTACTGTACCTCTGTACCTACCTGATTTTGCTGCACTAAAATGTATGTTTGTGACAGTTCAGCTAAATGTCCTTTCAAAATAATTTTTAATTTTGTCAAACTTTTCAGAGAATAACTGAAAACATACTTTATTATGGTATATCGTGATATATATCGTTATCATGATATAATATAGTCCATATCGTGATATATGATTTTTTCCATATCGCCCAGCACTAGCGTGGAATAACATAGCGGAGACCGCGCTAGTATAAATCAACAAGCATCGACAAGCTGATGGCGACAAATTGCCGAGAGAGTATACACGGCGAAGTGTCCGCATGCGTGCGCGACAACGTGCGCAACATCACGGCAGCCAACCCTCCCGGACTTATGGGGTTAACGGTTATTAATCGTTAAAGGGCGTCGGTTAACGGTCATAAAAAAAAAATCCAAAATGTGCATCCCTGGTATGATCGCATGCATGCACGGCAGCGCAGCAGCTAAACAGAGGTTACCTTATATAAAATCCGCCCGTGCCCTGAGATCACACTTGTACCCTCGTAGGCTCTAGTACAAACACACCACGCTGGCGCACGAGTACACAAGCGAGCGCAAACACAGAGGTCTGAGGTCTCCGAAATCAAGCCAGTCAAAGGAGCGACTGAGTTCGTCTTCAGAAATCGGCCGCGCTCCACCTCTCGTTAAACCCGGTGACCTCCTCCAGAGACAGATAGAGGGGAAAGAGCGCTTCGTTTATGTGCATGTGCATGTGCATGTGCGGGTCCAACGTTAATAATATCTGCATTCAAATGTGACCCCAGGCCACAGAGCTTCCAAGCGAGGAACTGTAACTGTAGACGGCAAAAAAAAAAAAGCAAACACAGACACAGTGTGCCTTCAATACTAAATACTGCAGGCAAGTGCACACATGCAACCGCATAAATAAACAGACAACCACAAAACCTCAACTGCGTCAGTACCGTGTCTTTTTTGCAAATCGGTGTCTGGTATCCCTCTCACGTAATAAATGTGTGCGTTACACCATTTCTACCTCTGTCTTTCTACGAGTCACTTATCCACATCTGTGACCTTATCTGCATCTGCACATCTGTCTACACATCTGTCCGTCCTGTTTCTGTCTGGAGCTATCTCTGCCCTTTGGTCTGCCTGCAGCGGTCCCTCCGATTTCAGGGGAAAAAATTGAATTATATGGGGGTGGGGGGCGGTTATTTGTTGCAACACATAGTGCCGTGTTGGTGGGGGGGGGGGTTTACAAAGGGGGGGAAGCGGCCAGTGTCTGAGCCTATACTGGTTTCTCTCAGAAGAAAGACTGAGAAGAAGACAGAGACCGATGGAGGGAGAGAGATTTCGAGGAAAACAAAGAAGTCCTTTCAAAGTTCTTGAATAACAGCTTGCACTCTCTGACATCATCAAAGTGAGACAATTCCAGCCGAGCTGGGGGAAATCCCATTTTACTGCCACCTCATTCGTCTTTAAGAGCTTCTAAGTGGCTTACATTTCCAGTCTTTTCATGTACTGGCTGCCCACTCCGAGCGACTCTGTCACTGAGTAGACTATTGTCTCAACTAGCAGTTTTTAATTCGAGCATCACACCCTCAGAAACCCTCCCATCCCTTTCCTTTTCCTCACCCTCAGTTTTTGCATCATTGACTACTCTCTTGAAAGACTACAATTAAAGAGTATTCTGGAGTTGTTGCGTGTTTTACAGAAATATAAATACTTTAAGACTGAAATCAGATCTTTTTTTTTTTTTAATCACATTTGAAAAGGGAGGCTTCACCTATCCATCACTGTAGTAAACAGGCCCAGAGCCTGTCATTAATGCAGTCCCACTTTCACCTGAAAACCACCTGTTACTCCTACTGAACACCTCATAGCTGTCATGCTGCCTCCATACATGTCATGTACCACTGTAACATATTTTTATGCCACCCCAGACTTCATGTAACATCACAATTCCTCCTTCAAAACTGAAAGAAAACAGCTGATATGCAAGAAGATTATTTATATAGCTATGATGGATGGTATTGAAATAATAGCTTCAAGTTAAAAGAGCTTTTCAGCCTCCTTTTCCCTTTTCAGTCTCCCCAGAAGTAAATGTAATGCCTATGTAAATAATGCAACTAAAGAAAATGCACATTCTAACTTCAATCAGAAACAAAAGGGGATATATTATTTAAATAAAACAAACAAACAAACAAAAAAAACAATACAAAAAATGTGAGATTATGGAGATTATAGAGTATGGTGCCTGAAATGACTACCTCTGTAAGAACTGAAAGAAAAGAAAAAAGGAATTCAGCCCTGTCACATTGTTTGGAGACGCCCAAGTCTAAAAATATGTCATTCAGTGAGGCGTTCAGATTTCCAGGGTGGTGTTACACCCAAATCAGAGTGAAATTATCCAGTCTTCCAATCTTTGTCTCAATCTGTGACCGCCACACTAAACTTCAAATCATGCAGGATTTGGATGCACAGAGCTGAAAGATGTACTGTATGGTTAACGTAACTTCAGATAGGAAATGGTTTATTTGTTGTGTAAATCTGACTTCTTGTGGGGAAAAGTTTCTATTTCTTGTCAAATTCATCACCAGTACTCACATTAGAAAAGTTGGACTCAGGAATGGGCCAACTGTGTTGCCCAGATTTTAACCAGCTGCTTTTTAAACTGGTATATTTCTTGCCGACTGGCCGTTACATTGCTTCGGCGTTCCTATCTGTGGTGCAGCACATCACTTCCTAATAGCCTGTGACCTAAAATAAGGATCAGTCGCAACTATCTGTGTCTGAAATACAGAATACGGAGGGAAATCTAATCATCTGAAAATCATATTGCCAGTTTGTTGTGCTCATGCGAGCTCACAAATTATGCTCTCTTATACTATTAACTGCAATTTTTGTCCACTTTTACATTTGCAAGGAAGCACAAAGCACCAGCTGCTATGAACAGAGGCGTAATAACATGACTGGACAGGGAGCAGGTGTACTGTTTACCTGTGGCATGTCGAACGAAGCATGTCACAGTCACTGCATTAAAACCTCAGGAAGCTCTGCCACCTCGTGAAAACGGGCATAATATAGCATTTCATGCTATCCACATCTGTTGTTTCTCAGGCAGGTTTTGTCTACTAAATGTGTTTTATTTGAATGAACTGGGATCAATGGAGGCAAACTGATTACTGGAGAGTAAAGGGAATAATTCTCCATATGGAGTCCTCATTTTAAGAGGAATTAAGGTAAAAACTCAAAGATATGAAACACATGGCTTTATTTTTGAGTTTATAATTGTTCCGGACAGATTTAAACCGTAATAAAACGTGAGCACTTTTTAAATTATGTGTTTCATTTCAAGCCCGCAGATGTCGGGTCAGCATTGTGCAGTGGCCAAACAATTAAAATGAAATATTGTCATTAGAAATTCTCAGTGAAGAGCGGTGACGAGGTGGCGTGTTGATAGAAGAAGAAAAGGACTTACCCTGGATGCATTGCAGCGAGCCGTCCTCCGCCCGGATGGTGAACGTCTCCCCTGGGTTCACCTGCACCAGAATCACCTGTGACAAACACACAAAACGCACACAGTTGGAAAAAAAAACCAGATGGCAAAAAAAGTATGACAACGATGAAAAACATGACAAACATACATCCATGTTTAACAACCACACAGCAGGACAAACTCCCGTCTGAGCCGCCTGTCATCTCGCAGAGGTGACATAACGACAATCGGATCTCCGAGTGCGGAAAAGTCCGCACGCGTGAACGAGGTGTTAAATAATCCAACGTGAGACTCTGCCGCCCGTCTCACGCACCTTGATTTGATAACAGCCTTTAAACTGCGCCGGAGAGAAGAAGACCGGTACATCAGCGGGACGCGCATCACAATCAAACACGTAGGCAGGTGAGCGCGACCCCAAACCAGCCCCCAAAAACATGACGCCGCTTCCCTTCCCAAGTGTTCCTGCTGAGACGTGCATGCTCCCTACCGTCATATTCTCAGCGCACAGACTGTTGAGGGTGTACACGTGGCTGCAGACATGAAACAGGTGACCCTCCATTGCACACGCTCGCACGCGTACATGCGTGCACACACGAGCACGGCTGTGTCTACGCTCCACAGGTGTGCCGCCGCAGAAGCCTCATATCCTGCGTTCCTCTCGTAGCCTCTGCATCTTCTCCCATCTCAACGCTAACCTGCTGCTCTCCCTCAGTCTCTCTCACACACACACACACACACACACACACACACCGTTGCACACTTCCTGCTCTGTCTGCTGCAGCGGCTGTTGTTGCTATGGGAACCCCAGCATAGTACAGGGCGACCCAAGGACTGAGAAAACCCGTACATCAGGACCATGTGGGGAGGAGTGCGTGGAGTCGCTGGCTACTGGAACGATCCAGACAGCTCCGGACTAATTAGTTATTATTTGATTAACTGGCCGAGAAAAAAGTTTATAGATATATCTATATATATGTGGTTTTGGCGTGACTGACACCTGTAACGTGTCGTGGCTTCTCCGTCGCCGCTGTGGAGAAGAGACGGTGCGGGAGCAATCGCCTCATCTTTGGATGTGAGCGGGACAAAAGAGATGACTATCTAAAAAGGGACAGAACAGGCTGTTCTTCTGGAGGAAGCCGAGGTCCTTCGGTGATTGCAGCAAGATGTTGCGTATCTGCCACGAGCCTGTGGTTTTAAGTGCAATTTTGTCTGCAGTCGTCTGTTAAGACAGCAGAGCCAGTAATATAAAAAAACGGAAAAAAAACTGATAAAAATGCATGTGCCTTGCTGGGGTGGGGGGGGGGGGGTACTCTAGCGCTCTTGGGATGGACTGTGGGTAGGAGAGTGTTGCACAAGTTGTTAAACTTAACAGACAACCTATTGTGTAAATCACTGTTTCTCAGATGGAGGTAGCCAGATGTACTCCAGTACCTGTCAATCACCTGTTGCCGTGAGAACTCGAGTCAGCCTCGTCTCTTCTGCACAGATGCTACTCCTGATCCTCTGCATCTTTTGACGACTTTACATTTTTACACTATTTTTAGACGCAGTTTGCTGCAGATTGGGGAACCTCTGCCCACGTTTACGTCTAGGAGGCTCCGCCTCTCCCTTTTATCCCGAGTCATGTTACTAATCTGTTGCCAGTTAACCCAATTAGTTGGCAAACGCTCCGCCCCAAACGTTTTTTGAAAAGATTTAAGATTCAAGATTCAAGACAACTTTATTTATCCCTTGGAGGGCAATTCGATTCGGCAGCTATCTCCCCAACACACACATAAAAAAAAAAAACATACAATAAAAACACAGGGAGAAAAGTTGGCAGCTATGTGCAAAATCTGCAATTTGTTGCATAAGAAAAAAAGTGCTAATACCAATAAATACATTAATCATATATATATATATATATAAAAATTAAAAATAATAAAAAAAATAAAAATAAATAAAAGCCTATACAAACACCGGATTAAATCTTTCCAAGAAGGTACACAGTAACTAGTTGCACAGTACAGACCAAACAGATTCACAAAGATAATCTTTGTGAATCTGTTTGGTCTGTAGTGACTGTAGCTCGCGGTATCACGAAGCCAGAACATCTCCACCTGTATCATCATGAAACACCAATGTCGTGACGGTGAAGCATTTTGAAATTTGAAAGTCTTAGAAGTTAGAAAGTTTAATAAACCAGACAATGATGCCACAGTTCCATCCATACATCCATTATCTATACCCGTTTTATCCTCCGGAGGGTCACGGGGATCTGCTGGAGCCTATCCCAGCCGTCTACGGGTGAAAGGCAGAGGTTCCACCTGGACAGGTTGCCAGTCCATCGCAGGGCCACATGCAGACAAACAACCACTCACACTCACATTCACTCCTACGGGCAATTTAGAACCACCAGTTAACCTAACGTGCATGTATTTGGACTGTGGGAGGAAGCCGGAGTACCCGGAGTACCCGGAGTACCCGGAGGAAACCCACACAAGCATGGGGTGCCACAGTTCCATGTTTCTTATAACCTTTTTTTATTCAACTAAAACTACTTTGTGTGATTTAACGGGTACTTGATTATGTACAAGATAACTCAAAAAGTCATGGATGGATTTTGATGAAATTTTCAGGAGTTGTCAGAAATGTGAAAAGGAAGAACTGGTTTCATTTTGGCTGTGATCCAGAAGAAATCCTGGATTCTGGATCACTTTCAAATTTTCAATAACATTGCGGTCAATGGGGCCGAAAATTTGGTTTCTCAATATCTCTGTTAATTATTGCCCAAAACTCATGAAATTTGACTCAGGGATGGACAATGGCCACAGTTACATGATGTTTTTTAATTTGGAATTAATAATTCTGAATTAAATAATTCCGAATTTTCCTTCGAGTTTACATGGAAATGGTAATTCCGAATTGAGGTTTACATGGAAAACACGTTTGATCGGCTTTATCCAACTCCACTTTAGGTCTGGGGGTTGAGAAGGGTTCTAATTGGATGGGGGGGGCAGACGACTTTACGTATTTACGTCGACCAGAAGAAAACAAACTTAGCAACATCTCGGTTAGCAACAACATTCCACTTATTTTTGACCTGGGTGGCGTCTCTATCTGCAAAACCTCCTTCATTTAACCTGGCCGCTACAACTTTGAAAAGCTCACAATTTTTATGTTTCCTGCCATCTGTTCTTTTAATTATTTCCAGTTCCTCCAAGCTATTTATTAAATAAATCGTCTCTGCTCTTGACCACCGTTTACTGCGTGCTGCCATTTTAAAACTTTGTTTTGAAAACAAGCCCAGCGCGGAATATAAGCGTCATCGCGACAGACGGGCAAGGGAACTAGCATGCGCAGAAAGACCGGAATTATTTTAAAGTGGAATGATTGTATATATGACCACGGAATTATTTTATTTGGAATTAAAATCAGAATAAACCAGCCACTTACTTCGGAATTAAGTTTAATTCGGAATTGACATTTTCATATGGAATTAGGTGTTTACATGGTAACTTTTATTCGGATTTAACTTTAATTCTGAATTAAAGAGGAATTAAACTTCCCATGTAAACGCACGGAATGGGAACCTCCATCAAATTTCAAAGGCTGATCCAGATCTGATCCAGAAGGCAGATTTTATCGCTATCTGTAAATCGCTATATGGGGGAATTGTTGCGCTTGGCTCAGGTCTGCGCTCTCCGAGTGCTTTTCTAGTTCATTCATCTATTTATTTATGTTTATTGCAAATTTCCTGTTTGTGTTTTGCAGATTTTTCCTTCATAATTTACGGCGCAAGAACATAACTTCCCTCTGGGGATCGATAAAAAATGATCTAATTCGAGCCAAACTTGGTATCAACCCATCTGACACGGAGTGAAAGGACTTCAAATTGTGTCTTTGCTGCACTGTAATCTACTGACTTCGACGCGAGAGCGGAGGATGATTAGTAGCTTCCTGCTCAAATGCGTACGCAGGACGGCTGGGGTAAACATCGAGATAAAACGTTTTGCGGTACAGAAGTTTTCGATTAGAGACAAAAGAATAGAGACCCGTAACCTTTTCTGCTGACATTTCAATCAAGAATACGCCGCGCTGATCCCAGCCAAAGGCCACTGACGTTACGCAACATCGTCTACAGCCAAAAATGAATTGGGACTTTTACTTCCTGAAAATGGCGTACCTGACTTGCAGCTTCGTTGACTGCATTCTGACTCTTTGCAACCGTAGAGTTTCATTGCAATATGCACATTTTCACTGATGAAAAAAGTAGGAAGTAATTCTTAAAATTCATTTGTGTGGTTCACATTCCAGTTCCAGGCCCTGAAACTGGAAACTGTTTTTTTCCTTTAATAAAAAGGAACTAAATATTCCATTTCTTTGCACATGACTGGCCTCAGTTTGGGTCTTTGCAAGATGTTCCTCATAATTCATAATGAAATGATACTAAAACCAGACTATATATGTGTGTATTTGTTTTTCCAACAGTCCCAGTTAAACAGTTGTAGGCAGATAAACACAGATATTAGGGGGGGAAGCTGGTAGACATGCGAGCAGACAAACACATAAGCCTGAACTCAGACTCAACACAGACACTCGTGTGCCCACACATAAACTGAAAGAGTGGGAGAAGCTTTATACACGCAGGAACGCACAAACGGAGCATAACAGGCCCAAGAAGCAAACAAATATACCAGAATGCTGAGTCAGATCTGTATAATCATCGGTCTGGAGCCCTGATTCCACAGTGGGAATCACGTTTAAACTGCAGGGTGTTTTTGATAAAAAGAGCTCCCTAACTGCTGCGTGCTACAGCCAAAACCCTCCATAACTGTTACGTGTCGCAGCCATAACACTCCCACCACGCTTGCTCCGGGCTGCGAGGCAACGGGCCGGGGGACGACGTACTGACTGCATCCTTCCTCATCCCAAAAACGTGGCCTGTGACAAAACCACCGAACCTCCGTCGACTGGGTCGATGCCTTTTAGTTGCTGATCACTTCCTTCTGCCTGCGAGGAGCTCAGATATGTGCTGCATTTGAACTCTGAAGGTGATCAAACTGGATTTAATAAAACCAAAGGGTTTCCGAGGGATCCGTAAGCGGAGCCAGTCGGCCAGTTACGCCGCTCTCAGGACAGAATAATGCATGTCAGGGCATCATCTATCTTCCTAGGTGCTCTTCCTCGTTTGCTAATGACGAATCACTTCCTGAAAGAGCTTTGCAGTTTTTCATTACCTGCCGCAGCAGCCAATGAGACCCGTGATGAAATGACAACAAAGGGAAGCGCCTGCGGGACAAATGGATGTGCACTACAGCAGAGTGTGTGAAAGAAGAAGAGGCTGAGTGACAGATGTGCACGAAAGCATGTTTACCTGCTGCGCTGCGTCACCATTAACCATGTGAGGCATGAGAGGGACCTCCCCGTTCAGGATGGGGGGCGGAGCCAAGTCCAGTGGAATCTGGTCTGTCATCATCATTGTGACGTACATTCATGGAGAAATTGACTGAACTTCCCTACCTGGGAAAGTACAGGGAGAGAGAAAGAGAGAAATGAGAGATCATTACTGTTCAGCTCTGAACACATTGGCAGTGAAGGTAAACGTCAGAAGCAAATGTCCATATTTTTCACTATCAACGTTCTGTGCATTAAGAAAAAAGGCAACTTGCTGTTAATCTTTGCTGTTTTTGTCTTCGGAAGCTTCAAAACTAAGTTTGGAAATGAAATATTTTGACATATTTAGCTCAAACTAGCATCCGCTTTCTCTGGTATCAGCGCTGAAACCTGCTGGACTGGCATTAGAGATGCAGTGAATTGATCGAACCATCGGTCACCGATGCATCAGTGTTAAAAAATGAAATAAATAAATAAATAAATAAAATGAGAAATCCAGTGTCGTTCCCAGTCACTAAATGCATTGTGATGGTGCGCTAGCATGTCATTGCGCTGGAAATTCTACAGAAAGCAGTTTGTACAGCCTGTAATGTAAAAAAAAAAATCTTTGGAGCAACAAGAGCCATCACCCCCAACAGTGCCAGTACAACAATCAATAACCTTCTCTTATCTTTCCCCTTTTAATATAATAAAAGACTCAGAGATGAGCAATGCCAACTAAAAAGTGTGACAACTAAAAAGCGAAAAAGGTTAAGGACATATAATCTGGAGCATTTTTTTTTTTTTTACAGTTAAATATGAACTAAAATAAATTTGTATGAGGCAGATTATTGTTCTTGGAATAGGCAAATAAGACCTGTGAAGACAACAGTGAATCAAAATTGACCAAGAACATGACAACGGGTCCATCTCTAATCGGCAACAAGCCAAAAAAGCAATACAGACCCATCATTTTACTTAATTTTCTGCCTTCAAACAACCATATTGTACTACTGCGATGCTCAGATAGCTCCAGATCAAAGAAGCTACACATCTATCCCTTCATGGCTGTAATAACGCTGGTAAAGCGGCCGAAAGATCTCACTGTGCAGAGAACGATGGAAGGCACTGATTCGGTGGCCAAAGACGTAACAAGGAGGAATGTCGACATGCTGAACGTCACAAGACATTTCAGGCTACTTTCCCGTCATTTCGACAAGAAAAACATCAGCACTGATGGCGCGGGCGAGTAGCGATCCTGTCTGCTTTGCCCGGAATAACCAGAGGAAAGCCATTACCGCAGGGAAGTCCTGCCACCTTACACGTCATGTTCTGCGCTTCTCAGGTACGCTCCATTTTAGTGTGAAAACACCCATGTAAAATAAGATATCGCTGAGATAGCGTTGTAGCTTCCATCAATAGCGCAAATAGGCCAGTGGCCATCAGCTGTGAACGTGACTTCAGGCAGTCGAAACGTGCCATTTGCCAATCAGTGTTGAAAGAAATTAAATGCCTTTGCTGCAGCGAAGGAGACCAGGTGATGTCATCGATGAGATGAAGGCAGCACACAAATTTGCTGCTGCATCACAAGTTACTGTAGCAGCTGTCTTCGTTTTTTTTGGTGTGATAAAATAAACCGGCCAAGTGGACCTAATGTACGGTTGTCAATCAAGTGAGAGATTTTAGTTATCATCATGATGCCTGATTCACAAAGTCTATTATACTTTATCACATATGAAACTCCTGGTGCTGCTGCTACCAGCGGGCCTTTGTCAAATACATCTGTTTGTATGAACAGCTCATTTTACATCTTTATTTCTAGAAAAAAGGTAAATGATTAAAGCCATAATGTGTCAATATCAGAACATTTTGAAGTTATTAGGAAGTAATTTTGTCACTTTAGGTTAGATGCAGCGAATCCGCTGATAGCGACTCCAAAGCTAGCGAAGTCTTTGTCTGACGAGGTTACTGGGTGCACAGCGGGGAGAACGGTCTTTCATTTAATTTACTTGCTTCTATTGCATTAAAATCCAGACAGACTTTGTAAAAATGAATGTGTTTGAGAAACACGAATATGAAAACTAGTGGAACAGTAGAGCGGGATGCCTACAGAGAAGAATCAAAAAGCTTTATCATAGCATAAATGCACATGGAGATCAGTGAGAATATGAGATTCAAAGAGATAACTGATCCAGAAAACACGGTTTAAAAGGTATTCATCAAAGGAAACCAAATAAACACCTATTATTCCAGTATTTCCTGAGCTGACGTTTAATGTCGTATAATCGCCTTATAATCTCTTATACCTTTACACGGGCAGCTTTAACTAAAATCCAACAAGTCATATCATGTTAATATGAAAAGAATAGAAATAAAAGGGAGAAAAGGAAAACAGAGAAGAAAGTGAAACCAAATGAAAGCAGTTCGCCATCAACAATAGTCTGAGGGATTATAGTGAATATCCTGTTGGGAGAACTAAAGAAGAAGGAAGTAACTGCTGAAAAAGGTCTTAGTTCACGGGTGAAAAGGAATTACAGCGCCAGCCTTTTAAGAGGACTATTTCATGTAAACATGCAAACTGATACAAGAAGAATAGGAAGTCTTTCAAGGTCTTCTGGGGTCAATTGTTGGCGCTTTATGCGGCATAAGTGGAAGCTAAATCTGGACACGGTCTCTCTGCTTCCATAATAATAGATGCAAAAACCAAAAGGCATAACTATGAAAGAATACACACAAACAAAGATGAATGCCGTTCATCTTAAGTGGAAAATAACAAGGCATCGTTTAGCTAGATATAGGGCAAGAACATAAGGAAACCAGAGCGACACGTGTCAGCAGTGCATGTGGTCCTCATCAGGGATTTAACTGAGCTGCTCGCCCAGACCTTAACAGTTAACGTGCATCCGCTCCTACATGCACACACAGAAGCAAACCACGCGGATAAACACACCGCTAAACCGCCGACGCTCAGATCGGCCACAATGCATACGGCGTCTCCATGGGGGGGGAACGTATACGCGGATAAACCGAGAGGCCCTGCGTAAACGTTGCTGCCAGAAAGCGCCGGGCTAGCGAACGCTCTGCATACAAACACCGACGGAGTCTTTGAACTCAACGCCGGTGAGAAAAACTGCCGCTAAACAGCTACAGACGATTGCCCGTAAGCCGCGGTGAGCGCACACATCCAGTATGTGTTAAGGATTTCTTTTAATCCGAGTAAATACAACAAATCCATTTGATATCCATCTCTGAACACACACACAGACACAGAAAAAAAAGCATTCTTTCAAATACAGCTGCGTGTCATTTTTTCAAGCGGCGGGAAGGTCGCTGGGAGGGTTAGAGGCTGACACAGCTGGGAATCGTACCGCCGCGAAAACAAACAGCAGCTCAAACCGCCGCTTTCAGCGTCTTTTAGCGTCTTTCAATCAAACTTTTCTTTCGTCGCTCGACTTTGTTCTTCCTCGGGCCTCCTCTGCCTGAGCCCCGCTCCCAGCTCGGCCCGGCC
This sequence comes from Hirundichthys speculiger, assembly GCA_018398805.1. Classification (NCBI taxonomy): domain Eukaryota; kingdom Metazoa; phylum Chordata; class Actinopteri; order Beloniformes; family Exocoetidae; genus Hirundichthys; species Hirundichthys speculiger. The sequence goes on from JAGFBZ010000667.1 coordinate 150,498, forward strand.
ATCCTGCCTTTAACGTACACACACACACACAGACACACACAGATGTGCACGCGTCCAGGACACATCACAGACAGATGGTAACACCACCGTCCACTCTGCCAGGAAAAAAAGAGACGAGCAAGAGAGAGCAGAGATGAAACAGAGAGCAAACAGGGAGGACGGTCGAAGACACCTCAAACCCCGCTGGTTCACCAAATTAATTTTATTCATGCAGCCCCGACTCATAAACGCATAATTACACACTCCAGTCACAAGTAGCACCGAGTCCTTTCTGCTTAAAAGACGCGAGGGGTTCAAACCAAGTCACGCTGAAGTCCAACCGTCCCCCTTTCTAGTAATCACAAAGCAACTTCACGATAAATACAAGTGTTGTGCTCAGCTTACAGATGCCTTTATATGAATTCTTGGCATCGCAGGCCTCTAAATTTAAACGCAGCCTCTTTGCCGCAATTTGGAGGAACCCATGTGTGAAATTGCATACTGTAGAGGCAGCGTTTAAGAAGAAGATGAAAAAAAAATAAAAAGATTATCAACAGTGTTTGACTGCTGTCATGAGGACAGTTTTGCTGATCCTGTAACCGTATGAGTGCACATCAGGCTCGGACATCAGGAAACAAACTATAGATGCTCTTTAATCTGCAGCCTGATGTACAAATCAGGGACTTTTATGTAGGGGTGCACGATAACTATTGGGCCGATAACAGGAAATTATGATGTCATTCCGATAAGTCCGATATCACGACAAACAGCCCTGATAACATATATATTTTTGTCAACACGGCAGTGCCTCGCTCCCTCTGAGCCTAGAATGACCGGCAGTGAATGTTATGTTCAAGTAACGTCGGCATAATCAGAAAAACGATTCTTAATCAAGAATACCCCCTCATGCCAGAAAATAACTTGTTAAGTCGGTCATAATTTTAGTAGTTGCTAACTTGAATCGATATTCGCAGTGTTTCCCCTTATGTTACACATAAAAAAGAAAAAAAAGAGAAAAGGCTGAAAGAACGACGAGCAAACGAGGGAACGTCGGAATTTACGTTACACCTTGAATGCAGCCTGCAGCACAGCGCTGATCACAACAAACATGGCGGCGTGGAACTTCATTAAAGTTTCAGAAGAAGATAGTTTGGTGGTTATTTGTGACGAATGCTCAAAGCGAATTCTACGAGGAGGGAAGCACAAGCTTTAATACGTAAAACCTGATCAGCCACCTACAACATAACAATCACTTCCATGGAGTTTTGAAATAGCGCTAACACGAGCTAATGCTAATGTGCGCAAGCCAGCAGCAAGTCTCCCCTCTCATCTCCCTCATCTCTCTCATCTAAAGCTTCCATGAGATGAAAAAAAAAAAAAAATCACTGAACCTCATTTACTTTAATAAAGGTATTAATTTAATCGGAATCACAAGTCAAAATCCTTTAAATGTTAAATTCTATTTTTTAGTTTGTAATTCTGATGCATGTCTTTCCATCAGTTCAAGGAGCCTTTTTTTTTTTTATATTAGCAAGTAATGCACCTATTGATAGCTTTACGAAAATGTTTGAAAGGCTTGCCAGTAGTTTTTCAATGGAAAAAATAAACTTGTGTCCAAACTATTTTTGATTTTGTTCATAGTATTGATGTAATGATCTTAGGTATATGTGAGTGTTATCGGTTATCGGTATCGGCCTTTAGGAGCTCAAAGTTATCGGTTATCGGTATCGGTATTTAAAAAAGTTATCATGCATCCCTACTTTTAAGCATCTGTGAGTGAATAATCGCCTTTGTTTTCCGGTGGAATCCCTCCCGGACGCGCGCCGCCACCGACGGACTCAGAAACCATCACGCCATCAACCGCGCGGCGGTTTCCGTTCTCCGGTTGGAATCCGGCAGGAGTACGGTGTCGATTCCCAGCAGGGATTCAATTTTGAATTGCAAAAAATTCCACGTTGGATCCGGGAAACAATCAGCCGCTTGTCCGGGCGCACGGGGAAGTCTGAGCGCGGAGGAGCATGCGCGAGCGCACGCGTGTGCGCCCATTTACACGTGTTTCTGTCTTTAAAAGAAAGCCTTGTGTAAGCATGGAAACTGCCTCCCTGACATAAAAGATGCATAGAGCAGAACACACACTGAGATGTAAGACACACACACACACACACACCAAATATTCAGTGGCAGCTCTGACCTCATAATATGACAGTCATTACTCATATAGTCGTTCATTATTCATACACACGCCCAGTGACTCCAGTTTGTTCATCCTGATGAAGCATAATGGATATTCACAACCACCTAACAGACTGTCTGACTTGCTTCCAGTCGGCTGCTTCGCACAGCTAAAGAAACACAAACACACATTTGTGCAACCTCCCAAGAGCCAAAACATTGCAGCCCGGCTGGTATTCCTGCTCGCTCTGACTAACTCGGATCTTGTAATTCTTGTCAATTCTTCACGACGCAAAGGAAATTAAAATGTCTCATTATTTCTTTTACTTGGCTTCAAAAGTTGACTTTACAAAGTTCTTTTTTTTTTTTTTTTTTAAATCAGGAGACGACAAAAAAAAATGTTCGTCTGGAAAATAATCATTCAGTGCAACGCATCGTCAGTATCCTAATTTGCTTTTTTTTTTTTCTTCCTACAAATATCCCTTTGTGCACATTTCCATATAAGTCATGACAGAAAGGTGATTGTCTTGAAGACTTGATCGCGGTGATCTGTTTCCCTCTCCGCAGACGGTGATGCACAGCTCGCACACGACTCACATGACTCGTCATTTTTGTTAGCAAACATGTCACAAGAAGAGATGAGCATTGATTTCAGATGCAACCGCGCCGTCGCTCAAACCTCTATCACCAGCGGCCGGGCGGCGGAAAACATGATGATCTATAAGGAGGCTGGACAGACGGCAGGTGCAACCTTTCGGTTTCAGAGTCTTTCATGCAGGTGAATCTGACGTCCAGCCGGGTCAAAGCACCCAAACTAGATGTCGGGTTAAAGTTTGGGCTCTGGGACACTTTGTGTTGTCAGATGAGGTTATCAGATGCAAAGAGAACAATGGAAACTCTCATCAAACTCTGGGACTGGCGGCAAATAAGCTGACTGCCAAACAACAAAAGGACATGCATGTGGACGCTTATATGAAGAGCTGCCGACATACGAGTTACAAGCTCCTCTTGGACAGAACCACGCAGCTCAATACCAAACGCTAAAAGTCTCCAGCGTTCACATTAGCTGTTCTTGGTAGTTTTCATTTGATCACAAAGTTCAAGGCACTTTTCTAGGCCCAGGACTTTCAGACTCTTAACTACATGTTCTAAACATATCTGCTACCACGTTCAAATTGATAAATATTATGTAAAAACAGCATTAGCTATTAGCAACTTCTGGGTCCTGCAGCTTGCTGCAAACACTAACCTGACGTTCAAACCCGGACAATTTAATTTCAAACACAGAGCCTGAACAGCGAGAAGGGACTAGCTTACGACGTCGAGCTGCCCCCGTTCATTTTCAAGACGTCGCGCAGCCTAGCGTAACGCGGCGCGGCTTCCTCGAGCAGCGGAGATAAGCTTTCTGTTCTCGTAACTTCATCAGGGCGGTATTTGGTTATTTGTGATATCATGTATACAGTCATGGAAAAAATTATTAGACCACCATTTTTTCTTCACTTTCTTGTTCATTTTAATACCTGGTACCACTAAACGTCATCATGTGACTAAAACAGACAGAAAAGAAAACACTGAATGCATAAAAGCAGTGTTTTTGGCAGTACAACGCCATAGCTATTGATGAAAAAACTTAAGTGATTTAGGTTATAATCAAGAAAACTATGGAAAATGGTAAGATATCAGCTCTTAAATAAAACTCTTATGAGCAATCTTTGTGGTTATCGTTATGTTTGTCCAAACAAATGTACCTTTAGTTGTACCAGGCATTAAAATGAACAAGAAACTGAAGAAAACAAGGGTGGTCTAATAATTTTTTCCATGAGTGTATGTTGACCTGATAAGGTTTGGTTGTTTTGGTGGGAAAAGGGGTTTGTCTATTGGGGGAGGTGGGGGTGGGGGGGAAGCTACTCCCACTGATGGGAACTGTACTCACGTGGCAGGTTTGACTTTTGACAGAGCAGCCAAAAAAAGAAAGAGAGAGATAAGAGCGACCAGGATGGAGAACTGAAACTGAAACTTCATTTGGTTTGCGGTGTCGCCGTCTTTTAAGCGTGCGCCCAGCAGTCATGATCGCGGAGCTAAATTTGCAGCACTGATTCTCGACCACGAACATCCGGGCCACTGAACACATCCGGGCATGCGGGGGCCATAGCAACCAGGCCGAGAGGGCAAACAAACGCTCACTGTTGCTAGCAAAGCCGATGCATTTTGCATTTTGTGCCTGTTCTGTCTGATTCCGTGCAGTTTACGAACTGTTGTGTGTTCAACTGAACCAACAATGTTGCTCGCTAGTCACATTTGTCATTTTCTATGATTCCTAGCGAGGCTACTGAGCCTGAAAGAAGAAGAAAA
>JAGFBZ010000667.1:160000-373192 GCA_018398805.1 Hirundichthys speculiger
AAACTACCTCGCCGAGCTGCAGGGGACATCAGAGCCCGTTTAGACCTGGCATTAAAATGCAGTTTTAGAGCTCCCATCACAAGGAGCCAATACAAATCCAAGGTCCGAACAAATTTCAGGACAAATTCCACCGCTGGTTGGGGGTCAAAATCAGGGGTCATAATCATGTTTAGCATCGCTCCTGGGAGCGTTTATTAGAAGAAGTACGGTAATTTAGCAGCTACATCACTTGATTTTGTACCAAAATGACCACAATAAAGCTCTTTGTCAATTTTAGTTATTCTTTGTGTTTGTGACACGTATCCTTTGCGGAATAAAGTTTAGAAAATACAAAGTCAGCATTTGAAAATAATGCATTTGTTGTTATTGGTGTTAGCGTGTTAGCGATGTAGTGTTAGCGTTTGTTTCTTGGGAGGTTTTTTTTGTCGATGGAGCATGAAGGTTGGATCCAATCGCTCAACATGCATGAGAAGACGCATGCTAGTGACTGGTTGCGAACATGCACAAGGAGCTGGCCACTTGTTAGCGCAGATTTCTCAGGGTGGATGCTCACGCAAGGTCTGACCAGCACCTAAGAGGTTCAGAAAAGTAACGATGAAGACAAAACGAAAGCAAAAGAGTGCATGCGGTCCAGCTGAGCAGTGGCTTCCGTCCTCAGCGGGAACCTTCAGGTTCCACCAGGTACGTTTCAGCAGCTGAGCGCCACCTGCCTGACTCCATTTGTGTCATCCGAAGCATTCGAGGCGACGCGAGAATCGCCGGGTAAAGATGGATTTCTTGCCGTCACTCCTAAAACCTGCTCCGTCTCAAGGTGTGTCGAGTCACGTGGATGCGACGTTGGCGGTGAGACAAAATGGATGCGGCTCACATGGCGCTTCTTAAACCGATCAGCGGTGCTGCTTTCTGCATCTTCAAACTGACCTTTCATTCATGAATCATTGAAAAAAAAGTTTTTCCAACAGAATTATTCACTTCTAAAGATGTTTTCTATTAATATTTTAGTTACTTCTGTGGAAATCACACAATCATTTCAGAAAACGATGACAAACTGTATTTTCCCCTCACGTGTCCATAGATACTCACAGTTTTAGGTTTATATATTCTGTGTCCAGTTTGCACAGGCGCGCATGGATTCAAGTTTTTCCCGAGTAAGAAAACAATAATTTAAATTGTAACGCACTGAATGGATGTGGGATGACTTCCTATCGTTCACTCGAGCGACTAATGTGCAACTAAACCATCCAGACCGGTGCACGTACAGGAAAACCACTTACATACAGCCGTCTACTACAGATGAAAGGCTTAAGACTTCAAGACTTCAGGCAGTTCTTAAGTTTCCAGTAATCTCCCTCCACAGACACAATCCCAAACTTCAGATAACTTTAATCACAGGATAAAAAAATGGTCTTTTTCAAAGCACCCAGCCAAACAGTCCGGGATCTGACTCCGTTTGCCATCCACTTCCTGGAAACGCCACGCCTCCATCACATTCCTCTGCCCTGTCAAAACACAGCTCCCCTCTCCCACTGGCTGATGGGAAACCGCCGGCGTTCCTTATAGGCTGTTAGCGAGGGGGCGCTGGGCGGGAGGAAGTCAAAGCTGATTCCAAAGAAGCAGCGGCAGCAGCCCATTCCCAAGGAAAGACTACACTTATGTAACTGTGCACGCACACACACACCGACACATACACACGGTGTCAAGACAGACCGCAAATAACGGTCGGAGGAAAAAGAAAAGGTGAAGAGAGAAAGAAAGGGGGACTGAGAACGGGGGAGAAAGAGAAGGAAAGAGGAGGTTGGGAACAAAACAAAGAGGAAATGGCTATTTTACGCTCGGGTCAGGAGCTCCAGCATGTGCGCGTGTCACCGAGGGACGGCAAAAGGTTAATAATCACCCGCATCAAACCTGAGCCCCTAAGCATGATGGGATCTGTAGTTCTGTGGGAAACAAAGCGCTTTAATGCAACCCGATCGATATTATCAGCTGTCTGGGACTCAAGAGTTATCTGTTAACGAAAAAGGGAGCAGAAAGGACATCAGATGAAGAAAGTCAGCAGAGAAGCGAAGGGAAAGAAGGAAGAAGAAGAAGAAGAAGAAGGGATGAGCGTACGTGGAGGCAGAAATGTGCGGAATCCTAATTGTGTTATCGCTGCAGAGCAAACATTCGACCCGTCTGTCGCACCGCAGACAGCAGGCAGTTAGTGAGTCTGTGCGCGGCCGTGCGCACGGGAGGGAACGAGAAAATTAAATGAGTCTGCCGAATTAAGAGCCGAGCCAAGAGTTTAAGATGCACTCCTCACTTTTTTTTTTTTTTTTTTTTTTTTTTTTTTTCACGGAGGCAGAGCATTTACAATAAGCTCTATGTTGCGCTGGGAGCTGCTACCTCCAGCAGGAGCTCACATCTGCCGGGGCGAGCCCTCCCTCCTGCAGCTGCACGACTGCGTGTGTGTTTGCGTGTCTGTGTGTGTGTTTGTGTGTGTGTGTGTGTGTGTGTGGTTGGGCCGGGGGCCAGTAGGCTGTAAACCCACAGCAGAGGCCCTGACAGTCCAACGCTTGCCACGTAGCAGCGACGTAACTCAACAGGGAGGAGAGAGGAAAGCAGGATCTGCATTTAAGTGTACAGAAGAGAAAAAAAAACACACACGAAAGGAGATTAAAACAAAATCAAAGCGTCAATCAAACACGGCGAGCGAAAGGCGACAGCTATGACAGCCGGACCGTTTCCTGCTGACTGACGGCGTCTTTGATTTACCAGCCTGCGACTCCTGACACGCTAACCATGACACACCGTCTCAAACACAAGACTCGCTTGTATCCTCACCACATCCTCGTCGCCTTCGTGAGAAGGGCGGGGTGAACCTGACGACCAGCCGTCGTCCCGGCCGCATCCATCAGTCCGATCGCCGGTGCCCCGAGAACATGCCGTATTCTTATTTTTCTTTTTTTTTTTATTCTCAGTGTGTGTTTAATACTGAGGAAGTGGCTATTTTCCCACAATCACATGAAGATGACTCACTCTTCTTCATGGCAGCGCTTCCAGATTTTTCTTCTCCTTTTGTCCTTTTCTCCCCCTCCTCCTCCTCCTCCTTCTCCCCTTTTTTCCACCCAAACTCAACCCCCTCGTCCCACTCCGCTGCAGTTAGGAGTTTTCTCCGCTAAGAGCTTCGCGCACCGAGCCCGAGGACGGCTCACGGCAAAAACCCCTCCTAACACCTCGGATCTCCGAGGCTCAGCCCGGCCACATCCGGAAAGGCCCGACTTAAAGGTCGGGAGACTAAAAGCTGAACCGGGATGACCGGTGGCAGGAGGACTGAAGGTGCACGGACGCACACAAACGCAACCTGGCTTCCTTTGCATGGGTAGCATGCTATTAATATTAATATTCATCTGGAATCATCCGCCTTTAAGTCTAACTAATCCGGACATATAATGACTCTTATACAGCTGAACAAGGCTACAGTGACCTACAGTTAGTTCTGGGCAATATGACGATACATATCGTGGGGACAATATAAAAGTGTGTATCGTGCCATTTCTCTTCTATCGTTTCTATCGTTTCTAACCTAATTTTATCAATTATTACAGCAAATATGTAATTAAATAACCTGCAACGATAAATTTGATAGAATCATATCTACTTCTACAAAGTAGCCTTTTATGTTTGCACTTTTATTCAAGGTTAATGCCTTAAACAGAGTTCTCTTCAACCCTGATGTTTACTTTAGACACTTTATATTGGTTTGCAAACTTTGCACTACAAGGTTACAGATTTCAGAAAGTTGAAAAATAATTTGTGTTTATTTTTTATAGCTGAACTTCAGTGCAAAAATGTGTTTTTCCTCTCAGAAACTGTTGTGCACTTTTAAAAAAAAATGTGAAAGCTACTGTACCTCTGTACCTACCTGTTTTTGCTGCACTAAAATGTATGTTTGTGACAGTTCAGCTAAATGTCCTTTCAAAATAAAGTTGAAAAGTAAGCAATGAAATTTTTGTCAAACTTTTCAGAGAATAACTGAAAACATACTTTATTATGGTATATCGTGATATATATCGTTGTCGTGATATAAAATAGTCCATATCGTGATATATGATTTTTTTCCATATCGCCCAGCACTACTGTCAGCAATGCTACACCAAAATAAAATAACTTGTAACCACAACTTGACAAAAACCTGATGGAGAGACAGAGCACGTGAACACCGTGCTCGTCCTACGTGTCAGCTCTGCTGCTCGCTCTTCTTGAAATTTTGATTTCCCTGAATCCTAGCTTGGCTCTGGCGCGACACATGTTGCTGAAAACACGACGCTCGCTCGTGCGCTCCGCCCCTTCGTCTCTGCAGAGGAACTGGGTGTAACGCTGCCTTTCGGTGGGAACCTCAGCCTTTCGGAGTCACTGTTTTTCAGAAATGCATGTTATTTCCAAGTCATAACCGACTCTCGTCGCCATGGTGACGCGAAGGGAGAAGTGAACTCAAGTTCAAACGTTTTCTCTTTTGTCACCACACACACACACACACACACACACACACATACAGATGAAGAGCTTTCAGCAGACCTCGCAGACGCATCAGATTTGCATTTGTCTCCTGGAAACATGGCAGGATTGTCCTGCTGTGACATTATACAGCATTTTCAGTTTTCCCTTCATCACTGTGTAATACAGGTGTGTGTGATACAGGTGTGTGTGATACAGGTGTGTGTGATACAGGTGTGTGTGATACAACCCTTCAGTCCAGGTAGGTCCTTTTTCCAAGCGGCTTCCATGGACTGATGAATATTAGTTAAACTTTGATTTATACGCACCGGCGGCCTTAAATGCCTCCATCCTCTCTTCCTCCACTCCCTCATGTCCCCCCCGCTCCTCCTGCACCCCCCCCCCCCCCACCTCCAGCTTTAACCTGTCTCCGTCCTCCCCCCTCCCCATCCTCCTCCCCCCACTGTGCACACAATCGGCCCTGCTTCCCAAACAAACCCTCCACCTTCAAAAGACAGCCGCCCATTCAGAAGATTTTGGAGAGAGGGGGGAGGGGGGGGAGGGGGAGGAGAGCAGCCCTGGATAAGGTTGGGGTGGGGGTGGTGGGGGGGTGTGGTAGGGGTGGTGGGGGGGGGTGTCAAGCTCTCATTCCCACTAAATTGTCCCACATGGCTGAGCGTGCTTAGTTTAAACAAACACAGTCATTTCCTCCTCGCCGCACACACGCATTATTACGAGCATGTCGGAGCTCAAAAAACAAGCATGAGCGCACGTGCGCGTCATAGACGGTACGCTCTTGACAGGTAGCACGCAATAGCGGTGGTCCGAACCGACATCAGCGTCCGGACTCCTCGGTGCGGCACCGAGAGGTAAGATGACGCGTCGCAGGTCACGATCACGAAGAACGAGCGAAGACGCGGTTTCGGTGAAGGGTTTCGCACAATGAGAGAGAAAAAAATAAAATAAAATAAATCAGGGCGCCCTGAACCGCATGATCCACAATCAACACAAACTAATGGCTTCCTGAGGTTACGGCCCAAAAACCGCCACGGATGAGACTCCGGCATCGGTCGCTGGACAAATACACAAAACACGACGACATGTTTGTGCGTTGAGAGTGACGTGGAGGATGTGGTCGATGGGAGGGTTAAAGTCACACTGACGTTAGTCAAGTCACCCGTCTGACAACAGAAAACAGCTTTAGTCTGTTTAAAATTATGCTGTAGAGTTTTTAAAGTGAAACTGGAATCCAGTACTAGCACACCGTGAAACCTCTGAGGTCCAAGTTAGCCTGGAAGCAACAACAACCAAAGCTTTTGACATGGTTAACCGTTTAACCGTTAACCGATAACAGTAGCTCTAACCGATTAATACTAACGATCAATTTTGTTTTTAAGCTACGTAATTCAATCAACTCATGGGGTTGTGTCGACAGGTGCAACAGGCCTCTGATTGGTCAATTCTACATCCGCGTAGAAAAGAGCGCGTCATCAAAAAAATGAGGAAGTACCCACATCTGTACGATTCTGGTTCTCCACACTACAAAGACAGCACATATTCTAGTAATTCATGGAGGGAGATAGCGATGAATGTGGGTCTGGATACGACAGAGACGGTGAGGAAGTGGAAAAACGCAAGAGATAAGTTTAGTAAGTTTAGCTAGTTCGTGATTGTCGCTCTTGCGTTGTGGCGTGGAATAACATAGCGGAGACCGCGCTAGCATAAATCAACAAGCATCGACAAGCTGACGGCGACAAATTGCCGAGAGAAGTATACACGGGGAAGTGTCCACATGCGTCCACGACAACGCGCGAACATCGCGGCAGCCAACCCTCCCGGACTTATCGGTTAACGGTTATTAATCGTTAAAGGGCGTCGGTTAACGGTCATAAAAAAAAAAAAAAATCCAAAATGTGCATCCCTACTTTTGACCCAAAAAACTGAATCCAGAACTTGATAAAACACGACCCTGCTGAGCAGGCCTCATGCTACGAGGCTAAAAACAAAGCTAACAGGAACACACACCCTGCAGCCTCTGCTATCTGTCACTGGTTTCACCGTAGGTGACGCCACAGACCGGGTGAGGTGAGTAAAGGTCCGCTTAGTACCATGATCGACCCCTAAAGTCTGCATCGTTTTCTAGCGCGAATGCTCCGTCTCAACGACGTCATGATTCCTGGTCTCTGGCTGGAGGAGGGGAGCTTGGGCACGGTTGAGGATATGCATCATCTACACCCGTTTATTCCCATGACGGTCACCCTGCTGGAGCCCATCCCAGTTGGCTTCAGGTGAAGGGCAGCGGTACAGTCCAGGTTAGACCATCACAGGACCTGCCATAATGCAGAAATGATCAAATCTGAGATGGCTGCAGACAGGAGGATCAATCCTGTCCTGGTCATGGCACAGCACAGCTCGGATAGAGTGAACGAGCCCTGAAATAAGAGAAAAACCTCACGGACCCATAATCTGATGTCTAAAGGGAGATGCGCTGCAATTCATTTTTATCTGGAGTTTGAACAGATATCTTTATCCAGCAACCTGGAGCACTTTATATCTAAAACAGAGACAGAAGAGCCTGAGAGCTACTGATGTTCTGGAGTTAAATGGACTAAAAAGACCCTGGAAAACTGGAAAACTGAAATCAGCCGAAACTGGGAGCCTCAGATCAAATCAATGACGTAAATGTTTATTCTGAACATGTTTAGTCATCGCAGTAATCACAGCTCGCTTGGCAGCTGATTAATCCAAGATTTTTTTTTATTTTTTTTGAGCATAAAAGCAATAGTTGGGATGTCACAGCATCAGTCAAACTGAAACATATTTGAATGCATTCTGGGTAATGGAAGAATGCAAGATCAGCGAAGGCTGCATGTCATGATTAAAAAAAAAAAAAAGAAAATTATATCTGTACGCCTGCATACCTACAGCAGCCCCCCCCCCCCCCCCCAGCGAGGTTGACGTTAAACCTTCACAAGCTCAAAGACTTTCCGCATCACAATGTGTTTCAGTGAACTGACCTGCAAACATTGTAATCAGCTCGACATTACAAGCAGCTAGTAAAGAGGAAGGGGGGGGGTGGGGGGGGTGGGGGTGGGGAGGGACGACCACAGAGTCCAGACAATAAGCCCACATTCACTGCCAGCGGACCTGCTGCCATCCGGGCCCGCACGCAGCACGCCTCTGCCACTAACGCCGGGCCCCGTCGGGGGCCGGGTGCCACGAGTCCTAATTAAGACGGCCGCGCCGAGTCGAGACGTAAATTCCAGACGTGCACGGACGCACGCCGGTGAATAAACTAACATCTTTTTGGAAGGACATTGACGTGGACGAACCCCCGTCTTCCCCTCCACCTCCAAGAGATCATGGGTTTTATGGGCCATGAAAAAGCCCGCTCAGGTGGGCGGAGAGGGTGTGCGGGCGCTGAGAGAGGAAGACTGTTTAGTCACACCTAAACGGGAAACCTGTCTCGCCCCTCGCAGACGAGACGACAACCGAGTCTGCGAGGAGCACGCACAGACGCGAAAACGTCCTTTTTATGCGCTTAATTATAAGACAAGAGTTCACGACTGAGTTTGCGAATGTTCTCGTGTGCGGAAAAAAAAAAAAAAAAAAAAGACGAGAGAGAGGGGAGACGGGGGCGGGCATCGGCGTTTGATCCATTAGACGAGAACTGAGCTGATAAATGAGAGAAGACACTTCTGGGAATAGCAGGCCAATGGAAAAGTGTACATACAATCACTTGTTCCCTAGCATCAAACACACACACACACTTATAACACCCCTCCCCACAGCATGGGGTCAGGAGGTCACATTCCTCCTCCTCAATCAGCCTCAGGATTTCACACACTGGTTCAGAGGTGTGTGTGTGTGCGTGTGTGTGGTTCTGTGTGTGTGTTGGGATGAGAGGTCGGGATATTTTAGTGATTTGTGGGGGGTCCGGCTCGAGGGCAGGGAGGGTAGAGGTAAAGGGAACCAGGGGACTGAAGGGCATGTCTGCAACAGGTCCGGGGAAAAGCTAGGAAATTAATTTTTCAATCCCCCCAAAACAAGTTTTTTTTTTTTCAAATTGTGACTTGACTGACGTCTCAGTCGAGGTTCGAATGGGTCGTTTATCAACTTCGACTTTTATCTGTAGAGCTCTTTACAACAAAGTGCCTTCCATTAAAATCCACATTAAAACAAAACAATTTAAATTAGACATAGCAATACACTTGAAATTAAATTAAAAAATACAGTCATGGAAAAAATTATTAGACCACCATTTGATCTTCAGTTTCTTGTTCATTTTAATACCTGGTACCACTAAACGTCATCATGTGACTAAAACAGACAGAAAAGAAAACACTGAATGCATAAAAGCAGTGTTTTTGGCAGTACAATGCCATAGCTATTGATGTAAAAACTTAAGTGATTTAGGTTATAATCAAGAAAACCATGGAAAATGGTAAGATATCAGCTCTTAAATAAAACTCTTATGAGCAATCTTTGTGGTTATCGTTATGTTTGTCCAAACAAATGTACCTTTAGTTGTACCAGGCATTAAAATGAACAAGAAACTGAAGAAAACATGAGTGGTCTAATAATTTTTTCCATGACTGTATCTCACATCATGACTTGTGTATTAAAAGCCAGTCTAAATAAATACGTTTTAAGACTGGAATTTAAAAAGCCCTTATTCCAGATTATTCCAGACCAACGGATCGACACCCAGGTATCAGGCCGAGCCACAAGCTGCACAATTTTTTAATTTTTTTTTTTTCTTTTTGAATTTGAACGACAAACTTGTCATCAGCGTCCATCAGCAATTTCCTATTCATCTGTAGTTATTAGCCTCGTGGAGACGGGGCGAGAGCGGCAGAATGAGGGAGAAATGACAGGTATGCGGAGCTGAGACGGGGGGGGGGGGTCAAAAAGCATCTGCAGGCCATGAATGGAGTGACAGAAAAGGAGGAGGAGGGAGGAGGGGAGGGGGGGGACTTTAACAAGGAAAAGCAATAAAAAATGTTGGTTTGCATTAAAGAGCACCTCCTTCCTCCTCAGTAGAGGCCTCGGCTACCGCGACGCTGCCAAACCGCCACCACGTGACGGCGCTCGTACATGCAGGCACAGATGGCGCGCACGCACGACTTCCAATCCCGATCCCGAAAAAAGCCTAATAATTAAAAATATAGCCACTTGCACACAAACCGAGCCACACGAGAACCCCGAGCCCACAGAGGACTTAAAGACACTTGAGATTCGCACTCAAACTGCTCACAGCTTCATTAAAACCAGCCATTAACCGCCGGCGGAACTTTCCACGGGCCCGCCAACCGGCGACGCCAACGCGCCCGGCATGCTAATGCAGGCACCTGATGATGCGCACGCACGCACGCACCGGGGAACCGTGCAAGGACGCAAGCGGAGCGGGTCGACCCAAGTGCAGCAAAGCGCGTCGGAACGGCTTCAGTTTTCCTTCAGGCTGCTTGATTTCGCCAGCTTACTAGAAACCTGACGGGCCAGTCGCTACGTTCCAAGCTTTTTATCGTCTTTTTCAGAATCATTTAACATCATTTTCTCTTCTTTTATCCCAGTTCTGCTATAGCAGTGTTTCCGGGAAGTCACGTGTCGCATCGTGTGCCAGCTGAACGGTTTATAAGCCACTGAAACATTGCTTTCTGTTGATGCTTACTTCACAGCGTTTAAATCTGTCATCTCTTTTGATGCAAACATACAATGGCAAACAATTTGCCTGCAGTGCGATAAATCAGTCACCAACTACTCATTTAGTGCATAAAATAGCAATAAATGATTAAAGAGTTCCCAAACGGGAGGTTTTTTGGGGATAAGGAGACGTCTTTAAATTGCTGCTTTTGGCCTAAGCAGCAGAATAAAACTCCTAAGTTAATTTAAATAATTGCTATGCATGAGAAGGAAAAGCCAAAAAAAGGAAAAGAGAAAAGAAATGTGGTTTCGGCTTCTCTGCTGGAGCAGCGCGGTGATGTCATGACCTCGCAGCGCTGGTTTGAACCTGGGTCGGGGTCTTTCTGCGTGCAGCTTGTTTCTTTGTTCTTCGGGTACCGACGTCCAACAGTCCGAAAAAGAAACACGCGGGGTTGGACCGGCGATTCTAAATAACGCGTTCTACGGCTGCTGGTCTCGGCATCCCTGTGAGGGTCAGGTGACCTATCCGGGCTGGACCCGCCTCCATCTCATTTAGCCTTAAATCGCTGGTCCTTGCTTTATATTAAAACTCATTATTGTTAAATACATTTACAGTTTCAGGCACGTCCAAGCGGACCAAGGTCCTGGTACCCCGCCAGATCACCTCTCCTGGATGGCTTGGGAACGCCGGTATTCCCTAAGAAGAGCTGGAGGAGGTGGCTAAGTAGAGGAGGTCTGTTGACCCTCAACTCAGATAAGTAGAGATACTAGAAGGACACTGGATATCTGATATTTGCGAAATCCTGATGCGATACATCCCTAGTTTTCTGCTTGGTTTAAAAATATTTTACAGAAAAAAAAAAAATCATTATTTGACATGTAAGTTGTGTTTCTCTGGTCGTCCCTAGTTTGCCCGGTGATTCCGTACATTTTGTGTGCTAATGAACTATCCTACTGAGATTAGCCGTAATAATACGGGTATTTCATAACAGAAAAAAAAAAATGTTCATGTTACTGGAGACTAAGGCTGTTACACGATATTTGGCTCACGATACGATATATATCGATATCCATCTTACAATACATTTACATCATTTTCCGAAAGATTTTAAAGGGACAAAGTGATTTTGGTGACATCTTGTGAGTGTTCCAATGACTTTGTTTGAATTAACTGAACTGAAAGCATCAATTACACATTATACAGTCATGGAAAAAATTATTAGACCACCCTTGTTTTCTTCAGTTTCTTGTTCATTTTAATGCCTGGTACAACTAAAGGTACATTTGTTTGGACAAACATAACGATAACCACAAAGATTGCTCATAAGAGTTTTATCTAAGAGCTGATATCTTACCATTTTCCATGGTTTTCTTGATTATAACCTAAATCACTTAAGTTTTTACATCAATAGCTATGGCGTTGTACTGCCAAAAACACTGCTTTTATGCATTCAGTGTTTTCTTTTCTGTCTGTTTTAGTCACATGATGACGTTTAGTGGTACCAGGTATTAAAATGAACAAGAAAGTGAAGAAAAAAATGGTGGTCTAATAATTTTTTCCATGACTGTATATATCACAGAATCGATAAAATCGCTCAGCTCTACTGGAGACGTGGACCTTCTTCTTCTCCTTGGCCTTCAGAGTGAGCTGATTATCTTTTCCTCTCCCTACGATAAGAATCACAATAAAAATGACAAACGATGCACAAATTTTCTTCCCCTAAATGGGCGGTTATCAAATAAATGATCAAATTAAATTTATTTCATAAATTAAATAAAACAAGCGGCCAGCGCCACATGCTTCACAACACGGGGACGCCTGCATTTTTGCTTAGTCTGTAATTTAACAAGAAGATCCCGACCAATGCCAGTCATTCGACAATCAGCCCGATCAATCAATCAGGAAAATCCAATACTATGTATCCCACAGAGAGAGGAGAGGAGAGGAGGAGAGGAATAAGGACATGGGAGGAGGAAGGCTGAGAGAACCAGAAGTTGAAAGGTCCCTTTTATCTCCTTCTAAATCAACAAAGTCAACAATGTAGGAAATTATCAAGGGAGACCAAAAAAGAGGTGGTGGGGGGTGGGGGGGGGGGGGGTGACGGGACTTTAGAGAGTGAGAGAGAGGGAGGACGGCAGGGAGGCAGAGGGAAAGAGACGGGGAGAGTAAACATTGCATGTCTATGCCAAGCAAACATGGGATGCTGGGATACTTCAACAAAACGCCAGCGTTCATACAGCAGAGAAAAGAGGGACTTAGAGAGAGAAAAGGAGAGAAAAAACAGAGAGAAGAAAAAAGCTGGGAAATGGAAAGTGAAAGCAACTGCACATGCAAAAAAGACCTCCTTTGTGAATCGATCAAACAATTCAAAAAGATCCTCCCAAACCTCCAGCTCTGCATCACTCCCGAGTGCAAACGTGTGTCACGCTCCGACTGCGACCTGGAAAGTTCTGGTCAAGCGGCTCCGTGCGTGTTGGGTCAAGCAGCTTCAGTGCATTCCATTTGTACTTGGAAGTTGGAGTTAGGTTCCTAGTCAGAGGTTTCAACTGGAACAACCCCTGAGGTCAGAATTCCAGCTGAGGAAGTTGCAGGAACCTCACCGACCCCGACTTCAGAATCCTGCATGAATCCTGCACGGCTGCTGCCCTCGTCGACGACGGAACCGCTCGGTGTGACGCCGTGCAGCGCTAACTTTCAAGGTGAACGGAGCACGGCGTTAGCGTCGTTTACTGTCAGAGGGAAAGGCAACCATGCTTGGGTTCCCTCTCTGCAGGACAACGTGTCAGAGAAGTCCTCCTCCAACTGGACTCCAGGTGTTGATCAGGGGTTATAATAGTTTTGGATTTTCCATTAGTTTTTTTTAGTTTAGTTTTAATTCGTTTTTAGAGCAGTTTTGCTAGTTTTTATTCATTTTTGTTTTGAAATACTTCGTTTTAGTTTAGTTTTTATTAGTTTCTAGTGAAGCACTGAACTTTTGGAAGGCTATCAGTCACATTGTCATGTTTACATTCCGGTCTCAATAAACATATTTATCAATGCGTCTTCCCTCTTGTGGTGTTCCTGCGTATTTACTGACCAGCAGCTATCTGGTCTCCATGGAAACAGTCCATTATATATATATAATATATGCTGTTTTCTCCCGTTCCTTCCCAACGCTGACTGGCCTGCAGCTGTAGCTTCTCTTTCCAGGGGGCTAGCTTAGGCTAGCTTATCCAGGTAGTCTTGGTTAGCCTTCTTTAAAGGGGGCTAGCTTAGGCTAGCTTATCCAGCTAGTCTTGGTTAGCCTTCTTTCCACGGGGCTAGCTTAGGCTAGCTTATTCAGGTAGTCTTGGTTAGCCTTCTGGTGTGAGCTTTTCAAATGGATTTTCAGATTTGTGGAGTTTTTTTCTCCTTGAGAAGTATTCCACACATTGTATCACCTGCTTCTACAACAAGGCACTTATTTTTATCGTTAACAAAGTCGTAGTCAAAGAAATCCCAACTTTTGCCGCAGCCATCACAGCTGATCACTTGTTGTTGTACGGCGGAGCGAAGTTAATAGATTTCAAAAGTTCATGAGGGAAAAAAATTACAAACATGGAAAACGAAGGACGTTCTTGACATTATTATAGTTAATTTTAGTTCGTTTTATAAACACATAATACAGTTTCAGTTAGTTATCGTTATTTTAAAAACTCTCGTTTTTATTTTATTTCAGTTAACGAAAATGTTTTTTCAGTTCTAATTTTCGTCATTTCGTTTGTTGTCGTTAACGATAATAACCTTGGTGTTGATCTCTTGCTCGATCGCAGCTAGCCCGTGACCACTCGTCCCGCTACAAGGAAGCAGGAAGCGGCCCGCTCGCTCGAACCGAGCGGTCGCTCCGGGTTACAGCGACGGCGAGGGCAGCGATCTCTCCGGGAAGCACACCTGTTGCACCTGGAGAAGCGGATGACTCGTCTGACTTTATGAAAACTGCAAACAGCACCCGCAAAGGGCAAAAGAAAACTTCCAAACATGGACGGACAACAAGGACAGCTTGAAACAGCCGTCATCAGCAGTTATACACGGAAACGATGACTGATTATCTGATGACGTGACTCTCAGATGAAAAACGTCGGATAAACCAGCTGAGCATTTGTCATCGCCTTATTTCCAAAGTATGAAGAGGTGATGAGTTTGCGCTTGGAATTTTGGCAGGAAATCGTGTCATTATTTATTAAACACAACGATGAATCCTCTGCCATTTGATTTATCACGTACTGCAGGTTCTTGTGTTTTCTGACCCCATTATGAATTTCTCCTGATAACGTCCATTCGATATCAGTGAATGAGCGTAAACGGGCTCCGGACCGCAAAGTAACAGGATCCAAACAGCCACAGAGTTTTTCCTCCCGCTCTTCATCGCCTCTTTCACCGGCTCCCAAACTCTTTCCAGGGCAGCATTGTTTTGACGGCGTAACTCTATCGCTCCGCCGGCTTCTGTTCCCGACACACAAGAACAGCTCCGTAACTTTACCCGTCGGATAACGCGTTCCTGGGTTTCTGGTCAAGACACACGAGCCCGCGCGCACAATGGCAGGTGTCATCCCGCCCATCCCCTGACCTCATTTCAACCAGGTGCACCGGGGAGGTTTTTACCGGGACGTCAGCAAACCACAACCTGGTGCAGGTGGAGACGTCCATCATGAGACAACAAGCTGTCCTCATGAGTCTTAAAAGAAACCCTTTATGCCCTTATCTCTCCAGACACGGAGGTATTGATGAAATCTTAGTGGTATATTTTGGTCCAAAATACCACAGTGAAACAGTACGAAAGCACCGTTTTCAGTCATGTCTGAACAGCTGTATACACAGCAGCTGGTTTTAGGGGGAGGGGTCACAGCTTCACGCCACAAATATCTGGGGTGCAGAAAATTCAGAGTGATGCCTGGTGCAGATAAAGACGGAGAATCCGGCACTCAGCTGTGTCTGTGATGTCACAATACCCTGCAAACTACTCATCGTCAAGACTTGCGGACATGCAAACACAGCGGCAGGGTTGTGTAACCTTGAGGTTTTTCAGCTGGTAGTCACTTCACACACCCAACTATAGATCTATCAAGGTGATTTTTTAAAATTCTTTTTTCTCCTTTTGAGTATTTTGTCCCAATTAAAATGTGTGGGAAGTAGGGATGCACATTTTGGATTTTTTTTTTATGACGGTTAACCGACGCCCTTTAACGATTAATAACCGTTAACCGATAAGTCCGGGAGGGTTGGCTGCCGCGATGTTGCGCGCGTTGTCGTGGACGCGTGCGGACACTTCCCCGTGTATACTCTGTGCCGCCATCAGCTTGTCGCAGAGACGCCGCCGTCACTTTTGATTTATGCTAGCGCGGTCTCCACTATGTTATTCCACGTCCACAACGCAAGAGCGACAATCACGAACTAGCTAAACTTACTATACTTATCTCTTTTTTTTTTCCCACTTCCTCACCGTCTCGGCCGCATCCAGACCCACATTCATCACTATCTCCCTCCATGAATTACTAGAATATGTGCTGTCTTTGTAGCGTGGAGAACCAGAATCGTACAGATGTGGGTACTTCCTCGTTTTTTCGACGACGCGCTCTTTTCTACGCGGATGTAGAATTGACCAATCACAGGCCTGTTGCACCTGTTGACACGCCCCCATGAGTTGATCGAATTACAGTAGCTTAAAAACAAAATTGACCGTTAGTATTAATCGGTTAGAGTTACTGTTATCGGTTAACGGTTAAATGGTTAACCATGTGCATCCCTAGTGGGAAACATTCCATCCCTGTCCACTAAAAAAACCGCGTTTCCACAAAAATTACTTAAGGTCAGTCCTGTTGTTTAATTGATACAAATAAACTACCTTTCTTGACCTTCTTTCTATTCAAATGGAGGAAAACAAACTGAAAATTGACTTAAAAGGTGAAAACTATTGAAGCTGCATGATTATCCCATAAACACATGAAACACTGCTTGCACCTGCAACCAGCTGAAATGGTTAAAGAACATGTTAACTAATATAAAGTGTTATTCAACCCCCCCCCCCCCCCCCCCCACCTGCTCATGGGAGATATGGAAAGGCCAAAGAAACACAAGCTAACCCCCTTCAACCTGATTCCAGCCTAAACACTGTTCGTTCTTTCCTGTTATATAACTTCAGTGTGTTTAATTCAAAGCACACACGTGTACAGAGTAAAAAAAAAAAGAACATTTTATGACAGGCAAACTTTAAACTAGGTGGAAGGAAAAGTCCCTTACTTCTAATTGCATCACTCAGAGAACAAGAACCTGCTGTCACACATCCTCAGCTCTCTGTAGAGTCGACTAAATGCAGATTATAAAAGACAAAATACACCGAATCATCAAAAAGGAATGATGTCATTTCAGAGATGCTGAAAAGAAAGAAGTGTTTTTTAAATCCGCCCTAAATACGAGATCAGCACAACGGGGCTTTCAGACCTCTTCAAATAAGCGTATGAGATTTGTTTACATTCCTTTTATGCAGAAAAGTCAAAGCCAGAAAGGGAGGAAAGTGAACACAAGATATAAAACTTTTTCACCCCTGCGCTAAGAAAAGAAAGGGATGCGACTTTCTCACTGGGAGAACGGAAACGGGGCGACCGTCGGCCCGGTACCAGTCTGTTTCAGATGTCACCCACTTCAGGGCGAGCTTTGAAACGAACCTGGACTGGAACCAGTAACATCCTGGGGGGGCTGGAGATCGAGCAGGCCTGAGCCCACCTCACCTCACCTGTCAGGTAACTGCTGAACTCTGAGTCGGGGTCTCGGTTAGAAGTCCATTTCTACAGATGCTGCAACCCTCCCTACGACCCGACCCGACCCGAAGCCTCCAGCGTCTCCTGGTTCTGGAACCAGTGGAGGCTCCTGGACTCCTCAATCGCTCATTCATGCACCACAGGGAGAATTCCTCTGCGCTGCAAACCTCAACACACCTTTTCACATGAAGCCAACCCCCCCCCCCCCCCATTCATCCCCAACCCCTCCCCCCCCTGAAAAAAAAAAAAAAAAAGTCAAATATCAGATATTTCAAAGAAGCAAAAAAAAAAAAAGGAGAAGAAGAAGAAAAAAACTGCATGGCCACATCAGCTTTTCACCAAAGGAATGTCATCTGACGTCATGTATTTGGGATCAGATTTCTCAGTCTCTTTTCTCGTCCCGTCCCCCCCCCCCCCCCACACACACACACACACACATGAAAAAAGTAAAGTAAGCGTGCATGTGTATCTAATGTGTTATTAGCTCTCCTCCCGCAAACCTATAGATTCTCCAACGAGCCCAGTGGATCCAGGAGATGCGCGTCTCCAACCCCCCCCCCCATGCCATTTCTGATGATGACAACACGGCAAATGAACCTATCAGTCCCGTTATGCCATGAGGACTTTTTTTTTTTTTTTAAACAAAATTAGTCCATCTAATCCGGAGCGATGAGGTCACGCACTTTTTTTTTTTTTATTGGGAGTTTTTTCCCTTCCAGGTAACAGCCGACGTGGAAAGTCGGATAATCGATCGATTCGAGCAGGAGGGCCAATGTTTGATTTCCACGTCCGCGTCGCAGGAGCTGAGAGAAGGATTTGTCTTTCCCTGCGCAAACAGACACGTAGTCGTTTTCTGAGAAGAGAGGGAGACAGAAAAAGAGAGAGGGAGGCAGACAGACTGGCTGGAAGGAATGCTAGGATATGCTGGAGTTGGGATTTTTTTTTTTTTTCCTTCTCCAAAGCCTCTTTACTGCTTTCTCCGACCGCACACAAGGAAAGAGTCGACAGTTATCTAACGCGATATAAGACGGCAAAAGTGTCAAACGAGCGACTTCGCAATCGTTTCTGTCAAATATGACTGCCTCAGCATCTTCCATTCCAACTTATTTCCCTGCAGAAAAAAACAGAAAAGAAAAGAAAAAAAGAAAGTGCCCGTTTCCTACTTTTACGCACGAACCAGCAAAAACCCGACAGTTTCCACAGAGCAAACAACAGCTTCGATATAAGAGAAATAAAACCCCTCCATCACTCACTCACTCCATCTGAAGTCCTCGCAGACAAAAACACATTCTTTCCTCAAAAAAAAAAAAAAAAAAAAAAGCAGAGAGATCGGCACCACAAAGAGACTCCAAAAAAAGAAAAAACTCACACCCCGATACTCGCGTGGTGTGAAGAATCAGCGCGGCAATCCCGCTGTTTTGCTTTTTCTTTTTGACGTTGGGGGAATAAACGAGGGGTGGTGGTGGGGGGGGGGATTATGCACCGAAAGTTTCGTTTCTCTGCCCCCCCTTTCTTCCGCAGCAGCAGCAGCAGCAGCAGCAGCGGAGCGAGTTTTCCTTTTTCCTCTGCGGTGGCCAAGTGGCCCAGACTGCCGGCGTCAGCGCTCAGCTCTCCGAACTCACGCTCACACACGCACTTCCAAAACTTTCTCCAAACATCGACTCCATCAGCCTACGACTCCGGCTCTTCCCGCGGCGGTAGAGAAGTGTGAAAAAAGGGAACTCACCTCGCTGTAATAAAATAATCTCCAGACAGACAGGACTGCGCGTTTCTTTCTTTTTTCTTTTTTTTTTTTTTTTTTTTTTTTTTTTTTAATTCCCAGGGTCGGGTCCTGCCTGTCTGCTGGCGCGGCGCGACGCGTACTGGGAGACTCCGCCATGTCAATCAAAACGCGACGCACATGGAGGCCAGAGCCCGCCCCCATTACCGTAATACCCCGCCGTCTGCGCGCGCACAAAGTCAAAACACACACACACACACACACAGCTGCGCTGCCACACGGGTAATACCGGCTGCTGGTGACGCGCGCGCGCGGCTCCCTGATGGCACTGGCTCCTCTCATCTGGACCAGATGTGGCAGAAAGGTTGCGCGCTGGACCTGACTTCAGTTACTTCATGAGTTGCATGAGACAAATTTGCCTGTGATGTCGTACGCCAGCTCTGAACCGCAGGCGCTGTGAGGACCGGGCATGACTCAAAGGCCCAACGAAGATGCAAATATGGACTTTTTCTGTTACGTGTGGCCCTTTTTTTTAGGAAGCCACACTCACTCTGAGTCAGCTTGTGAGTCAGAATTAAAGTTTAGGCATCTATCTGTCTGTGGTGAATAATAAGAGACGATTTCCCAGGTGACATTACACATTTTTGTGGCACTTCTGCAGAAACGATTACCTAACAAGAGCTGTAATAGGACAACAAACAAAACAAGCATTTCAGGAAGTAGTTTTTTTTTTTTTTTTATATCCTTCAAATGGCCAAATATCTTACTCAACTATTAGCGAACCTCTTCAGAAATCTGTCCCAAAGGGTCACGTCAGCCTACACAGGTGGGTGAACTCTTCCACAAATAAAAACCAAGGCCATAATCGGTTTACACTGGTTCACCTTCTACAAAGAATATTTGCGTACCAGCAGCGACGGCGGCAAACGATCCGCTGTGACCCGTGTCATCGCGCTCGCCCTCATCAGACGCTCTTTACTCCATTTATTCCTCTGTTTTCCCACAAACGATTACAATCATTTTTACAAGGAACAAAGCATGGAGTGACCTTCAAAAATCTGCATCCATTAATGCAAATCTTACCAAATATATTAAAATATTATTCAGCAAAAATTCTAATTTCTTGTTTTCTTTTCTGAGAATAACAAATGTAACAGGATAGTGATGATTATAATGACGTTAAATCAGAAGAAAAGGTCTTCCTGAGATGCAGACACATTAGAGGAGGGAAGGTGGATAGATCAGCCATTCCCAAACTTCAGAATACCAAGGCCCAATTTGAAATGTGAAAAATCTCCGCAGCCCACCGAAACCTTTAATCACAACTGTGATCAACATTCAGGACTAGAAGCTACGTTCTGACATTAATGTAAGGGGTCAACAAATAAGGTCACACTTGTCATATTATGTTAAAATGACGGTAGTTTTTTTTAAATCATGTAATTAATATTGTACAGTAATTAAAAACATATTTTAAAAAGATTGAGGATTTAAAACATATTTGTTTAATTTTAATGACATCTCACGGCCCAGCTGCAGTACCACGACGGCCCACCAGGAGGCCGCGGCCCACACTTTGGGAATCACTGCCCTAAAGGGAAAAGACAAAAGGAAAAGAGGAAAAAGTGGTGTTTCTGAGCTTCAACTTTGTTAAGACTAGGGATGGGCATAATTAATCAATTAATCGATGATTGATCATTAAGAATTTGGTCGAAGACATTCATTTTCGTCGATGAACCGAATGTTTTTTTGTTTTTTTTTAACAATCCGAATGTAGGTCAGTGCACGTCCTCAAACAATGCGATGCATTTCGCTGTGCCACCGATAGAAATTTGTCAGCAGGGGGCAACATTTCACCATCACCCTACCCTGGCTGGACTCAGTTGTTACATGCGAGCTTCTGTCATCGCCTAATCATGAAGCGGTCGCAGTGAAGTGTGGCGTGGGACCATTTTCGTTTAGAAAATGACCAAGTGTACTGCAATCACTGAAATGCAAATTACAAATACAATTAATCGACGACCACAATGATGTATCACTTGAACAACGCGCATCCAAGCCTTGTAAAGGACGGTGGAGGCGGTTCATCATCAGCCTAGCCTAGCCTAGCCTAGCCTCAACTCGGTGTTAGCACGGACCAGAAGGAGCTGCAGTGCACATCGAGCACACAACAAGCGCATCTTTTTGACTCACAGTCATGGAAAAAATTATTAGACCACCATTTTTCCTTCACTTTCTTGTTCATTTTAATACCTGGTACCACTAAACGTCATCATGTGACTAAAACAGACAGAAAAGAAAACACTGAATGCAGAAAAGAAGTGTTTTTGGCAGTACAACGCCATAGCTATTGATGTAAAAACTTAAGTGATTTAGGTTATAATCAAGAAAACCATGGAAAATGGTAAGATATCAGCTCTTAAATAAAACTCTTATGAGCAATCTTTGTGGTTATCGTTATGTTTGTCCAAACAAATGTACCTTTAGTTGTACCAGGCATTAAAATGAACAAGAAACTGAAGAAAACAAGGGTGGTCTAATAATTTTTTCCATGACTGTATAAGGCTACATTTTAAAATTGGTCATCATGGTGGTACTCAGAGAGCTGAACAGTTTCTCAGGTGGTACGCAGTATTAACATTTTGAGAACCACTGATTTATGTCATCCATCCATCATCCATACCTGTTTGGTCCTATCTAGGGTTACAGGGTTCTGCTGGAGTCTATCCCAGCTCTCTTCAGGTGAAAGGCAGTAGTCCACCCTGGACAGGTCGTCAGTCCATCACAGGGCCACATGGAGAGAAACAACCATACACACTCACTATCACTCCTACAGGCAATTTAGAACCACCAGTTAACCTAACATGCATGTATTTGGACTGTGGGAGGAAAACACCCGGAGAAACCCCGGAGAAAACCCGCGCAAACACGGGGAGAACATGCAGACTCCACACAGAAAGACCCCTGCTGAGGTTCTGTGAGGCAACAGCGCTGAATTTATATTATCTTCTAACTTAAAGCCATCGTTTATAAAAATTGTCTCCATGAATAAATGTCATTAAAGGCGGGGTAAGAAATCTTTTGTGTTACATTACCTGGAAGTCTCTCCGGTAGGAAACAATTCGTAAAATGTTCTCACGTCAAAATGAAAAAAATGCAAATCACCTGTGGAAGAAACGGGTTTGAAAACACCATCCAATCACCTGAGCGACCCCAGTAACCCCAGTAACGCCACTGAAGCGTCGGCTCGACCGACAAACTCCCTTTTTCCTTCAGCCGAAAGGCATTTTGTGCTTTTGGGAGCGTGGCTTCAAAGGCAGGATGTTACTTTTTAATTATTTGTTCTCAAAGTCTCTCTGGCTCTCACCTGTTTTTCCAGCATCTCTGAGACAATGTTGAATTAGTTTTAAAATGAACTTTCTTCATCTTTAGGGGATGAAAGAGCCTTGCAGGCTAATTATGGCTTCGGTTACCTCAGAGACTGATATGTTAAATAAGCAGAGGAGCTGCTGCTGGTCTCAAACACCAACGTTGTGACAGTCCTTTGATAGCGTTCATGAGGAATATATCTGAGAACTAAAGAACATAGTTTATATAAGCAATTCAGAGTGAACTTGGCTTTGAAAGAAAATTAGAGTGACTCAACATCTTTCCATCTCCATCCATTAGGTGAATAATCGCCCAGACTCCTTTGTTCGTCCAGTGTTTCTTATATAAGGATTTCTCTTTGTGTAATACAGCCCATGCATTCATTTTTTTTTTTCCAGCATATCAGCACCTGAATATGAAAATCTGATGATTTAAAAGGTAATCATACGAATAATTAGTCTGGTTCCTTCTGGATTTGACCTCGACTTTTAAGGGGCAGCACCCATCGCAGCTTGGTCCGGTACGTTCTATACCGGTAGTTACTCATTTTACGGTGACAGAGTTCTAGTGAAGTAAATAGGTATTGCTGGTCGGGAAAGTAATTTGAAGGGTTCAAAGTCAAATTCTGCTCCTCTTAACAACAACAGCAAAAAAAAAAAAAAATGTTCTCATAATATATCAGATGCACTTTGATGTGGTTTTACTGTGTTTGAATACATAATGCATGTAATCTGTGCCATACTTTGAGTGTGAAATGGGCCAGAAGTCTCTACAAAGATCTTTAAAGCACATTAAGATCTTAAGAAATGTGAAGAAAAAGGAAAACTTGGCTCTGTAATGTAATTCAGTGAAAACCAACGCATGTTGGGCTAACGCTCAGATCTCTGCCAGATACGTTATATCCCGCCGCGCAGGTGTTCATTCTCCTGCTGTACATACAGAGCAGTTTTTACTTGTGGAGGAGATTAGATGGGCATGTTGTTGCTTGAAATTAAAACATTACAGCCGACAAATACCGCACACTGGGGCGGCGTTAGACAGGGGGAAGTTACGGGGAGTAACGCAGGGGCCCCCCCTCACTGATAGGGGCCTCCAGAGGTCGTGATCATGAGGGGTCATCATTCGAGCATCCTCAGCATCATAATAATGGTAATGAATATACAAATTGGAATTGTTTTGAACCGAATTATTTCTGCATTCTTGGCAAAATTACGAGGGTAGTCCCTCCAACAGGCCTTTCACTGCATCGTTCAGTGTTTTCAAGCCAGCGCTGGAGAAAGTGACAGGGAAAACTGGACGCGCCGCCTGAGAAAATTTTATTTCACCCAAAAACGGAAAGAGAGAGGAGGAGTAAAGGCAACGGAGGTGCGGGAGTTCAAACACCCAGGTTCGACTGTGCAGAGCGACGCAAGTGTGAAATCTGGATGAAGGAGAGGGTGGAGGAGGGTGGAGGAGGGCGTCTGGAGGTGTCTGTCTGCTGGCCGCCTGCCAAGTCGTGCGTGGATGCTGGTGCCTCCCCGTCTCCTCTCTCCTACCTTCCTCCCGCCCGTGACCCAGAAAACCATCTCAGCAAAATATTTTGAAGGATGTCTGAAGTTCTAAAATGCACCCGGAGGACAGAGGAGGCTCGCCGGAGGAGCGATAAGCATCGGCGCGTCCTTTCAGGAAGCCGTTTTAGCACCTAGTACATCTGCAGAGGTTGTTGTGAACAATATATACACACTGTGAGTGGAACCGGCAACTAATACATGTGCTGTAACGAATAATAAAAATAGTAAAAAGGAGATGCATCCTGCAGCAAAACGACACCTGGGTGATTTCATGTCATATTTATTTGATGCCAGTTTAAAACGATAAAGCAAGGAAGTATCATTTGACATGTGCTTGTTTCCTTGTGTCTGTCCTCGACTCTGTCCCTGCTGGGAGGCAACAAGGAGGTGAGGAAAGGTAGCCGAAATGTCATGCACCCCAAAGACTTCTCTATTATTAACAACCTGTTTTGGGTAAACATCTTCCCAAAACATCTGGATAAGACCTGAGTCAACCTGGCTTTGTTTTTTTTTCCAAGGTAAAGAGTAGTGGGAACAGCAAGAAAGTTCCACTGTGACTCTGTTTTGAACTGAGACTCAGGCGCTCCAGTGGTTCTCCAAGGCCGCGGATTGGACCTTTAAGGGAAAGTCCCGCTCCAAAAACCTTTGTGTCATGTTTCAGCGTTTCTGCATCTGCTCTGCGTTGTTGCTTCACCGAGCTTCGTGAAAAACGCGTTTACCGGTGGTGGGGAGTTGCGCGAAGGATCAAAGCGGGAGTGAGTGAGTGTTGATGGAGCTGTCTGGGAGAAAATGGAAAAAAAAAAAGTAAAAAATAAAATCAAATTTACAGAGCTGGAATACAGAGACTCTGCCTTTCTGGAGACAAACAGTCTGAGTTTTCACTTTATCGAACCCCAGGCGCTTGTCGAAGCCTCACAGACTAAATATCCATCCTGGCGTGCGGGAATAGGTAACTGTTGCCAGTCCCGACACGTCTGCATCTATTTGTGATTTGATTTGTAAATCAGTGCTTGGGTCGGCTCGGAGCTGCGACGACTTGTTCCGTTTTAAACATCACGTAACGTCTTACATCCTCAAAGTGGGCTGTCGGAGACTCCGAACAGGTACCATCAAGCATCTGCTCGCATGAAATCTGGAGGACGGCCACGTGTTTAAACTGTAGACTAGAGGTCTTCGGAACAACCCCAAAACCTGAGGTTCTGACCCGACCCGAATCAGGTCTCGACAGGCTGGGTCCGCGTTTACTGGAGAAAGAGAGGTAAAGATGTTGGCGGTGGCAGCCAATGTCAGGACTCGGGCCAGTTAAATTAATAATTTAATTAACGTGGCGTGTTTGTCATGAAACGATCGTGTTGCCGTAGCGTGTTATTAGCGGTTTGCCCGGCAGCTGTGAAGCACAACGGGTCGCCAACATGACAACGTCGGATGAGATGGATATTCACGACACGTCCTGACTGGTGTAGGCTATTAGCGTTAGCAGTTGCTACCAACAGCATCTTTATCCACAAAGAAAATAACGACGTGGATTTATTGCTGTTTACATCACGTAGCCTATGTAGCAACTGAACCGGGTAGAAGAAGACAACTTTAGGTAAGAAAATCAAGTTTTATTCAACGCTAGACAACTTTAACATGAGCAACTGTGGGCTGGTTCTATTCAGGGTAACTCGGTTCGTGGTCGGAAACTAAAGACTCAGGTTGGGTCGGTCCAAATATTGCGGTTCCATCCGGGTTCGGACTCCCAAACTTTTGATAATAGCTTGGGTCAGGTCGGGTCCATGAAAGTGGACCCGAGAAGACCTCTACTGTTGACGTCTGGTTTTGGGTGTGAGTTAGCTCGAGTTAGCGCCGTGATGGATCGGTCACCCAATCTTCGTCGTAATCCCTTATCCCACCACGGTGGAGGAGAAGTGGATGAGGAGAAGCAGATGAGTCCGGGCGGAGCTCAGAAAGCCTCGCACAAGCGAGAGGTGAATTGTGCAATAGCTGGTGTAACTCAGTAATGACAGCATGCTCCCACGGAGTGGAAACAGTCTCCCCTTCACATGCACTCATTATTTGATTTATGAAAATAAAAAAAAATCGATTTTGATTTGAAATAATTCTGTTTACTTGAGGTGATGTCTCGGACCTTCACAACAAGCCAGTCGCGTTAGATTAGATCTGCAGAGGAGAGCGGATGAGGAAAGACTGGAGGGAGCAGATCTTGGAAGGAGCCACGCAGCTATTTCCCCCCAGTATATGCAGACCAGGCTTCAACAACCAGATGTTTACCACCAACACAGCTGCTTTCTCGCTCGCTCTTTCTTTCCCCTCATCTGTCTTTCTCGGATTTTCTCTCTCTCTCTCTGAGACGCTTTAAACCAAGCCCTCCCTATAATCATGCATTCAGAGTTCACCGAGGTCTTTGATGTCGCTTCCCTGCGTTCCTTGGCGGACGACGTCCAGCGACGTGAGAGCTGGATGTTCTTACGGCAGATAGAACGAACAGACGAGAAAGCG
The DNA here is from genome assembly GCA_018398805.1 of Hirundichthys speculiger. Classification (NCBI taxonomy): domain Eukaryota; kingdom Metazoa; phylum Chordata; class Actinopteri; order Beloniformes; family Exocoetidae; genus Hirundichthys; species Hirundichthys speculiger. Next base: position 186,032 of record JAGFBZ010000667.1, read on the forward strand.
CTAAAAAAGGGGGGATTATTGGATCACTGCCAGCTTTTCACTGTGGTTTTCCAAATGTTAATTATGGCCCTGCTCAACTTTTACATCTTACGCGCGTGCACGGGTGTGTGTTTATGTAACCTCAGCGTGGATGTCGGGTGTGCACACGTGCACACATGCATGCAGACACCGCGAGGATGGGTGATAACGGGCCGCCTGGCAGCAGAGAGGACAGGGATGAAACATAATGGAGCGTGCATGCGTTTGTGTGCGTGCAAGTGGAATCCACTTCATCGCGAGTTCAAAAGAGTCAAACCCGAAGCTCCGTGCACACCTACAAGAGCAGACCTGCCTCCCTTCTCCCTCTCTTTTCCATTCAGCGTCTTTGTCATCCCGACTCAACCCCCCTTTGCTCTATTTTCTTTTAGCACTGCAGGCCAGCTGGTCGGATTATCAAACACTTCACCCTCTCTTTTTTTCTTCTTGTTTGTTTTTGTTGTTCATACGTGGGTGTCTACATGCCCTGAGTTGCACAGTTTGTTGGACCAGCTGAGGACTGATCACAAGTACGTACATGCATGTAAATTTGAGGAGAAAAAGTAGGAGAAGAGTCTAAGGGTGAATTCCAGTTCCTCCCTTAACCCTCAATCTCAACCCTCAGTCTCAAAAATGTGCGTTCCCGCTAAGTGCCAGTGCCGTCCCGATTCTAAGAACCCAATTCTAAATTGAGGGACGAGTTTGAGGGCTGTATCGCCCTCAAAATTGAGATTCTCCGGCACCACCCTTGGAAGTAAGGGCTACCCAGAAGGCACTGGGTAATTTAGCCAAGACATCTTTGAAAAAAGGATGGTGACAAAAAAAGCTAGCTACAAATGTAAGTATCTTCGTAGTTATTAAAGATATAAATGTTACGAAACCATCTTATTGTCTTTGAGACTTTTTTCATGGATTAACATCGTTGTTGCGTAACATTTTTTTTTCAACTTTATGATGTTTGCTGCCGGGCCGGCGGTCCCGGACCGGCTTCGCGTTACTTGTATACCTTGTCGTGTAGCGACGGAGGACTGAATAATGTCTTCTATTGTGTTATTTGCTAATATTATTTGGAGAATATACAGCGCTCTTTTCAATGTTACCCCTGTGTCATTTCAGGAAATTTCATTTCCTGAATTACATTTCAGACTGAAGACGTAACTGCACTCAAGGGTTGTCCCGTTTCTAATTCACAAGATAACCCTTACACTTACTTTCGAGGGTTAAGATTGAGGGGCAAAAATTGAGGGTTAAGGGAGGAATTGGAATTCACCCCTAAATCTGAGCTTGATGAGTATGACTGCGTTCCATCTCAATAAATTAAAAACAATGTCATTATATCACATGATATTCTGCATTATTCCTCATTACATTGTGATGTAGGCAAACAGTAATATGGTATTATTAAATGACAAAAGAAAAACAAGCCATTCTGATTGTTCTGAATGAATATTGATGATTAATCTGTTTTCAATCAAAGCTCGTTCCATTTCGGGGTCACTGATGGGGTCAGAAATCGCTGGCATGCATCGTATTATGTTTAACTTTACATTGTTTCCTTTTACATTCTGGACCAAGCAAGACAAGCAGAAAAATTCCACACCCGCATGCCCTCACATGCACAAAAGCAGCGCGCTGGAAGCGAGAGCGTGTGACAAGTGCGACGCAACATTGCGTCAAATGTGTGCAGCTGCTGCTAACGGCAGAAGTTCCATTCCCGTATCCCTCCAGTAACGACATAAAGTTTAACGCAGGTGGAGAAAAATGCATATAAATCGTGCAGACAAAAGGTGTTTCTATTAGTTTTCTAACGGTGGCGCTGCGCACATAAAACTTTATCAGAACATGACTGAAAACGATCAGGTGTTGCACTCGGTTCTAGAAGGAGGAATGTAGCTCATAAGCACAAGCCGCAGCCTTTTTTTCACCTCTTTCCATCCGTCTGTGGAGGTGAGGAAAAAGGAGGGATGAAATATTTCACCCGTCAATAAAGTGGTTGCTCCACTGCAAAAACATAAGAGCTAAAATACAAGAAATAAACACTAAACTCAGGGTGAAAATGACTCCCTAGTGTGATTATCTGTCCATGCAGCAAAATACTTTTACTTGACAAGAAATCTTGTTTTCTAGTTTAGATGTGGTAGATGATTGAGGGTTTAAAACGCAGGGAAAAAAAGACGGACTTTAGTTGAAATTACTTTAAAACAGATTTTCTACAGCACAGTAACAAGAGCAATTCATTTTCTATAATTCTATGTTGCTGAAAAATGAAGGCCAGAAAAACATATTGAATAAAATGTAATTTCATTTCATTTCATTAAAGGATGTTATATAGAAAAATTAAAAATATCTTGCTGCATGGACAGCTATTTCATGAGAATTTAATAATTTCCCTCCAGAATTTAGTGATTATTTCTTGTATCTTAGTGTTTTTTTTTTGCAGTGCAGTAACAGGAATTAACAGTAACAGAAATTCATAAATGAACGTGGATGTTACTCAATGTTAACAGAGTTTTGTGGTTACTTGAAACAAAATTTTTATAGAACTTCAGTCATTGATGCTTTTTTAACAGTAAATTACTAAATCTAAGATTTCCTTGTGAATTAATACATAAAAGACAAATTTCTGACAAAATTTAAGAGCATACCATGGAGTCAATAAGTGAATGGTATTTAAAACAAGGTAAATAATTTCAGATATATTTAGGATCTTGACAAAAACAGGAGAATGTAAACACGCACAGACCATGAACAAGTAGAAAATTTTTACAAGTAGAAAAACACAGTAAAAAGAGTTAAAGACTATATAGACAGAACTGGAGGGGCGAATCAGACCAGGAAGCTGGCTGAAACACGCCAACCTTGGCTCGGTTTCCCACAAGTTAGCTGTCTTAGTTTGACTGTTAACTTATGATCTGAACTAACTGTCCATCCATCGTTTATATCAGATGTTGCTACAGAAACAACATTTGAAATCTACTGCCAGAGGTGAAACAAGAACAGGCAAAGCTCAGAAGGAGCATCACCAGGACCTCTTGATGAGTTAATGCGTGGCTCACTGATGTGGCATTTGGGTGCACAGGGCTCCGTCTGTGCCCTGCTCCCACAATGCACTTTTAGGTCTTTATTGACAGCTCAGAAGTTGAGTCAAAACAGTGCTAATTGCTATGGAGCTAACGAGTAGCACTTCGGTCAAAATACCACAGAAACACAAGATGGAGTCAGTCGCTTCAGTCCACTCCCCTCTTGGTGGGTTGTGCCTCTTTTTAAAAAAAAAGGGGTTGTAGTTCTACTGTACATGGAGAAGATGGATATAACTGAGGTGGACCGGTTGTGTTACATCAAAGTTTTTGAGTTGGCAGTCACTCTAGCCACCTAAATATTATCCATCCATCCATTATCTATGCCCGCTTAATCCTACGTAGGGTCACGGGGATTTGCTGGAGCTTATCCCAGCTCTCTTAGGGTGACAGGCAGGGGTTCACCCTGGACAGGTCACCAGTCCATCACAGGACCACATGTGGATGATCAATCACGCACACTAATTCAATTTAGAACCACCAATCAACCTGACATGCATGTCTTTGGACTGTGGGAGGAACCCGGAGTACCCGGAGGAAACCCACGCAAGCACAGGGAGAACACACAGAAAGATTCTGCTGAGGTTCAAACCAGGAACCTTCTTCCTGTGAGGCAACAGTTCTGACCACCAAGCCACCCATCTAACTATTAATTTCTATTAATATGATCTCAAACACAAAAAAAAGATTTTTTTTCCCCCAAAACCATGTCTCCTTTAATAAGCTTTTGTAGCAGGCTGCTTACCTTCTCTACTACATCTTGAACATGTAGCGGATTTGAAATTGTTCTTTAACTAAGTCACCTAGATGAATTGTTTCCAGTTGTTTCCATGCTGTTTTTTTTTTTTTTTCAGATTTTTCCAGACAGCTGAATCCAAAGCTCATATTACTGGTAACACTGGTATGTGTGGAACAAGCACAACACCGCCTGCTTGAAGACCTTAGAGTGCCCAAGCACATCCTTCCCTCTCCCTCGTTCTTTCCATGATGGGGTGAATTGGTTCCAGTTGTTTCCTTGCCTTTTTTTTTTTTTTGTGGGATTCCCAGACAGCTTTATCTAAAGCTCAGTTTATAGCTGGAAGCCGTGTTTGTTCTCTCCCTGCCAGTTATGTCATGCGTTCCTTCCCTACAGATTGCCTTCCACTCATGACATCACAGTGGGTGATATCACGCTGGCTAAATCATACCACCATAGGGTGGTGGGCGTTGGCACTCATGTCAGAGGAATGTCTATGACTCAGTGATGTGGGACAGGCGTTCTTTTTGGCTAATTGTTTTGTCCCTGACATTTGAGCAAAACAAGCCGTGTGCCATTTCAAACAATGACCAGTCGGCTGTGACCTTCGATGGGAGGCAAATTGCTCAAATCCCAGCATGGATGCAGGCCAACTATTGCACCATTCTTGAAACAATTGTTGCATTCAGAACAATAAATTCTCAGAAGAAACTCCTGCCTGTAATCACACTAACCAATAAGTTTTCCTTACAGCCCTGTTTCACATTATAACAGGGCGCTGTGGGGGGGATTAACTGCCATCTAGTGGCAATGTCGCAGATCGCAGCCAACTTAGTGCCCTCTGCCTCACCCACAGAGGGAGAACTCAGGGTGACTACTGGAAATGTGCAAAGAGAAAATTGTGATCATGTGTTGAGGACTACAGCAGAGAGGAGACGCTGCAACATGGGAGACTGCTGGAAGGATGACCGCCATGACAGTTAAGGTGTGCTACGTCTTTGGTGACCATGAGGCAGTGGAGATTTCTGGTCTTTCCAACAGGGGAGGCTCATAGTCGGAGTACATCATCAAAACGTGTCAATTTATTTATATGTAAATTCTGCCCTTCCCTTCCCTACAGTGAGTTTGATTTATTTACAATTCAATTTAATTGTCTGTTACAGTGTCAATTGTCTCTAGGCGCTTTACAGAGACCCAGATCATGACCCCAGAGCAAATATCATTAACTAAAATTATAATATTCAATTCAAATCAAGTAAAAAAAACTCCCACAGTGAGAGAAAAAGCCTTTAAGCCAAACTGTGGCAAGAAAAAACTCCACTTTAAGAGGAAGAAACCTTGAGCAGGACCTGGATCATATGGGGGGACCTTCCTGCCGAAGACCAGCCGGGTAAAGAAAGAAAAAGAAAAGGGAGACAGGACAGAGAGAAGACGGAGGACAGAGAGAAGAGAGCACACAAATGACTGAATGAAATGACTATATAAACAGATGCAGGTAGCAGCACTGAGGTGAGATGGTCAGAGGACTAGATCCCCGGTCACCACGCCACCCTGAACACACCTACACACACAGGTGGAGGTAAACGCTGGGATGGACAGAGGATGGAACTGCAGGTTAGTATGTAACTCTGCTCCTAATTAATTATGGAAGGAGGAAGAAGGGAGGAGGAAAGGGAAGGAAATGGAGAAGAGCGATGGAAACACCACTCAGTAGATCATGTTGGCGTCTCCCTGCAGCGTAGGCCTATAGCAGTATAACTATGACGAAGCGGTGATTAAGACGAGCCTACTCTAGTCTTAGCTCCTACAACTGTAGCTAGCTGTAACTATTAGGGAAGTCTCAGAGGAATCCCCTCTGCCATGTGGTGAGAGCAAACGCAGACAAGATGAAGGTGAGACAGGTGCTACGTTCCTGCTGCTGCTGGGTCTCAACAGGGGCCCTGACCTTCACAACGTTAATGCTTCCCACCCTAAGCAGCGGAGACGGTCGCCCTGGAAACTTACAGTCAAACCGCTAACATCAACATGCGGCGGACGGCGAGATAAGGTAAAACAGTAAACCTGAGCTCGTTGGCTGCGGATAGCTTTGGAATCTCCAGCATGTGCTGTCTGACAAAAAGAACAAACAACTACGAGCTACGTTGGCCAGAGACTTCCTGTTTTGGTCAGTTGTCAGGTTGTCGTGACAACAGTGACGCCGGCCACAGTGATTCAGTACCGAGGTACTTTTATTGCGTTTGCCAGCCGCGGTTCACACCATGACCATCTGAAAGCATGTGAAGTTGTTTCAAAAAAAAAAAAAAAAATCCCAGAAAATTCAGCATAAAGACGGTAAATTCTGCTTTTACCACCAATGAGAGCACACACACACACACACACACACAATGTGCTTCTAGAGACTTCTATAGAAAACATGCAGAAATGTGAGCCATTTGATCATTTTATTTCTGAACGCATGGATGCGACATGTGCACGAGTCAAAAGCAACAAGACCAAAGAGTCTGGGAGGGGAGGGGAGCAGGGCTATATATTCTTTCAAATATGTTTATTTAAAATTTACTCTAAACTTCAGACAAAGGCAACAAATAGAAGAGAGAAAGAGAGAAAGAAAGAAAACGAAAAGAAATCCATGCCAATACAACGACCAGCATCACATCTCATCCTCTCACACGTCGACTCTGCCGGACAGGAAGTTCATCAAACTGAAAGTCTTTTCTCTCCTCCTTCCCGGGGAAGTCATAATCCCAGAGATGGACTCCCGTCGTGGCTCCTCCCCCTTCGTGTGGCGCGTCACGCGTGATCCCGGGACAGTTTGCATAGAGATAAAGTTCCACGCTGGAAACTGTGCATGTGTGTGTGTGACCACAGCAGCGAAGCATCGATGTGAGATAGAAGTTTGTGATTGTCAGGTTGGGCGGCGAATATGGGAACATACAAACATACATCTAACATAATTTACCCCTCCCTCCCCCCCATCCCAAAGCCACACAGTGGCACAGCAATACAAACCATGACACTACATTTAAAAAAAAACAAAAAACAAAAAAAAAAACAGGGTTATAATAGCTAGAATGGCTTGTTATTACAGTTGTTAAAGTATAGTTTAAAAACACAGTGAGACAGATTCATGACTGATGTGGATGCGTCCACGCGCTCTACTTCCTGTCTACAGAAATGATATTTAAGTGTGTGTCTGCGTACAGTAGGTGACAGTAGAGGAGGTATATACCAGTTCATCCGAGGCCACGAGAGCTGATCTGTTCCTCATTAGAGGACTACAAGCGTGCGCACAAACACACTAATTCAATCGGACAATGACGTACAAACAGGCCCAAAACTGAGAGCTTCACCACAAAGGCTCCTAAAACACACTCGTCCATCAGTTATAGACTCCTGGCTATTACACGAGACGTTTAAGCCATTCAGACCCGGTGCAGCACGAGCGAGCTTTTACCACCCGGACCTAGGCGGGAAGTTCGTCACCTCGCCTTCGAGCCACACAAACAGTTACGAGATTGTAAATGAGGAAACACGAGAGGAGTCATTTACAATAAAAATGAGAAGGTTTAACCCCTTCAAATGGTTTTCATGTCTTGGTTCTGGTTTCTCCGGTGGCCAAGAAATGAAAAAAAAAAAAAGATTGGACGAAATCACAAGGTTGGACGGCATCCTAATCTTTTCCTCTTCGATACAGAGAATTTGGCAATTTGGCTTTTGCGGTTGGTTCGGTACATTCTGTACCGGTGGAAACGCCTTTAAACGGGAGGGCTACCAGAGATTTTTTTTTTAAGTAGATGGGTACAGCTGGCAAGGCTTTAGGTCTGAATAGGGATTAAACCATTTTAGACAAAAACTCCATTAGTGGAATCTCAATATGCAACTATTTGGATTTTTATTCCATTTCTGCCTAAGATTTCAGCTTTCACTTCGGTACAAGGGAGTGAACAGAAATTCATTTTTCGGTGATTAGAAAACAGCTTTTCCAGAATGCAGCAGTGACACATTAATTTGACTTTCAGGACATTGTTTTTATACGAAAAAAAGTAGTTCCAACGAAAACTGTTCACAGTGTGTTTGGTGTGATGAATTTTCTATCCCGTTCGACATTTTAAGAGCCACAAACAAAACTCAATTCACTTCCAACATAGTGGACTGTCGGTTAAAGCATCAAACGCAGGGCACATCTCCAATAATAATAATAAAAAAAAAAAATCTTTTCAAGCAGGATACCTGTCCAGGTGGTCCATGGATGGATGGATGGATGGATGGATGGATGGATACCACTACAGGTGTGTGTTCGTTTCATAGTTACAGGTGATCTGACATCTTTGGTTGTGTGTTTGTATTTATAGTGAAAATGGACACGAGAAAGTTTGATATCAAAACCGTGACTTGTAAGCACACAAGCAGGGGAAAAAAAAATACATTTTTGTTATAAATAACAGATTAAAATTAATTACCATGCACTGTACACATTAAATTCAAATATGGAGAAATGACAAACCTTCATCTACAGAAAGAAAATAGCAAAACAAAAAAGATTGTAACAGTAAAGAAACACTGATTTTTCTCTCTTTTTCCCTTTTTTCTCTTTAATATTAAGCTATAATACTGAGCTCCGTGTGCAGTGTAGTTGATCTCTGACGACCGCTGACTGATGTTTCTAATCTACACCTCTGTTGGTTAAATTTAGCATGTAAAAATATAAAGGTTTAACAAAAATATAGCAAAGAACATACAATGGGACGCTGCATTATTGCCTGAAATGATGTTATACGTGGAAATGTTTGGACAACCCTACCAGAGAGTTTGACGCTTCCTTTTATGTGCACTTTCTACTCGCCGTAATCTGACTAAAAAACACTGAAACGCAGGCCTCGAAACGGGTCAGTCCACGGCTCCAGACGGGGCGCGCTGATAGCGCTAGCGCTAATTATAGAGCGGCCAGAGCGGCCAGAGCAGCTGAGGCTGTGCAGGGAGCCCAGCTGCCACGGGGAAACGTTAGCCAGCCGTCCTGCGCCGCGCGGCTCCGGCGGCGGCGGCGGCGTGGTGCAGTAGCACATGCTGTCCACGGAGAGGAGGCGCCGATGCAACCGGGCCCGTATCACATGACCTCTCCTCGAGTGTTAACGACTTCCTTTACAAGAAACGGTGACAAGCTGCACAGACAGCATGTTCCGAGGGCGGCGTCCATGTGCACGTCATTTATCCGAGCAGCTGACTGCTGATCTTTATAATCTCTCTAGAGCCCCCCCACCCCCCCGTTCTCCAACTATGACCCTCTCTTCGTGACTGACCGTCTACCTTTGGCACGGCAACATTTTACAAAAAGAAAAAAAAAGATTGTCAACTTGCATGATTGTCAGTAGAGAATTCACAATGACGGATTAATTTACAATTAAGTAGTTTTTCTTCCGTTAAGAGCTTATGAAACACTTCTTCCCCCGCCGCTGGCTTTGTTCTCTCCGATGGATCAAAGCGCTAACGGGAGTAGCAGATGTATTATTGCACCACATGCACGACAAGATTGGTTTATGGTCACACACACACGCGCACGCACACACAAGTTCTCCGTCCTGAAGGGAGTCCAGAGTCTCAGCCGTCCATGTGTTTCCAGATACGTATATCCCATGGAGCCCGGGAAAAGCAGCCCAGCGGTTCCGGGCACGGAGCATTACGCCGACAGGTCGGATATGACCAGTTTTTCCATCTTATTCCCGATCTCTCCGGGGACTTGTAACTCCTCGGATTCGTAGTCATCGTCGAATGACCTGAGAGGAAAACACACACCGGGGACGTGAGCACGTATAGCGTTTATTCTAAGAATAGATGAGTAAAAATGAACATCAGCTGGTAACGCCGGTGCGTTCTGAATATTCACCTCGTGTAGCTGCTCATTTGCAGTCTCTTCTGCCACCAGTATCTCGTACTCCTCTGAGGCGTATTTGTCCCAGTCAGATGGTTCTGGACCTTCACTGTCAACGTCCTGAAACCACACCGTCAAAACCAGAGTTACATTTCATGTTTCTAGACCGTTTTCAATTTTTTTAATGGGTTAGTTTGCCTTTTCTTGTCTGTTTTATTTCCATTTTTGAGACAGAACAGCACCTTTTGCACAGCAAATGGATCCCTCTGTTCGTGGTCCAGGTATTTCTCCAGGTTGAAGAAGGTGTCGAAGAATATGTGTGCCATCCGGCAGCGCTTCAGATCACCGAGAGTTATCTTACCTGGAGGAAACAGGCATGCGATGTGTTAGGATTCATGAGGAATAGATTAAAAAAAAAAAACTAGAAAAACACACAGACCAGTTCCCCCATACAGCGATTTACAGATTGCGATAAAATCCGCCTTCTGGATCAGATCTGGATCAGCCTTTGAAAATTGTCAATCCCTGAGTCAAATTTCATGAGTTTTGGGCAATAATTAACGGAGATATTGAGAAACAAAATTTTTGGCCCCATTTACCACAATGTTATCAAAAATTTGAAAGTGATCCAGAATCCAGGATTTCTTCCGGATCACACCCAAAACTGAACTGAAATCAGTTGTTCTTTTTCACATTTCTGACAACTCCTGAAAATTTCATCAAAATCCATCCATAACTTTTTAAATTATCTTGAACACAGACAGATAAACAACCGCAAAAACATAACTTAAAAAAAAAAACAGCGGATATGTGCGGCTGTCGAACCTGAATTGTCGGGTTTGACCAGGTCCAACATCTGGCAGAGCAAATCCTGGAAGGGCAGGGGTTCGATGCCCATCCTTTCCATCCTCTCACACTGCTCCTCATAGAAATACTCCAGTTCAAACATGGACAGGACGCCGTCGCCGTCCACGTCCATGCAGCGGAACCAGTACTCTACGCTGGAAAGGATCAGGATAAATGTAAATACACAGGAAATCCAGTAGAATGATGCGCGGCTGCACACGTCTGTGCGACTGCTTGTCACCTCGTTGGATTTTTCTTGTCCTCCTCAGATATGAGGAACCAGACGAACTCGGCGTAGCTCATCCTGCCCTCCCTCTGCACGGCGTTGCCCCTGGAAACAGGAGAAGCAGAGTCACGGGCCACTCAGCGCCGCTGTTGTGACGAAGCCATCGGCTCGCTCCCGTTCACGGGTGCGTCTCCACTTACCGAGTCACCGCTCCGGAAAACAGCCGCTCAATGATTCTGTTGGAGGATGCTGTCAGGAGGGAAAGAGAGGAAATGAACAAGTGTGACGGAGGAAGGTGTGGATACTGCTGCGAGGCCGTTAGCTGGATGTTAAAGTCCGTTCTCACCGTGATCGTTGTATCTCCCCAGGTCTTTCGGGGTCGATGTACAAGTCGTGGTCAGTGTCCAGCTCCCAAAACTTGCAGTAGATGACGTAGAAGTGTTCGTAGGAGAAGTAGTCGGTGATCTGGTTGATGTCGTCCTCTTCCTCCAGCAGGGCCAGGGTTTGTAAGGAAGTTGCTCCTGCGCAGCTCCATCATGGTGATGCGGCCGGTCCACGAGCGGTTCACCACGTAGAAGATCCTCTGGATCACCTGTGAGAGCGGGAACTGTAGCATTAGATCTAGGGCTGTCAGTCGATTACATTTTTTAATCCTGATTAATCGAAAGATTTTCATAGTTAACTCGCAATTAATCGCATTTTTTTAATGTTCTGTTTATCCATCGATCATCTATACCCATTTGTCCTATACAGGGTCACAGGGATCTGCTTTAATTAATTTTTTTTAAACTTTTAGTTCGAAAAACCGGAAGTCCACCAATGCTGCCGTACTTTTTGGAGGCTTAATTTATCATCCTTGCTTGTGTATTTTGTCGGAGCTGCTGCTTGGAACTGCAGTAATTTGCTGACGGTCCCTAAACTCCACGGCAGCAGCAGGTACTCAGAAGGACATTCAGCGCTGTTCCTGAGAGTTTTAGCCACACCACTGAGCTTGGAGGGTTGATGACACTTGTGAAATGTCTGGCACACTTATATCTACAAAATGATACCAACCTGGATGAAATCGGTGACGTTTTTATGACCCTATTAAAGTTTAAAGAGAAAAAAAAAAAGCGAATGTTGGATGTGAAACTAATTCAACCACGCCCTGTGGTGGTAACTCACAGCAACAATAAATACAAATTAACACGTGTTAGCGCGTTAACTTTGACAGCCTTAATTAGATCATTTTCAGGGAGGGACATACTTTGACCTGTTCTCCAAAGCTGACACAATTACCTAAAAGTCTTAGTGAAATGTCTGTGTCATGTTTTGTCCCTAAATATCATATCAGGAATGTTGTACAAAAGCCTCAGCTCTAAAGCAGCTGGAGACAGACACTCCATCCCAAACCAGCCATCTAAACTGTCTTACACTCCTCAATGCAAAGAATTATTCTGATTCCTCCAGATTCAGCTTTCCATCTCCAGGAGGCACCAATGGATGCAGAAGAAACAGCTGAATGCTTTTGGATAAGCAAAAAGCCAATCAGAGAAACGAGGTGTGTGATGCAGGCAGAGCGACATGCAAAATGTTATGCAGTGGAATGGGAACACTGGTGACTGACTGGTGAACAATGTCATTAGCAATCCTGCAGTCATCCTGATTGTTTTGACAATCCTGTATGTGTCGCTGCATAAAGTCGATCCCCTTCCACTACAATTGGTTCGGTACTTTTTGTACCAGTGGAAATGGCTTGTGAGTGGACGAACCCATTTCATGTAAAAGACTTTTATGAGATGAACGAGTGTGGGTCAGGCTACTTCTGACTTTACTAACTTCTGACGTTCAAATTGCAGAATGGGGAGAAGTTGAGTTCAGAGAAAGACAGGGAAGGCTGTTGCTTTTCGCTGAATATGCCCTCTTAAAATATGGAAAAAGTATCTTTGCATTTGCAGTTTGCACATAATATTTGAACTTTTTTGTATGGGAGAGGGGTATAGGTTATGTTTTTTTTTTTTTTAACAATCTCAAGTAAATCCCTGAGGGTGCAGCAAAATATGATGGACTTTTAAATGTCAGTTATACAAGTTGCAGAAATCAATGTATAGGTATACAGATGTCCTCAGGTGCAGCAGACTATGTATGTTTTAAATGTTTTACTGCTCAAATGTTCTCAATTCAAATGAATGGTTCATTAACAGACATGTTCAGACCTTAATGACAAGCTCATCTTAATCAACTCACTTGAATCAGGTGTGTTGGAGCAGAAAAACATCTGAAACATGCAGGGGAGGAAGTGCCATTTGGGAATGCTGATGGGAGCCAATAAAAGTTTGTGAATAAACCTTGCAAATTATGTTTACAGTAGAGCCCTTTGGTGTTTGATCCTACTTTTTTAAAATAAAATCTCTGTTCTGTTTTTATAAAACTACATTTTTTCTGTTCTCAAAGGGCAATGGCTTCTAAAACTGAAAAAAATAAAACCCAGGTAAAAGAATATCACCATGCATAAAGTATTTGCTTTTTAATGAACAAGTTTTCCATCAAAGTGGGTTGAATATGGAAAAAAAAAAAAAATACAATAAATAAGCATTTAGGGTCATGAGATTATATAGGATTATATATGTCATCTCTCCAAATTTAATTGACTGTGTAAGTGTCTGAATGAGAGGATTTCTAGCTATTATGCGTGTTGGTTTTTGGCAGGTGTGAACATATAAAGTTCCTCAGAGGGAAGATTTCCAACAGGAGCTCCGTGACATCACATGAGATCTATGATTTACCAAACATATTCCTCATCTTGTCAAGTGTATTTACACCCATATTTTTGTCCTGATTCATAATCTGAGTGAGAAAATCAGGGCCGTCAGACCTCCTCTGTCTTTGAAACACAGCACTTCCTACAGCGAAAGAGTGGATTAGCAATCATTTCCTGGTACATGGACCTTTCCGGGCCACAACTGTAACGTACAGTAGCGGGTCAGCTGACCTAAACCGAAGGGGAAGCTTCTTAAAATGGACATGTGGCCGGCAAGGTTCTCAACTGCAAATGGGCTGATGGGGGGCGGCGGTGTTTCCGTGATGACACTGAAAAGCCGACACGCCCCGACGTCTCTGTACTTCTGCGAAGCAAACCCTGCACTTCTGTGGCACGTGGTGCAGCTGTCCCGGTCCACGTTCACGTTCTCAGGCTCTCACACTCTAATGTTACACAGCCGATGCTCACAGAAGCAGTTTTGTTGACAACATAGATCAGGGTTATTGGTAATAAAGACTGATGGTTGTGGCTTTGACTACTGCATGCTCTGCAAAGGTTAAATACTTGCCAGAACCAGTAAACATCCAGTCAAAAAAGAACAGATGTATTTCCAGTAAAATGTGCCAAAGTATCCAACTGCGTAAGTAGTACCTTCAGTATATTAGTAACCCTTTCATAGTGTTACACTGCTGGAATTTTAATATGTATTAGCAATGCTAGTTTTACAATTTAGTTTTACTTGGTAATCAGCCAGAAATTGAAGCAGTTAATTCTTGAAAATGACCTTATTATTCTTACACCTTTTTAAATGTAAGAATGTGCTTCTTTTTAGTTGTGTCATTTTTTTTTTTTTTTTCAAATGCAAATTTTCAGGATGAAGATTTTTCAGGATGAATCCAAACTTATTTGCTCTATAAAATGCTAGAAAAAAATTCAAGAAAAATAAGATAACATCTACTCAAAACAGAAGTAAAACTTTAATTTTCTGATCTTTTTTGTGAAGGTTTAATACACTTTTTTTTTTTTTAAACTCTTGGAGTCTAATCTGCACCTGTTATACATTAGTTTATCTAAGGCCTGTCCCCACCTGTAGAGTATGGTCATGAACTCTGTAGGCTAATTATTAAAATAATATGGCTGATATAGGTAGCAAAAATGAGTTTTAGCTCTAAATGAACTCAGAGAAAGTGATAAATGATATTTTTCATGTCCACTGTCACAAACACAAAACAGCCTTTCTGGTGTTTAAAGCAAGAAGGTAGTTCTTTATGGACGGGTCAACTTGATGCTGACGCTAACAATGCTAATGTTGCTAACACCAACTGGTTGCTGCCACGGGAGAGAAATATATTCTCCAACCTCTAAATGACAGCATACACTTGTAGCTTATACAATTTCACTACATACACAACTGAAAGAAGTACATTTTTTAAAAGCCCCTGCTTGTTATTTTTGTGCTGCGATAGCTAGCACTGGATGCTAGCAGAGTGCATGTTCTCTCTGAAACCAAGTTTGAAATTTTATTGCATTCACGGCAAATGAGACAGGAACCAGTGGTGGATTTAGGAAGGACTGGGCGATATGACTTTAAATCAGTACCATGATTAGTTTTACATTTTATCTTGAACGACTGAACAATAATTTTAGTTTTTCTTTTTTTCCTCTCATTTTAAAATGAGAAGGTTTTTGCTGAAAAATATATTCGACTATAACAACTAGGATATTTTTCCAATGAAAGAGTTGATGTCTTTGTGATTGTAAGATATGTGAACACACACAGAAGGTAAAGTAATAACAGAATAAGAGAATTAATTGAAATACCATATTTCCTCTAATAAACACTTCCTTACTAATAACAAACCCAGAACTTTGACAAAATGTAAATGAAGCTAACTCTAACCCTTGCCATTTTTCTCAGCTGTCTCAACAACTTTCTTTATTTTTTTCCAATTTAAAAGACACTGTGTACGTGAGCTTCTTGGAGAACATCTTTACAGCTATTGCACGTCTCTAATTGACTTGTTACGATTACGTTGTAGCTTGACGTCAATAGACGTATTGAAGCCAACCGTGCAGAACATACTATAAACTTACTTATTAATGTGCTTATTTTAACATAAGAAGCAGGTAAAAAATAGTGAAAGCTAAATGATAAAGTTAAACCACTTGAGATTTTAGTCTACAAGGATGTGTAACTAATGTAACAATATTCGAAATTTCACGCCCCTGGTCGTGTTTTGCACTGGGCGTTTAGTAGGAGGAATACGGTAACTGACATGGACATCAGTTATCCGTTCTAAATGCTGATTCTTGATTGATTAATTCCTCAGCACTAGATTTAGATTATTGGTGATTGGAAGTACAAGGGGCATCTTGACATGGATGACACAAGGGCTCAAAAAAAAAAAAAAAGGACAGAAAGAGCACCGCAAACATTTTCTTTTTTCACTGCTTTGCACGTCACTTCAGTTATATCCTTGATTGATATTTTGTGGACCTAAACTAGAACCAGGAAGCCTTTGAGCCCACTAGTTTTTTTTTTTATCTAAACATTGCCTATCTGATCTGGACTAATGAACATGATAGCTATTTTCCACTTGCCTCCATCACTCAATATGAAATACGGGACATGCCCCCTGGTGTTCAACGTGAGGAGGTACAAGTCCTTATGAACGTCTTGGCTGATTGCTAATGCTAATGATACTAATGTTGTTTCGGCCATGGGAGAGAAACAGTTTTTAGAACAGCACACACTTGTAGCCAATACAATTGCAAGGTTTAATCAAACATCTGAAAAAAGTTTGGCTTTTTTAAAGCCTGCTTGTTATTTGAACTGGGCTAACTGGCACTGGATGCTAGCGCGGTGTTTACCTTGTCGCCAATTTTCAAATAACATTCCAAAAAACAGCATAAATGACTTTCATAACTACTTCACATATTGCAGAGAGGGATCTCAGAGCATAAAGGAGTAGAAATGAACCAGCTTAGATGACTCAGAACTGTAAGAGTCTTGCTGCCACCTTGAGGAAGTTTTTCGTGCCGATCAAACCAGAACAAGGACTCAGATGATGCCTGAAGGCGGGCTTCTCAATTCTGTCCTGGTCACATCTTATAAACGTGCAGGACTTGCAAGAGTTGGTGACCAGACATGTTGTTTTCTTTGCCAAGAATGATATATGTATAACTACCTTTGTGAGGAGCGGCATCAGTTATTGACACACGGATCAGATTCAATTAGCTGTCAGATTTGTACTCATTTGATGTTGTGTGTAGCTTTGGCCTTCAACGCATCAACGTGTCTTAGGTGAACGGTTGCACTACTGTGTTTTGATTACATACTTTTTGTGAGTTGCATTATTAATTGTCTAATACTGTACCAGTGTAAAACAAAACATAAAACCAGACATGTGGTCATTTAAAAAAAAAAAAAAACAAACAAAACTGCTACATACCGTTGTTATGTAGCGTGAGTGAAATTCTGGTGCATCCTTCAAAAATGTGAGCCCAGGATGAGTATCCACTATGTCCTAATCAGACAAAACACACAAGTAAGTCATATAAACAGATGACATCACAGGAGTGAGTAATGTTTGAGTTGCTGATAAGACGCCGACCTGCAGGAGAGGAATAAAGTCTTCTTGTTCCAGATAGTTGCAGCCAGGTTTAGCTAACAAGTAAATAAACCTTGATGCGTCATCGTGGCAACTGTGCAACAACCTGCAGGAGAGGAGAGGCCAGGGTTTAGGAGATGTTTCATTATCTTGTCTTTGCGCGGCTTGGATGAAGGTGAGGTTTGTCTTACTTCCTCCACGTTGCGATGAATGAGTGAACCGACACGAAGCCCGTCCTCTCACCACCAGCGGCGTAGAACATGGGAGACTTCCAGTACAGCGGACACCCACATACCTGAGCAGAAGCACACATTAAACTGACATCAGCATGCAACAGGTGCTTGTTTTCCAAACAGGAATCAAAAAAATATATGGAAAACACTGAAGTTATCAATGCAAATGAATATTTTTTTATTTTTTAATTCTTCAAAGTAGATTAAAATAAGATTAAAAATCGTCCTCGCCAGAGCTAAATGCGGTGAGAGTTTTACAATATCTGCTTTTACCTTTGCAATCTTGCCCATCTCATAAATGTCGGCCTTCTCCTCCTCAAACTCAGCGAAGGCTGCCTCGATGGCGTTAATGGTTGCATCGTGGCTGGCAGTCGTGCCCAGGGCAGGGAGCCCACGGGGGTAGTAGAACCTGGGAATGTTGATGGCAGGAGGAGGAGGAGGAGGGGTGACGATCACTGGAGCTGGAGGAGGGCTGGGCGAGCGCGGTGTGGGAGCCGGTGTCGCTGTGGCGGCGGCTGGCGCCGGCGGAGGGGTACCTGGCTTTTTGTCCGGTTTGGGCTGGACCTGAAAAATTGTGAGGAGGTGATCAGAACTGGGAACGGACAAGCGGGGTTGGGAATATTTACCTCGTATTTCTGCGGCTGTGCACACAGCTCACCGTAGGAAATCTGGATGCTCAATGGGTGCGTTTACATGGGAAGTTTAATTCCTCTTTAATTCAGAATTAAAGTTAAAGCCGAATAAAAGTTACCATGTAAACACTTAATTCCATATGAAAATGTCAATTCCGAATTAAACTTAATTCCGAAGTAAGTGGCTGGTTTATTCCCATTTTAATTCCGCATTAAATAATTCCGCGGTCATGTATACACTCATTCCTCTTTAAATTAATTCCCGTCTTTCTGCGCATGCTCGTTCTCTTGCCCGTCTGTTGCGATGACGCTTATATTTCGCGCTGGGCTTGTTATCAAAATGGCAGCACGCAGTAAACGGTGTTCAAGAGCAGAGACGATTTATTTAATAAATAGCTTGGAGGAACTGGAAATAATTAAAAGAACAGATGGCAGGAAACATAAAAATTGTGAGCTTTTCAAAGCGGCCAGGTTAAATGAAGGAGGTTTCACAGATAGAGACGCCACCCAGGTCAAAAATAAGTGAAATGTTGTTGCTAATCGAGTTGTTGCTAAGTTTGTTTTCTTCCGGTAGATGTAAAGACGTAAAGACGTCCGCCCCCCCATCCAATCAGAACCCTTCCCAACCCTCAGACCTAAAGCGGAGTTGGATAAAGCCGAACAAACGTGTTTTCCATGTAAACTTTAATTCGGAATTACTATTTCCATGTAAACTCGAAGGAAAATAGTTTAATTCGGATTTATTTAATTCCTAATTATTAATTCCGAATTAAAAAACATCATGTAACCGCAGCAATTGTTCCAAATCAAGTCAACGGTCGTTGGAAAAAGAAAATCTGGGGGCGTTGGGTTCCAAATGTCTAACTCCCTGGTTTTCTTAAGATCATACGCATTTCAAAGGTAGACGAATAAAAGGAACAAATGCACAAAGCAAAAGCTTTACTCTGGAAGCGCAATGAACCCATGGTGGAAATTCCCAGTAACATAAGTCAAAACAACAAGAAAACCGTTTTGCAATCTGTTAAATCAGCCAGTCAAGGACAAATGAGCTGTAGCGCTGTCAAAAATATCTAAGTGGCACAAGAGTGCAGAGGTCAAGATGAAGCAACCTAATGAAACGAAATGAGTAACACTGACGGGGCTTTATTTAGTCCCTTTACTTCAAATGTGCTCTATCGCGTACAGAGACTGCCGTGCAACTGTGGCGTTTGATTTGTGATCCGACACAAGGCTTTCCGTCAAAAAAGCACCCACACATGCGGTTCACTCCAAAAAAAAAAAAAAACTCGGATCCGGACGATTTTATTTCCAACAGACTCACATGGTGCAGTTCACATGACAACGATTTACACTACCATGAATGAATGAAGAGATGACATGTCGAGTCCATTGCATGACCCGTTTGTTGCTGACTTTTCAGATTTCACACAGTGAAACACAAGCACCTGGAATTGGCCGACTACTGGTGTCGAAATCAAAGTTCAGAGCGGCTCCAGGAGGAGCCCCCCCGGTGTTTTCTCCCGGGCCTCCATTACTGGCTGTATTGAGCTGGACAGCTGTAGCGGTCCGTTCCTTCACAGCGTTCATTCTATCACCCTATTCCTGCACCTCCGGCACTATTAATACCCCGCCGGTATCCGCCTCGGAATAGTTTGCCGTCCCTGGCATGTAACTCGTGTGCGTTTGAGAGCAGCAGAATGCCTCTACTGTATGTTCGGGAGACAAACGTTTGCGTACGAAGAGGTCACTGAATAGTAATAAATCAGATAATGTGTTTTTTGCTTGAATATACTTTTTACACGGGATCACAAGTTTGTGTCCGTTGTCCCCTCGTTGTACTGACTGACCTGCTGCTGCTGAAAAGACTTGAGTCTCTTCTTGAAGCGTGAGGGAAGGACAAAGTCACACCCCCTGGCCAGAAAGGCCAGCTCCCCCCTCAGGTCGGGGTCCCGCCGTAACGACGTCTCCTTGATCATCATGGTGGGGGTCGAGGATCCAAACCCCCCACCTGATATGGCCGCAGAGAAGGCGACCGCAGATGAATCGCCTTGACCCGACGACCAAACAACCGCTGAAGGGAGCGAACCAGCCCACGCAGCAGCTCAGATATCCAGATACACCTCAGGAAAGCAAAGGGATATCCAACTTGCAAAACGGTTTCAGGCAGCCACGCTCATAAAATCTGTCTCCCCAGCGTTCAGAGGCTTGCAAAGTTCTGTCCCGTGGAGCAGTAATCCAGCAGAGAGAGGTGTTCCTCAGGTGTCCGGTACAACAGTAGGCAGAACCATGGTACCACGCTGCTTTATGGCCGGCTGAAATCCCAAACCGCAGCCTCTCTCTGGGGAAGAGACCCCGTTGTTGCTCCCATGTTAGCTCTGGATGTATGAATTTAGCGTAGCCTTGCTGATGCCTTCTGCTCCAAGCTGGGCTCTGACAAACTGCACTGGGAAACATGAGCCATGCCGGGATCCGGCAAATACGCACACCCGCAAAGACACACACACACACACAGATACACACACTCAACAAGCTGGCTGTCAGGAGCATTCGGGTGTTGGAGGGGAGGGCGTGCAAACATGGGCGCGCATCTGTGTGTGGTGTTCTGCAGGATCTCGGCCCTCGTCGGTTCCTGCCTGGAACTAAAGTTAGCCGACGGGAAGTTACAACTCAAAGTGATTGAAATAATTTTACACAAGACAGGAAGCTTCAGTCGGTGCTTCGGGTAGGACAAGTAGGCTGAAATATTTTCATAGAGGTAATAAGAGATGGAGTGATGAATCAGCGGGCGACGCAGCTGTCCTTCGATCTGTTGACATGGAGTATTTCCACAGCACGAGCTCAGGGAGGCTTCAGGCAGCGCTCCCTTTTGAACAAAATCCCCCAAAAAACCACGGCTGTCACTCTTCATTAGAGCTGCTGCTAATATGCACCGTCGGTTCTGATGGGTTTTTTAGAAAGAAAAAGACCTCCAACCCACCCTGAAAGCATTTTTGCTACATTAACTGAAATTCTCCTTACACACCATTCGCAAGAATCAAAGTCATTGGATCATCTGTGAAACTCTCGTTAAACAGGTATTTTACATTTCTGTGCTTTGGAGGTGTGGCTTCAGAGGCAGGTCTGAAGGGGGGGGGGGGTGTACTTTTGGATTGTGTATTCTCAAAATCAAAATACAGTGATATAAATATGCAGAAAATGAGGGGGAGGAGAAACAGCTGATACTTAAAGGTCGGGCAAGTGATTCCCATTAAGTGAACACCTGCTCACCAACTGCTAACTGTGCTTGTTGTGGGGACAGTGCAGTCAAAAAAAAAAAGTCTTAACATGCAGCGCTGGCTTCATCGACTGGAAACTGAGTTGGGGAGCAGCCTGGGGTTCGCTAGTCTGACGCAAACGCAGAAGTGACGAAAACTGCAATTCCTTGGGAAGACTAACGTTGCCTGGACCTTCACCAGGACCCAGCTATGAGGAAGCCTCAACGACCCAAAGGCCGTGGTCAATCAGCCAAGTGTTTGGTCATCCAGGGTCCCACTGGTGATTGACTGGAGCCCCCCCCAGTCCTTGTTTCAGCTCTGGCAGAATTTACAAGTGTTGTTTGGTAGCCACAATAGAAATGAGGAGACGGACAAGTTTGATCACAATGAGTGGAAGTGAATATGTTACAGAGCATTTACCAAGTTGGCTTTATACAGTCTACGCAACGTATTTGACGTCATCCAGAAATTCCTTACTTTGCCATAAGGTTTGAGATGCTGGGAAACCAGTAAACACATTAATAAAAATCAATATCTCATTTCATCAATTTCTTTGGCCCAACTTTCAGGCTAACAAAACATCATAGCTTCCAGTAGAACCAGTTCCCCTTTTAAGGTAAAAACTTATTTGCACTGATGATAAATTTACACTTACAGTAATAACTAGCAAATTGAAACACACTACGAGTGCACCAGGAGCTTCTTGACAGGACCAGGGGCGGAGCTTCCGGGGGGGCTGGTGGGGCAGTACTCCCGTGGGCCGGGCCCAGGAGGGCCCAGTGAAAGACGAAGAAACAAGCCTCTCCCCAGGCATCGGTTATGCCTTGTGCACTGCTGGTTACAACAACTTATGCAAAAAATACCACATGCTACATATGAGGTTATATATAGGTTTCCCCAGCTAGAATGAGTCATGATTGGTCAAAAAAATTAAGACTGACTTTGGTCATGTAGGTTTCTACACAGTGAATTAAATGTTGTGCTGCATGGCTGGCTTCATGTTCACTCTCACAGTTAACTTTACAATGTGCAAATTTAAAAGTGGATCGCCGGTAAGATCTCCAAATGTATTTTGGGTAAAGTCGTCATCAACAGCCGTCCATCAGCGTCATCATCAGTCACTAGTCAACGGAGTCTATTCGGTGCAGACTAGGTGGATCACAGATTAATCTAATCGTGAGTGACAGTTCATACAAGCATAAAAGTGGAGCAACAAAATGCAAAGAAAAGGAAAAAAAAAGCGCAGGAAAAGACTAAACTAAAAAAGCTGGATACATATCCTCCTGGAGATGAACCTGACATTGTTGGCAGCGAGTCAAGCCCACCAGAACTGGTACCACAGTCAGGGAGCCAGATTTATAGGTACAATTTCTCACAATCACTGACACTGAAAACAACATGTGAGTTAGTTGTAAACTGTTGATGTGGTTGTTATCAGAGTAGCTAACAACTAACGTTATTATTAGGGGCCAGGTAGCCTAACGTTATTATTAGGGGCCAGGTGGCCTAATGTTTGTTGTTCTCATGGTTTGTTAGACTTCATGTCGGTTTTGTCGGGTTACTCCTTCAAAAAGGCTCGTACAACGACATGCTAGGAGTTGGTATTTATTAACAGCAATGGAAACACATCAGGCGAAATCGGCACTTGGTACCGAGCAGAATGAATGAATGCTAGTAGCTACTACAACAATAACGGTGGTGCGTCTCCCGGGTGACGTCACAACCACATACTCCCGATAATACTACAGGTTTGATTGATTTCAAAATGACATGGTCGCTCTTCGTGGTGTTGAACTCTTACTAGAGCTGAGTGATTTTATCAATTCTGCGATATATATAGATATTTTATCGAATATTGAGTATCGATTTTTCAGCTGCGGTATCGATATTCTAAGCTTCTCTCAAAACCCCCGTGTCCCACCTTTAAAAGCTTGCAAGCAACAATTTGCACTGTTTAAATAAATGAAACTATTTTTCTCAACAAATCTTTTATATATTTTGTCCAGCATTTGCAAGCTGCCTGTCAGTCATATAATGTGTAATTAATGCTTTCAGTTTAATAAATTCAAACAAAGTCATTGGAACACTCACAAGATGTCACCAAAATCACTTTGTCCCTTTAAAATCTTTCGGAAAATGATGTAAATGTATTGTAAGATGAATATCGATATATATCGTACCATGAGCTGAATATCCTGTATTGTATCGTATCGCGAGATTAGTGTATCGCTACAGCCCTTAACTCTTACTATCAAATGCTTTGAGCTATGTGTCAAAAATGTAGTAATGCTTGTAAGTCCCGCTGTTGCAGGCATGTGTATGTTGTAAAACGTTGTAATCACAAGCTTTATTGGGTTTAAAGGGCCCGGTCATATGCCCCGCCCCCGGCCCGGCAGTGACATTGTTCCACCGCTGGACAGGACACCCTTTCTCCAAGCTCCGTCAACCCATGAACCATTACGAAAAACCAGTCTGAAGCCTCAGACGTCCCTGAAAACTTATTTTAAACTATCCCACTTAAAATTCACATCATGAAATAAACCAAAAACCAAAAATGCAATCGACCTCTGAGTGGCTGAGAAGTCTGGAGCTTCTTGTTGCAAGTTTAGTTTTGGATCATTAATGTTCCCAAGTGAAAAGGTTCTTGAGGTCAACTAGTTTGCTTTGCTGTTACCTCAGACTGATCGTGGTTTTAATTTAATATGAATACTTTTTGTAAATTCTTGAAGTAATTCTTCACCTAACAATGTAAAAATCTAGAATAAAGCAAATTCAGAAACTTGCCATTTTAAGATAAATGTTATGCCCACTCACCGAAACACACACCAAAAAGTTATTTCAGCAATTTACTCGACAGAGAATCTCATTCACTACTAATATACTGATAGCTACAAATGACAACCGCCAGTTCCCCCTCCCCCAGTGCGACGTACACTGCGATTTAACTGCGGTTGTCAAGACAAGTAGGCCATCTAGTGCCCTCTAGTGGCTCAAAGGCTCCATTACTGTGGATGAAAACATTTCCAAAAACTAAAGCAGCTGAATTGGCAGGTTTTGAAAACTTGATCAGCAACACAGGACAAGGTGCCTTCATGCTGGTCCAGTTTAACCTTTAGTGATGTTTTCACTTTTCCTCTCCATCTGCAGTTTAACATGTCTATTATCTTATTGTTCTTTTGGGGGGTTTTACTCCTGCTGTCCACGTGATAAATGTCTCAGCATGAATTTCCTCACTTTGAAACACCGCCAGCGCACTGAGAGAGATGTCTCACCCCAGCAGAGTTCAGACAGTGTGCGTGTCTGTAGAAAATCTTCCCAGGAAAATAAGCGAGTCCCTGTGCGTATTCGGGTAACTCCTCTCAGCTCCCCCTGCGTTCCTGACTCAGTTCTCTGGAACAACTGGACTCTATACTGAAGCCAAGGTCACATAGTGATCCCACCCGCAGATACGCTCACGAACATTGTCATCTCTCGTGGCTCTTCTCACCTCCACACCACAGAGGGGAACATTATACGCTCTCTATCTTATAATAAGCAGCAAATGTGCTCTATATTCTCACCATATCACGTTGAAGCACCAAACCCTCCCTTTCTTTTCCTCCTTCTTGTATTTAGTTTGATCGCTAAATGTTAGTTCCTCTGCACAACCTCGTCAACTTTGACAATGCATTTATGAGATTATAAATCTTTATATGCAGTGATATGTGTATGCATCTAAGTGTGAGTGTGTAAAGGGAGCCTCTAACAAATGCCACCAGGCAGCTGTGTGCTCTTTTCCTGCCTGACTGACAGTTGGTGTAACTCTGCTCCTCTCAGTCCTAAAACCTCCCACGCTTTCTTGAATATTAAATCCTTCCTTCACCTTTTCAAGTTTGCTATTAAAGCTAAACGCAAAGTCTGGCTTAAATTAGTTCAAAGTTCCGCTGTGCGGACTGCGAGTCTGGTGTTTTCAGTGAACTCCTTCAAAGATTCTGCAGAGTCGTCCGCTCAGTTACATAAAAACTACCACTGGGACAAACTGTTCCCTTTAGGAAAGATGCATGCAATCAGGAGTGATGCAACAGAATGCAACTCCAAACCAGAAACAGTCAGGAAATGCCAGTATGGGAAATGCAAGAAATTTAGCTATTCTTAAATGTACTTTTATTACCTTTTATTCCACTGCAGACATCATGAACCAAATGTATTTAGTGTTTTGTCACACCTGCTTCATTTAATTTGTGAATCTACAGCTATTCCTGTAATTCAGGTTTGAGACACACATCCTAAAAGAGCTGGGATTTGGAAGCTTTGAACTGCTTTTTCATGTCGCCATTTATTCTCACAACACAGAAGACATGATGGCGCATGTTCGGTGTGTTTCCGCAAGAGGGCGTTCTGGGGTAAAACTAATAGGGATGCACATGGTTAACCGTTTAACCGTTAACCGATAACAGTAACTCTAACCGATTAATACTAACGGTCAATTTTGTTTTTAAGATACGTAATTCAATCAACTCATGGGGGCGTGTCGACAGGTGCAACAGGCCTCTGATTGGTCAATTCTACATCCGCTTAGAAAAGAGCGCGTCATCGAAAAAATGAGGAAGTACCCACATCTGTACGATTCTGGTTCTCCACACTACAAAGACAGCACATATTCTAGTAATTCATGGAGGGAGATAGCGATGAATGTGGGTCTGGATACGGCCGAGACGGTGAGGAAGTGGAAAAACGCAAGAGATAAGTTTAGTAAGTTTAGCTAGTTCGTGATTGTCGCTCTTGCGTTGTGGCGTGGAATAACATAGCGGAGACCGCGCTAGTATAAATCAAAAGTGACGGTGGCATCTCTGCGACAAGCTGACGGCGACACATTGCCGCAAGAGTATACACGGGGAAGTGTCCGCATGCGTCCACGACAACGCGCGCAACTTATCGGTTAACGGTTATTAATCGGTAAAGGGCGTCGGTTAACGGTCATAAAAAAAAATCCAAAATGTGCATCCCTAAAAACTAGGATGCTGGAATCGCAACACGGCCGACCTCGTCCTCAGTCCTTTCAGCCGTCGTGTCTCCACTTACGGTGACGGGGGCTGGTTGCGCATAAACTACCACTGCAAACCACACGGTGGCTGTAGTGCGCTGCTTTCACCATTTGTCAACCGCCAAAAAAGAAAAGAAAAAGACGTTGGTAAAAAGGAAGAAATAAATGAAGGAAAAACAAACTAAGATGATAAAAAATATTGGAGGTGATAAAGATGATCGTAGTGCTTCTGTTTGTCGTTTGTATAATAAATAATGGTGGCGTTGAATGAGAAAAGACGACTCGTAGAAGAAGCGGACAACAACAGCGTCAGCACCATCCAGAAGTTTAACAGGGCCCAACATTTTTCGCCCCACAAAGGTTTCTGAAGGCCTCTTTTCCAGGGCCGTTCCTGGTAGTTGGGAGACACGTCAACGATCCGGCCCCTGAAAAACCACCATGAACCCCTGCCAGTGGAAAATCCACCTATTATCTATTAGAGTTAGATCAGGACTTCAGGCAGACCAGTATCTGTACCCTCTTCTTCCTGTGTCAGGAAAGTGGTTTTGGACCATTTTGTTAAAAAAAAAATAAAAAAAATATGGACATTCCTGGAAAAGATGTTGCCTTAAAAGGCAGGAAATGCTGCTGTTAAGTTGCAATGCACTATTCTGCATTAATGTCGTTATCACAGAAGCGGAAATTAGTTTTTCCAAGTGGGCTGATATGACTCCATAACATCACAGAGCCTGGCTCTTGGACTTGTTGCTAATAATAGCCTGGTCCTTTTTGTCTTTCGTCAAGAGCACACAGTTGCCCGTCTCCTCCTAAAAAAGATCTGATTCATCAGATCACAAGTTTCAACTGTGTGGCTGTCCAACCCAAGTATGGTCCAACTGTGTCCTGTAGTGTTTGACAAAGGTTTTCCAAAGTAATCCATGTAGTTATATCACTTATTGATGAATGGCAGTTCCTGATGCAGTCCCGTCTGAGGAGTTGGAGATCATGGGTGTCCAAAGGATTGCTCCCTTTCCCTTAAGGCTCTCAAATTCCTCTAAATTTCTTAAATAGTTTAATTAAATTGATGGACTGTCATTTTGCTGTTCACATTACATGACTGATCACCAATGGAGGAAAGATAAGATCTGACGTTGTGTCTGTCGCCTGAATCGTACAGAATATAAACAAACAAAAAAAAAATTTAAGATGAATGAAGAAACAGCAGGTAGCAGAGATTGCCTGTACAAAATGGAGAGCTAAAGGTGAGAAAAAAAGATGGCGAAAGAGCCCTAAGAATCACTACATTTTGCTCTTTTCATATGGTCCCAACTTTTTCTGATTTGGGTCGTATCAAAAGTATTTTTCACACTCCTCTTACTTTGCCTTGCAGCTCTATACAAAAGACATGAAGAAGGAACTGGGGGGATATTGATGTTGCACCTTTAAGATAGAACTTTAGCCAGACTTAGCTCAGTGGATCCCCCTGTCAGTGTGGAGATTAAATCACTTTTACAACTCTGTCTAAGATCTAATGCTTTTTTTGGACTCTTGCTTGGTCACTCTTGGTTTTCTTTTGTCTTTCCCGAACCTCTAAGTCACGTCTGCCATGATGTCTCACTGTAGCTCCATGAGCTAGCTCAATTACTGTTAGTGTGATTGTTAGCATCACATAGGCCACGGTTACATGACGTTTTTTAATTCGGAATTAATTATTCTGAATTAAATAATTCTAAATTAAACAATTTTCCTTCACGTTTACATGGAAATAGTAATTCCGAATTGAGGTTTGCGTGGAAAACATGTTTGTTCGGCTTTATCCAATTCCGCTTAAGGTCTGGGGGTTGGGAAGGGTTCTGATTGGATACGTCTACCGGAAGAAAACAAACTTACGCGATTAGCAACAACATTCCACTTATCTTTTTATGTTTCCTGCCATCTGTTCTTTTAATTATTTCCAGTTCCTCCAAGCTATTTATTAAATAAATCTTCTCTGATCTTGAACACCGTTTACTGCGTGCTGCCATCTTGAAACTTTGTTTCGAAAACAAGCCCAGGGCGGAATATAAGCGTCATCGCGACAGACGGGCAAGAGAACGAGCATGCGCAGAAAGACTGGAATTAATTTAAACAGGAATGAGTGTATACATGACCGCGGAATTTAAATCAGAATAAACCAGCCACTTTCTTCGGAATTAAGTTTAATTCGGAATGGACATTTTCATTCGAAATTAGGTGTTTACGTGGTAATTTTTAATCATTTTAAATCGGATTTAACTTTAATTCTGAATTAAAGAGGAATTAAACTTCCCATGTAAAAGCACGGATTGTGATGCAAAGAGATACACGGGATGTCCAGGATGGCAGTCCGACGTTAGCACAGCTGGCTGACAGCAGCGACAGAAGACCTCAAGAGCTTGATGCCACATTTTAAAAAACACCAAAGAGCCCTTCAAATGAAATTGAAACTGATATTTAAACACGAAAAAGAAAAAAAAATCGACTGGTGTCACTTTAAAGCAGATACTGGGGATGCACGGTTATATTCGCACTGTTATATTTGTGCAAAAAGGACGAATGATAAATTCCCCCAATTTGGATTTTGCATGTGGTTTACTGTCAAAGTACAGTACTAAAACATTCATCAAAACGATGAGGTGGAGCTGTTACCAGTTTCACACCAACAACGAAGGTGAACGTGGTAATGAAA
The DNA here is from genome assembly GCA_018398805.1 of Hirundichthys speculiger. NCBI lineage: Eukaryota > Metazoa > Chordata > Actinopteri > Beloniformes > Exocoetidae > Hirundichthys > Hirundichthys speculiger. The sequence goes on from JAGFBZ010000667.1 coordinate 214,977, forward strand.
AGGGCTTCTGGGAATTTAAAAGGGACAATGAGCAAAGCAACAGGTGCGTGCGCGCTGAATGTTACGTCTGCAGCCCCACTTGTGCAGAAACAGGTGACCCGCAGCCTTCATGGCACCGATCGAATGAATACGTGTTGGAAAGCAAAGACAGTCAGCTGTCTAGGAACAACTCCCGCTTTTATCCACCTATTAAATGCACACTTGACGTTTGCATGTTGTCCTCAGGGTTTTATTGGATGTAAACTTATCGTTACATTTGAGCCTGTGTGGGTGTGCACGTATGCGCCGATGGGTCTTTCTTCCTGCAGATAAATGGTGTGAACACGGCAGCTTCCTAAACGCACCCCCCCCCCCCCCCACGCACACACCTGCTTCACAAAACTGCCTCACTGCTCCGTGTAAAATTATCTGCGCAAATATAGTCAATGATTTCATGTTTATTTCTGCAGCAGGCACCAGGCAGACTTCACACACATACAGTAGGTGCACGCACAGTTCACAACATGCACATGCAAAAAAAACTGTGATACAGTATTCAATTAGATTTGGGAATAATGAGCTATTACCAAACATATTAGAGATGCAGTTTCTAATGAAAATTAGCTTAAAGGGCTGATAAAGCAGAAGAAGGGTCCAGAAGAATAGCTATTAAACACTGTTGCACTGCCCCCATCTGTCTTTGGATAAGTAAAGATAACCATACATAAAATGCTGGTTTTAATACACAGTTGAGGATCCAGACTGCCAAAAGTCTGGAACACATGGAAATCAGTTAAAAAAAAAAAAAATCGTTTTCCTCCTTTGTGATACTCTGCCAGACCTTTACGGCAGCTGTCTTCAGTTGATGTTTGCGAGCGTGTCTGCCCTCGGTTTCGTCTACGACGAGTGAATTGCCGCTGGATCGCGCGGCGTGTTTTGGGTCACTTTCCATTTGTACTTTGAAGCGTCGCCCGGTCGGCTTTGCTGTCTTTGGCCGGCTCCGAGCAGACAAATTCTTCTGACTGCTTCTGTTTTCTGTCACACCATCAATAAACGCTTGTGACCCGGTGCCACTGGAAATCACGAACGCCGGTGCCATCGCACTCCTTTCCCATGTGTTTCGCACAGACAGTCGTGAGTCGCTGAAAGCCCTCTCCAGAGATTCTGGTACTGGTTGATCTTAGTTTTATCTATCAAAAGAATTCGGTGTTTTGGCATTTTTTTTACCACCTTGATTTGTCCTTTCTATTGCTGAGACTATTGAGGTAAAGGGATCACGTTGAGGCAGAACCTCTGGATGATAGACATGGATGATAACATTTATTCAGATTTTCTTCACTAGGGAAGATCTTGTGAAAGAGCTTTTCATTATAATGGGATGAATCATGAAATCAGCAGTCATCTACTGTGAATGTCCAGGCTTTATTTTAATGTTTGTCAATCACTGATGAATCATTTTTTCTTCCTCAGAATCCTCCAGTCATTGCCGACTGTCATATTATTTCTGTCTCATTTGTTTTTCAGAATAAGGATTTCCTGTTAGACTTGCACTGAAAACTCCCTCGACTTGCCATGTTGTGGGCTTTCAGCCTCCAAACACAGATGCTACACTCAAGTCCAGCCAGTTTGGATGCTTAATTGATGAAGAAACAATATTGACTTGATTAAGAAAAAGCCTGATCTTTGACCTCAAAATCATCACCTGCAACTGAGTCGAGTTTTCACTGTGATTTCTAACTACATTATAACCTTTCCTTTGACGCTTCTAAAATAATAAATATTACATAAAACATTTTAAAAAATCAAATGAAAATACTGCAATGATGACTGTAGACTGTCTAGGCACTGTTAGTTTTTAAAGCTACTATATGTAAGAATTACACTTTAAAATATTTCAAAATAAACCAAATGAATGTGAGTGTGTGAATATATGTGTAAAGGTTTGAGACACCATTAAACACATAAATTAGTTGTGTTGACAGAAAGAGCCAGTTCGGTAAGCTTTGTTATGTGCTTCTGTTCAATGAGAGACTTCTTTTAGACTTCTTCTTTTAAATTCAAAGGAAGAAGACAAAGATACTGAGGAGGTATTCTACTAACATGTCACTCATGTTGAGAGGACCGCCCACACAGACTAATTAGGGTGACCGCAAATTTGCTAATAGACAGTGTTAGTCCGTGAGCAATTAATCGTTAAATGTTCACAACTCAAAGATGCTTGTCAAAGAGCCATTTCTGGTTGCTGATGGAGTAGCATGCTAAATATCTGGAGCTGCTGGTTCCCCATTTGAGGTCCAAGCAGAGCATCAACATCACAGGAAGGAAGGAAATCCTGACAAACGCGGGGGTGACGTTGTAATCTTTCAATGAAACAACGTGCTCATTCATTCATTCATTCATCCGTTTTCAATGTCTTTTCCTTTTACGTTAGTGTTCCGAACAAATCATATCACAACTATGTCGCACCTCTGTTTCATCCGTCAGTCCAGTTTAAAAAAACTTATGTTTTTGCATTTTGTTACAGCTCATTTTCTGTGTGTGTCTTTGTTGAGAAAACGTGGTCTGGAGACCAGTTGGGTTGTCGTGTCACTGTCAGATAGTGTAGTGTGTGAACTGAAGTGACAAGTTGGATAAACCAAAAGTCCTGAGGGTAAACAGACCGCCCCCAACACCCTGTCCTGTCAAAAAAAAAAAAAATACGTCTGGAATCAAAGACAAGGAGCAACAACAGAAATAAAAATTTAAAAAAACAGGTCAAACAAGGTCAATATTACTGTTGTTTCCCACCGTCTGAGATAGTTTAGGCTGAACTATTGTTGTGGACGTGCCGTCGTACCTACGTCAAAGTTATAATGCTAATAGTGGGTTAATGGTGTTGCTACAACGTATATCTACATTTAGGGCCAATTCCAGTTCCTCCCTTAACCCTCAATCTTGGCCCTTAAAAGTAAGTGTAAGGGCTGTCTTGTGACTTAGAAATGGGACGCCCCTTTAGTGCAGTTACGTCTTCAGACTGTGGGGGGCGGCCTTACGCCAAAGCTACGTCCAGTCTGTCAAGAAAACGATGACGAAGAAGAAGTAGAAGAATAAGAATAAGATAATATATTTATATACAGTCATGAAAAAAATTATTAGACCACCATTTTTTCTTCACTTTCTTGTTCATTTTAATACCTGGTACCACTAGTTGTACCAGGCATTAAAATGAACAAGAAACTGAAGAAAACAAGGGTGGTCTAATAATTTTTTCCATGACTGTATATATAACAAAGACAATAAGATGGTTCCGTAACATTTATACCTTTATTAATTACGAAAACACTTACATTCGTCACTAGCTTTTTTCGGCACCATCCTTCTCGAAGATGTTTTGGCGAAAATACGCAATGCCTTCTGGGTAGCCCTTACTCCCAAGGGTGGTGCAGGAGAATCTCAATATTGAGGGTGATACAGCCCTCAAACTTGTCCCTTAACTTGATGTTCTAAGAATCGGGACAACACTTACACTTGAAGTGCATTTTTGAGATTGAAGGGTTAAGGGAGGAATTGGAATTCACCCTAACTGTCATAAACAGGGAAGTTGCAGGATAGTTACAGTGACACATGAACCTTCTCGTGATACGCTGCCTCCATCTGGTCTGGATTACTATCATTACATAGCGTGTCTTTAAAGCTGAATGTTAAAACTATTTAAATCACTGCCACACACCTATTTAAGTACAGTTTATGGCTTAATTTTCTAGATTACTGTGATAATTGCTACACTGGCAAGTGTGTGTAAGTGATCTTAATTTTTTAATTCTTCCAGTAAAACCACCTGCCCACTGGGAAAAAAAAAAAAAAAAAAAAACTAAGTTTGAACCTGAGCCCAGATCGCACACAAAAGAGACGAGCACCCCTCCCAATCTACGTGATTACACACAAACTCACTTTAGACCAGCCCTGCCAAATGCCATCTCCATGGCGATAACCCTTTCCCTGGATCGGGTGGTGGGAGGAATGCTCTCAGGCCCGCCGTGCCAAGAGCGGGAAGCAACAGTTCACATTGCTGCTCTTCTGTTCTTTATTCTCAGTCTCACTTCCTCTCAAGACGGACACATACACACAAGCGCGTGAACACACACACACCCACGCACACACAAACAAAGCTACCTTGGGAACCCCCCTCTCTGAAACTGGAAGAACGGACCGAGTTCAAGAGCTGCTTCCGTGACAGATGAAGTGGATCAGCGCCGGCCACGGTCTGCTTCACATCCGAATCAGAGGAAGACAACATGGGAGCCGTAAAAAACACAGATCCTTCACTGTCTGAGCGGAAGCGGGGCCCGTTTCAGTAGTCATTTTCCTGAATGCTGAAACACTAAAACGGCCGACGACGGAAGCTTTTTCCAGAACATTGAACAGAGGGGATCGACGCACGTGCAGGAAAAGTGGTGAATATCAAAATGGGCCGTGCATATAATCAAACAGCACCCAAAAGTTTCAAGAAAGCACTTATTATTGATTTAACACATGCATCACCCTTTCCTCTCAATGACAAATTTGTCACTATTATAGTAGACTGCTTTACTGTTTTTTTTTGTTGTTTTTTTTCACATAGAGGAGCTTTTCCTGCACACTGATTTATATCCTTCAGTTCACCGATCATCCTGCAGATGGTGCTATAAGATCTCCTTCATTTCGGCCAAGAGGAGTGAGGTTTGTCTGCAGGCTGAAGCAGCTTTCTGTGATGCAGTTTGGCCCAAGAGTCACTAGAGGGCAGCAGATCTCCACCTGCTGCTGCTGCAGCCGCACAGGTGAAGGTGCACCTGACCGATGAAGATGCTCTTTGACCCTTCCGTCCGAATTTTCTAATCTTATCTCAAATACATGAAAAGGCCTGAATGAAAAAGAGGGAGAAGTGAGAGACAGATCATGATAAAAGCATGATAAAAGTGTCTAAAATTCTAGTTAGACACCATTTAACGTGTTAAGTGCAATGACCTGGATTCTACTCCACATTTTTCTGAGCAGAAATCCTGGCGAGCTAACCGGTGAGAGCTTCCTTATCACCGGGGGAGTTTTCAGTTTTGGGTGGAGCTGGGTCCAGGCTCTCAGAGTGGGAAAGATAAATACTGGACAGAGACGGGTGGGGGTGGCGGTGGTGGGGGGGGGGCATCCAAGTCATGATGTTCTGGAACATTGGCAACCTCTTTCACACGGAAACAAAGAGACGCGCTCAAAGCCGACCACACCTACGCCGAAATAAACCCACAAACACCCCGGCCCGCATTTGATCTCTGCGACGGAGTCCCCCGTCGGCCAATCACGGCGCGCGGCTGATATTCTGGGGAAGGGGAGTCCCACCGACCAACCGCCTCCCGCTTATAAACATGTTGTGGTGGTTTCCATGGAAACTCAGAGGGGAGGCTCGAAAGACTTACGCACTTGTGACTCCCACCGAGCTGCAAACTCTTCAGATGAAACAGCGACTGCGTGAAAAAAAGTCTGCATGTGTGTGTGTGTGTGTGTGTGCGCGCACGCACATCTGTGCGAGTGTATTCACACTCCAGCTGAGCGCATCAGCAGCTGGACGACATCCGAGCTCGCTCTGGGAGTGACGGATGATAATGGAGCTTTAAAGCGCTGTTTGTGTGCGTGCGCTTGTGTGAAAAAAGTCGCCCAGTGAAATGTGTAAAGTTAATGAACTTCCAAGTGCGAGTCTGGGCGTTTGACAAAGAGCAGCCCCCCCTCCCCCCCTGCCTGGGAGCGTGGTGTGTGTGTGTGTGTGTGTGTGTGCGTACGTGTGTGTGTGTGTGAATGCATTCATCTGCGAGCTTACACCTAGGTTGAAACGGGCAACTTTCCACACTTGGCCAAGGTTCCTGCTGTGACCTTATTTCCTTTGGAAGCAGCCGAGGAATGATGTCACCCTCGGGCCGACCCAGAGTCAACAACTGCACCCCCCCCCCCCCAACAACCCCCAACCCCCCCCCATCACCAATCTCTAACTTTTCTGCACCGTCGTCCTTCGTCTTCTTTTCTAATCTCTGTGAATTCGTCTTTTCACCGAGCCAACTACCCCCCCCCCCCCCCACTGGCAAACACAGATGCACATTCATCGGCTTTCCTGTCCTCCTGTTATTTCCTTCTCTTTATCACCGTTTCTATTCTCTTTAAAGTCTCTCCGAGCCAAAAAAAAAAGTTGCAGGTTTTCTGTCTTAAAGGTCAACGGTTCACTTTTCCTCTGCCGACTGAAAAAAAATACGGTCAGGAAAAAGTCTGAGGGCCGTGACTCCCAGATGTTGTTTCAGATGCGAATGTACTTTACCTGCGACCGCTGGGACTGTCGCAGTCGTCGCTTCTGCTCCTGCACTGTTACTTGTAATGCAAATGAAATTAAATCAAAATCACGTTCCCATTTAATTTTCCTCCGAAGCAAAATGAACCATACAGTCGTTGGCTTCGGAGCTACGTCTTTATTGTTCTGGACCACATCCGAAGTTTTCTTTGGCTCTGACGGACTCAAGGTGAGCCGGGCCGCCTGAACACGGCCTCATATCCGCCACGCGTGGCCCCAAAAATCTGCATTTTTTATTTCTTTGGGCCACGTATCCCATGACATGTCTCGTTAAACCTGGGCCACATCTGGGTCAGAACCCGACGTTGGCCCGGTTCATGAACTCCCACGCAGCACGTGCCAGTGACACAAATGCGTCTGCAATCTGGGAATTATTTCAAGCCTCAGATCGCTCTCCATTTTCATTTTACTTAAAACCAAAATGATCAACGCAGTTGTTGGCTCTGCAGCTACGTCGGCGTTGTGAACGTCAACAGATGCTCGTAAAAGAGGGCGTAAATACTGGAGATTAAGATGGCCGTCAGAAACCTACAGCAGGAAGAGGGAGTGCAAAATGATTTGGAAATTGTGCATGTGATATTAACACTTTTACTCTTATCTTATATATTTATCCATATTTTTTAACAAACGGACCTGGTGATTATGGAAATTATTGTGGGTATTTTGTAGATGTACGTTGATGATTCATGTCCAAACAACACACACCTTTAAATTAACAGCTCTGACATTATCACAACATGGGATTCTGGGTAATTGCATCAACATATTCATCAACATATTTGTCATTACCCGACCTTGGGAAGGCTAATTAATTAGAGGCAGGCTTTTAATGGATAATTATGAGACGCCTTGTGACACTGACAACAGTAACGGTCACAAATTAATCTAACATTAATTATGTTATCAAAAAACAATGAGGTATGAAGATCATCTAACCAGAAATAAAGACACAGCTACAATAACAACCTTCTATTAAATGTTAAAGGGACAAAAACAAAAGATGGAGAAGAAGAAGAAGGAAAGGGAGTTTGTTTTTGAAAGTGAAAGTGAAAATACACTAATGATTTCGACAAAATGTCATCTATAGCAGTGGCCCATAACCCCTGGGCCACGGCCCGGGTCGATCAATTGGTTCTGGGCCGTGCAAGAAAAAAATTACTTTTTTAAGTTGTATTTATTATACGAGTCTGAACGAGCTTTTATTTTGAAAAACATTTTATTTTGAAAAATGACCAGATTTTCTCGGTCACTTGAGCACTAAAATTTAACCCAGCTAGCAAAACGAGTAAGAAACAGACGTCTTTGGAAAGTTTCCTTATGAAGGGGAAAATGCACAGTGAAGAGAAAGAAGAACAGCCTACGACTTCCAAGAAAAAGAAAACTTTTAACAGACAATACCAGGAGTCCTGCTGAAATATGGATTTATCACGACAGGTGATTCCCATGTACCAAGCCCGCTCTGCGTGATATTTTTTTTTTAATTTAATGGGTGCAGAGGATGTTACCAGAGACTTTGATGTTCTACTCATGTTATGTTATTGTCATAATGTAACGAGGAAGTCCCCCCCCCCCCATCTGTGGAAAATTGTCAAGTTACAAAAAGGTTGCATTATAAAAAAAAGTACCCAAATGTCTTGGTACTACCAAGATAATTTCCAGTTCGCAACTAACCAGTCTACCTCGCACACTAGTGCTGGGCGATATGACGATACATATCGTGGGGACGATAGAAAAGTGTGTATCGTGCCATTTCTCTTCTATCTTTTCTAACCTAATTTTATCAATTATTACAGCAAATATGTAAATAAATAACCTGCAACGATAAATTTGATAGAATCATATCTACTTCTACAAAGTAGCCTTTTATGTTTGCACTTTTATTCATGGTTAATGCCTTAAACAGAGTTCTCTTCAACCCTGATGTTTACTTTAGACACTTTATATTGGTTTGCAAACTTTGCACTACAAGGTTACAGATTTCAGAAAGTTGAAAAATAATTTGTGTTTATTTTTTTATAGCTGAACTTCAGTGCAAAAATGTGTTTTTCCTCTCAGAAACTGTTGTGCACTTTAAAAAAAATGTGAAAGCAACTGTATCTCTGTACCTACCTGTTTTTGCTGCACTAAAATGTATGTTTGTGACAGTTCAGCTAAATGTCCTTTCAAAATAAAGTTGAAAAGTAAGCAATGAAATTTTTGTCAAACTTTTCAGAGAATAACTGAAAACATACTTTATTATGGTATATGGTGATATATATCGTTATCATGATATAAAATAGTCCATATCGTTATTTATGATTTTTTCCATATCGCCCAGCACTATTACACACTATATCCCATAATGCAATTGCATCACTACAACAGAAGCATTTCAAGTTTAGGTTTATTATATTTCCCATAAAAGCAGAGGGAGAGAAAAACAGAGAGGTAAGTTGGTTTTTCATGCTAACTCCGCTGCCTCAAACCTCTGAGCTTCTCGCGTCTCATTTCTATCAGCTGGCAACCTTGTGGCCGCGGAGATTAATGGCTCGGTTCTGACAGGGTGAGAAGGCCCCGCATTAGTGTGTCAGCAAGAGAGTCAACAACAAACACATGTAAAGCAGAGACGGGGGGCGATCGGGGGGGGGGGGGGGGCTTGGCTGAAGTTCCCATCAAAAGCTGTGGAAGTGCTCAGCCAAACACAGACACAAAAAGCCCGCAGTGGCGTGTGTGACCCGTTTCCGTGACGAGGCCGAAAGTGCATTACCTTGTTTGCCGTTTGATTGGCAGTTTAATGACGCCGGCCGGGCAGGAGGTGTGGTTGGCGCTGAGGGATATTAGCATAATTCCCAGAGTGCCAGTGTTGCTGTTGGTGTCTGGGAGCTATTCCCAACCTCAGCCGTGACCCACTGTCGCGCTGGGTCAACTCGCCCGCGAGCCAACAAACACAAATGCCTGATGGGACGCCCGCATTTACCGAATGGCGCCCGATCACGCGCGGTTCATCTGCATGCATGAGCACGTGAGCAAATGCGCTCGCGGACGAACACCTGGGCGTGCAAAGAGAGCGTAACGCGTGCACGTCCTTGCAGGTCCTTTTACATTGTGGCGACAGTGAGTCTGTTAGCGGGATGCCGTAGTACAGGGGGGTGGACAGATTTAGGTCCCCCCTCACACCTAGTTCACCCAAGGCTGGAGGGGGGGGGGGGGGGGGGGGTGGGGTAATGATACATAATGATACCATTACACACTTGGTGTGCCAACAGTCCCCCCCCCCCCCCCCCCCCCCCACCGCCGCCTCTCCAGCTGTGCTCCAATCACTACCTCTTATTAGATTTCTCTGCCCTCGACACAGCAACAACTGTTATCCAACTCTCCCAAAATATCGCAGCACCCAATCACGGGGCAGGAAGCGAAGCGCTGGTCAACACAGACTTACTCCTTTGACCGCAGCGACAGAAAGAGGACCCAAGAGAGAAAAAAAATGTTTTAAAAAAAAAAACAACAACAACAAACACAGAAGAAGAAGAATTGAAGCAGGGAGAAGAAAAAAAAAGTGCAGAAGAGGCATGCAGAAGACGGAGGAGGAACGAGATCGAGAAATGATGCGTTCGCTGGCTGTTCCGACATTTGCAGCTACCATGGTAACCTCATAAATAGGTGCCCTACATATCAGCAGGGCATAAGGTTACACAGCTCAGTAAATAAACACACACACACACAAACATCAGCTGGAATTTGGAGAGGGGGAGGACGGGTGGAGGAAGAGCAGGGGAGGGAAAAAAAACAAACAAGTAAGAGAAAATCAAATAAAGAGAGAGGGAAACTGACAATAGGAATCATTTGATACTCTGCGGCGGTGGTAATGTGCACTTGTCTGTCATGCATAATTATTTAAATCCACAATGTGCCGCTGAACCCCTCCATCAGGCGCGCTGAGGTAATCCTGCTTTCTGAGATTATACACTGCACCGTCACTACCTTGTGCACGCAGAAATACACACTCCAATTCCCTCTCACTCCCTCCTTCGCAACCCTAAATTACTTTTAAAATATTCCCCTGTGAAGAAAACAAAACGCACACACTCAGGCTACACACTGACACGCACTCGCCGAGCAAAACACAAGCCAGAGCCCAGGAAAAGTCAACAAAGGGCCACTCCTAACACAATATGCTGCTCTGTTCCACCATTCAGAGCCTCGGCTTTTTTCGAGACAATAGAGAAACTGGACCATTGTGTTCATTGCACTTGATTCTACTAATCAATGTGGCCCATCGGTTAGCGCAGCTTCAACCGTGTAGCGGTGATGAGCTCCGAGGCCATTTTAAATGTCAGGTACCGAAAGCAACAGCGGCTGACTGTCAAACTGGGTTTTGTCAAATACTCTTAAGACAATGTGTTCCTTGATGTCTGACTGTCAGACTGCCTATGACGCTATAAATGCTGCAACAGGAACATTTTTTTTTTTTTTTGGTTCATGCACACTGATTCTCCATCTTTACTGAGATTTTGTCATAAAGGTTCAACATATTTGCCATGTGCAGCTACCGCTAAAAATGAATCAAATACAAGCTGCACAGCACCGTAAAGTCCTGGAAAATTCCAAAATGGGACTCATGGACTCCCAAGTTTTCCAGCCAGAGAAACCTCAGCTGCAGACTCACCTCTACTTCCTGATAACCGGTAAAGATGTAACGGATTCACACGGTATCTTATCAGGCAGATGCAACACTGTAAAAACACTGTAATGTCTCCGTCACTTACTCGGATCACCTCTGGAGTCTGCTGGATGAGGAGGGTCGAGCCGGTGTCTCTGACAGCGGCGGGATCACCGACCGGTCTTGCAGCTTCTGCAGGTGGTACGGGAACATCAGCCGGAGCTTCAGGTGAGACCACAGGTGCAGGTTCGTCTACGAGGGCGGAGGAATCCGGGCTAGCAGCTGCTGCAGGGGCGGTAGTGGATTTTGGATGAAGCTCGCTTGTAGAGGGCCCTCTGAAATTCCTTCTGGCCCAGTTGTGGACGGAGTCGATGGTTCGGTATCAGGTGTAGGTTCAGGTGCTGACTCAACTGCAGCTTCAGATACTGCAAGTATGGGTGCCGGCGTGGGCGGATTTTCTTGAGTCCGTTTTGGTGGTATATCTGGGGCAACCGCTTGTTTCCATAGATGGAGGGCTGGCGGTCGCTGGTGGATTTGTGCTTTCTACAGGCGTATCGGCTCTGCCAGTGGTGGCCAGTGTGTCTTGGAGGAGTCTCATCACTTCTCGCTCCTTTCCACACTTCCGCTCAGCGCTCCCTGTGCTCCCCGCACCAGAATCCACCAGCTCCTGGGCAAAACTCTCGATGCTCTCAAGAATCCTCAACAACAAGGCCCCGTCCTCCTCCTCTCCAACAGTCTCGCCGCTTTCTCCCTGAGGAGGAGTGAGACCCTGCGTCATCCTGGAACTAAGACCGTTCATTGTCAGCTGGCTGGACGGTTTCTGGATTTGAATCTGGGCCATTTTGGGTTGAGGGAAAGACTCATTGGAGGTGACCCCCTGAATTCCATCTCTTTTCCTGGTCTTAGCTGGAAGTGGAGGTTCTGTGATTCTGGGATGGCTCATGCTCTGAGATAAATTCTCCAAGTCCATCAGTAGCTTGTCAATGTCGTCATTCCTGTGTGACGTAGCTTTGGGCGTCGAGACTTTCAGCGAGGCCGAGGAAGGCCAAGCGGGGATGTAGCCGGAGCTGGCTGGCAGATTATTTGAAGTGTTATAGAGCGTGTGAGGTTGGGTCTTTTGCATGTACTGCCCCAACGCGGTTCCGTTTTGGTTCTGGGAACCGTTGACTCCTCTGGCTGGAGCGTGTGTCTGCGGCAAGATATGTTCTGAAGTCTTTCCCATATCCGCTTCCTCTTCCTCAATAAAAAGAGCTTCCATCGGGGACGCTGGGAGGGTGTTTGTGTACGGTGGGGTTTGGCAACGGAGAGGGGAGTGAGTTGGAGAGGAACTTGAAGCAGAATATGTGGATAGATGGTGGAGACAGAGTGTTTTGTGTGATGGAGGAACTATGTGGATGCTGCAATCCATTAGTAAGCGGAGTGGGTTTTTGTTCGACTGAGCTCTGGATGGTTTTTTTATGGATGGAATCTGATGTTGAGGAAGACGAAACAGAATGTGAAACAGTCTTTGGGATTGGAGGCGACTGCACCACGTCCTCATAGCGGGGAGGTTGCTCATTGCCAAATATCGGAGAGTAAGGTCCCTGTTGGATGGAGTGAAGAGTGTTGACCAGCTCAGCCAGATCACTGTGCCCACTCCCAGGTGCACCCTGACCTCCCTGTCCACTCCCCCCTAAATTTCCGATCCCTTCCAGCTCCAGAGGCAGTCTCTTCAGATAGGTGCTAAGTCGGCTCATCACAGCCCGATAAACACTGTCGGGGCTCGCCCCTCCGTCCTCTGGCCCTCCGCCAGCTTTGCGCCTGATGCACTGCTTGATGATGTCGGTGCATTTCTTTAGGTCTTCAGAACATTTAAGCAGGATGTCAAGGCAGGCACGGATGTCCTCGCCCGCCTGCTCCACCAGCGGCAGCCTCCGCTCGCGTCTTCTCCAGCAGACGGGCGATTAGATTCTCCTCTCCAAGGGTGCTGCGATAGAGGGAGGCCACAGTGTTCAGACTCTGGTCCAATGATCCGATACTGCCGAGACTGTTTGTTGAGCCACCCCACTCTTGGATATGGCTGACAATGTGCCTGAGCTGCCCTTTATCTTAGTCTCCTCCATTCCCGTTCCCTTGCCAAGCACAAATGGTGGCAGGTTCTCATCGTTTGAAGTCGTCATGCCATTTGTCATGGTGCTAGTCGTCGTGCTCGTCGTGAGGCTGGAGCTGAAGTGGCCATAGATGATCTCCAGGTCAGTGGAGCGACGACTAAAGGAGTCGGGACGGACCTTACGACCTTTGCGGAGGGTGACGTGGCTCGAGGAGGAGAGGCGGAGCTTGTCAAAAGAAAATTCTTTGAGTTTCCCGCTGGCCAGGTTGATCGCCTCCTCGGTAATGTCCTTCAGGCTGCTTGAGGAGCTCAAGTTCCCTGTTGATCCTCCGCCACTGGGGGTCTTCTTACCGCGCCATGTGGGGCTGTCCTCCCCTAAAGACAGATTGCCACTGCTGCTTGCCCTCTCTAGACCGCCATTATGAAGGGTATCCACGGAAACGCTAAGTTTGCCGTGGTAAGGGAGCTGCTGGGAGATCATGTTACGGGAGTGCATGGGCGAGCTGTTGAAGTCATCGTATGCGGGGTCAGGGGCAACAAGAAGCTCGGAGCACGTCCCGCGGTGCGCCACGGTGCAGTCCAGGCCCTGGGACAGCGCCCCACATGGCCCCGAGCAGTAGTGCACGGCATGGGAGTGAGTGCGCCGGTCCACCACAACACTGTTGTAGCAGCTAACGCTGCTCACGACTACACGATAGGCCGCTGCCATGCCGACCAGGGTTCTTCAGGGCATAGGCAGATCAAGCTGATGTCCAAGTTGAAAGCAAACAGCAGACGGACTTAACAGAAACTCATACTAGTTAAAATACTGAATCATCTTGCTGATGCAACTTGTCCTTCATCTGTCTGGTGACATTTTTTCCACAGATATACAACGGAGGCACAAAAACAAAAAAAAATTAATTGACACCTGAAAGGAAACGCAAGCAAAAATAAATCCTGTTTTTTTTCATGCTTCAAAGCTCGAACGGGGTTAGACTTTCTCGAGGAGGAAAGGAATTCCTTGTCTGCGATTTCTGGGCCTCTTAATAACAGCTGTAGGGATCCGCCTCTCTCCACAGGCACTTTCTGTCTTTCCTCTTTTGCAGCAGCTCATTAGCCACTAATGACAGCCGCGGAGGAGAGTGACAGCGGAAGATCCAGCAGGGGTATCATGAATGCTTCCACAAACAGCCCCAGGGGCCCAATCCGGGGCCAGCGAAAGCCTTTCACATCCGCTGGACTCATCCACCAGCGAGACGCAGAAAGAACCCAGAACCCACTTTTTCCTCGCAAAGCCGAAGACGATTCTGCTGACTCCGGCGCAGCTGCAGAATGGCGGGGGATCGACCACAGACCGCCTCTCTCTCTCTCTCTCTCTGTGGGAGTGCGTCCCGAGCGCCCCGGCTCTTGTACTCTGTCTCACCCCGTCCGTCTCACGCCGTCAGCCATGTGTCAGATGGAGTGTGCGCTTCTGACAGGAGGACGCCACCTGCGAGGGAGCAGAGGGGGCGAGGAGAGGGGGGGGGGGGGGGGGGGGGGGGGGAGACGGAAGAGACAACAAATAATGAGAACAGCTTATCAACAAGGACGATAACAGTGAATTACAGGGGATGTGTGTGAACACGGAATAAAACCTCTGGCTATCACGCCGCTGACGCGAGACTGATTTATATTTCATGTGCTGAATGTTCACACTGTGTCTTCTGCAGGTGTTTCAGTATTTCTGCACTTGAGCTCTGGTACTTTAAAGGCTACGTAATTTAGCTATTACACCATTATAACACTAATTTACGTTATTCCAGACACTGTCAGAGCAATACTTAAAAAACAAAAAAGCCTAAATTGTCTTTATACTGACTATTGCATTTGCATTTGAACAAGCCAGATACAGAATTTTACTGTATGTTGTTTGACCTTTCACCCATATCCATATGCCTCGTATACAGCAATCCCTGCAATCTGGATGGCAGGAAAATTTATTTAATCATTGGTGAGGTTGCATGGGTATTACATATCTACATTTTTTTTCCCAATTTCAATTGTACAGCAAGGTTATTATAGTCAACGAAAACGGACGAAATAACGAAATATTTAGATTTTTTTTTTAAAAACGATAACTAACTGAAATTGTATTATGTGTTTATAAAACGAACTAAAATTAACTATAATACCAGGAACGTCCTTCGTTTTCGTATTTGTAATTTTTTTTCACATAAACGTTTTGGGATTTACATGAAATCTATTAACTTCGCTCCGCTGTACAACAACAGCAAAAAAAAAAAAAAAACCTAGAGTGATCAGCAGTGACGGCTGCGGCAAAAGTTGCTAGAAAGCGGCACAGTCCTGTTTGGGATTTCTTTGACTATGACTGTGTTAACGATAAAAATAAGTGCCTTGTTGTAGAAGCAAGTGATACAATGTGTGGAATACTTCTGAAGGAGAAAAAAAACCCACAAATCTGAAAGTCCATTTGAAAAGCTCGCACAAGAAGGCTAACCAAGACTACCTGAATAAGCTAGCCTAAGCTAGCCCCCTGGAAAGAGAAGCTACAGCTGCAGGCCAGTCAGCGTTGGGAAGGAACGGGAGAAAACAGCAACTTTAATGGACTGTTTCCACGGAGACCAGATAGCTGCTGGTCAGTAAATACGCAGGAACACCACAAGAGGGAAGATGCATTGATAAATATGTTTATTGAGACCAGAATGTAAACACGACTATGTGATTCGATAGCCTTTAAAAAGTTCAGTGCTTCACTCGAACCCAAATTACAACCCTAATTTACAAAATAAAACTAAAACAAATAAAAACTAAACTAAAACTAAGCATTTAAAAAAAAAATAAAAATGAATAAAAACTAGCAAAACTGCTCTAAAAACGAATTAAAACTAAGTGAATTGAAAACAAAAACTAAAACTAATGAAAAATCCAAAACCATTATAACCCTGTTGTACAGTGTCCTTGAGTGCAAGAAAGGCACTTTTATATAAAATGTATTAATATTATTATTATTATTATTAAAGTTAGGCAGGTGAGATGGGGAGAAAACATTTTTAAATCCATATTTTATCTTATTCTTAAGTTCCATACGTTTGTCAATTTTACACTTTTATTTTCACGAAACCTTTTAAAAGGTGTAAAATGAATGAAGCAGAGAAGCGCAAACACAAAGAATAGTGGAAATTAGGTTAAAGAGTGACGAGACAGGATTGTCATTCATCTCACACTTTTGCATCTGGGGGACGTCTGACTGGTCCCCAGTCTGCTGGTAGCATGTGACTACAACCCAAACACACAACCGGGGTAATTAGAAAACATCGATAATGACATGTAGAAGAAGACAGGAGACCAGTAACAGACGGTCCGGTCCCCACAGGGCCATCATTAAACCGGCACTGAGTGGTTCTGGGTCACCTGAGTCGCTCTGGGTTTAGATGAGTCGAGAGGAAACACAGAGAAGCTTAAATTCCCACAAGAAAGGTTTTTTTAAGAACTTTGAAAACACTTCTGAGGTACAGCGCTGTTCAAAAAACGAACATGGAGTCAAACCAAAATATTTGTCCAACTTTAAAACTGTCTCATAGTGAAGAGGCTCCTTTTAAAGCCACCACCTTTCAGAGAAAAACTGTCCCAGAAGCTCTGCTTCCTTCAGTCCCGTTCATACAGCGTACACCGCCGACACCATTTCAGCTCCACTGATGCAACCCACAAAAGAAAGCATGCATTACGCAAATACCAGCATCGTGCCACATACGAGAAGTTAACAGACCCTGACCAGAAGGTAGGTGTGTTGTGCTTCGTGCAGGATTTCTACAAGGAAGCTCCAGCATTTCTTACAGAACTCCAGAGTACAAATATGATCACAATAGGATACTTTGATAAGAGGCGGAGCCTTCAGCTGCCAGCGTGGGTTGTACTTTTCAAAGCTGGTTTAAAACTTCAAGCCAAAACCCTTGATGATGATGCTCTACTCTCCTCTCCTACCTGCCCTCTCTAGTCTGTGCAGGTAAATCTGGCTCCACACCTGCACAGTTTCTGGCTGCCAGCCCCGCCCTCCAAACCCACTGTTGTTTCTTTTTTTTTTTCTTTTTTTTGCTTCTCCTATCATACTTCCCTTACAGTCCAGAAGGACAGCGCATTCCTGCATGTGCATGCCCTACTGTATATATACATTAGCGGTAATATTCCAGTGGTAGAGAAACACTGAATTCCACGCAACCACCAGTATGGCATTTAACCTCAAATGTAATCCATACGATAAAAACGGTGTTTTAGGAATGCCAGAGCATCTGCACCAGAAATCTAAATGAGATAGTTTAAATGACAGAACTGATGGGTTTGTACAACTTCAGACTGTAATCACAGACATCTGTAATGGAATTCAGACTCATGGAAACTGCAGCGATGGGTGGCGTCAGCGCGGGGGAGAGTGACTCGTAGGTTTGGGATGGGTTTTGTTTTTTGGCACACGGACAAACAATAACATTCTGCGGAAAGAAAAAAAAAAAAAGTCGCCACTTTTTTTTTTTTTTTTATTTGTCATGCGTTTCTCTCTCGTCTTTCCACACAGACACATGCGCAACAGCTGGATACTGCTGAATCAGTCTCCTCGAGCAGGAAACTGCCCTTCCTTTAAATGTGCACAGTAGAAATAGACTATTGTTGGGTGGTAATCACACAGACAAATTCACTCAGACAGATCCAATTACGCTGCTTCCGTGCCGCTGCGCGCCCCTCGGAAGATCGGCGCGTTTATGGCGGGCGAACGCCGGCTTCCAAAACTGACGCGGAGGGCGAAAAACATTCTCCGCCGGCGTTAACGACGCCGAACAACCTCCAAACGTCCAGGCACAATGACACGCTACAGGGGGGAAAGAAAAACTCATACATCTGATACATTGAGGCAGGCATGCGTGAAGGCATCACCTCTCAGTTTTCTGCCAGCGAGGCTAAATCTACGATGAAAAATGAAAGTGATAAATCCACACTGGGAATTCTGAGAAAAAACATCTTGAGTGCTGAAACTATAAATCAGACTAAAACAAGTAGTTCTCCAAGTTCAGAGTCAAGTTGCTCCCCAGCACTTTCTGCATTTTAGCTGCAGCATCATATGCAATTGTGCTGGGCGATATGACGATACATATCATGGGGACGATAGAAAAGTGTGTATTGTGCCATTTCTCTTCTATCGTTTCTATCGTTTCTAACCTAATTTTATCAATTATTAGAGCAAATATGTAATTAAATAACCTGCAATGATAAATTTGATAGAATCATATCTACTTCTACAAAGTAGCCTTTTATGTTTGCACTTTTATTCATGGTTAATGCCTTAAACAGAGTTCTCTTCAACCCTGATGTTTACCTTTACTTTTACTTTACTTTATGACACTTTATATTGGTTTGCAAACTTTGCACTACAAGGTTACAGATTTCAGAAAGTTGAAAAATAATTTGTGTTTATTTTTTATAGCTGAACATCAGTGCAAAAAATGTGTTTTTCCTCTCAGAAACTGTTGCGCACTTTAAAAAAAATGTGAAAGCTACTGTACCTCTGTACCTACCTGTTTTTGCTGCACTAAAATGTATATTTGTGACAGTTCAGCTAAATGTCCTTTCAAAATAAAGTTGAAAAGTAAGCAATGAAATTTTTGTCAAACTTTTCAGAGATTAAGTGAAAACATACTTTATTATGGTATATCGTGATATATATCATTAGCGTGATATGAAATAGTCCATATCGTGATATATGATTTTTGTCCATATCGCCCAGCACTACCTACAGTGATGGTCCATTTTTTTTTTTTTTTATCTTACAAATATGCAAACAAACCATCCAGGAAGAAGCAGAAAAGCCAAGACAGTAATGAAAGAAACGAGAGTGAAGTTGCTGCATCTTGGTAAAAAGCCAGTTTTATCGTGCTGTCAGCAATGCTACACCAAAATAAAATAACTTGTAACCCCAACTTGACAAAAACCTTTCAAAATAAAGTTGAAAAGAAAGCAATGAAATGTTTGTCAAACTTTTCAGAGATTAACTGAAAACATACTTTATTATGGTATATCGTGATATATATCGTTATCGTGATATAAAATAGTCCATATCGTGATATATGATTTTTTATATATCGCCCAGCACTAATATGCAACGTCCATAAGAACTCTTATCCATGACCTTTATTTTTCCAGCATCTATATGTGTGCATGCAGAGTGAGTAGAAAGTAATGAAGTCGTCTCTTTGTGCGACACAAGTCCATCCTGTCAGTCTTTCTGTCCTTCCCTTCCCTCGTTCTCGTCCCGACTAAAAAAAGTCTCAACCTGACCTTCAGCAGGAAGCCCTAAATCACCAGAAGCCACTTCGGTCACACTCTCCAAACCAACCATCAAAAAGTACGACCGTGCTTGTGCGTGCAACAGGAAAATGTGCGCAGAAAGAAAGCCGCGTGCACGGGTGTGTGCACGCATGTCTGTCAGAGGGTGTAAATAAATACCTCAGAAGTACGGCATGCCCAGGGAGCGTGGACGCAGGTCTGCACAGGCCTACTCTTTATTCACATGCACATATTCTGACGCAAGCGTTCAGGAAGATTAAAAAGAGGAGGCAGAGATCTGCTCAGACATAAACTGAGGGAGACTGGTGTCTCTGAGCATGCTGACTCCTGCTGTACGACCGGGCAGGGCGGTAAAAAGAGGTTTAACTGGACAGAATCGTCCTGGATCATGTCTGAATAAACAAGCCGGCGCTCTTTCATAACATAACCGAGTAACGCACGCATCAGCTTCAACAGGACTTAGCCTGAACCGCTACAGCGGCGCTAATGTCGAGGCATGCAGAGTCTTAATTTGGTGTATAATCTGCTCTGAAGTGGAGTCTGACGATGAACATAATTGTAGAAATCAATAACAGTGGTTATATTTTCATGAAGTAAGTCAGTCGGGATTCATTTGACGATACCAACTGGCCAAATAAGCAGCACATTGTCCCAAAACATTTAGGTTGTTGTTCCTCCTCCATGGAGGAGCTTTCCGGCCTGCCGTACTCATTCACTTCACGAAAATCCAACCGGTCTGGTACCGCCGTCATTCACAGCCGTTTCTACCAGAACAGAAAGTGTGTAACCAGACGCAGTGGTCAGTCACGTGCTTCACTTTTCTGGTTGCTCGTATGTCTGTCCAACGGTGTCTGGACAGCTGGACCCGGACACTTAGATCTGGACAGCTGGATCCGAACGGCTGGACCCGGATGGCTGGATCCACACAGCTGGACCCAGAAAGCTGGACCCAGACAGCTGGATCTGAACAGCTGGACCCAGACAGCTGGATCCAGACACTTAGATCTGGCCAGCTGGATCCGAACGGCTGGACCCGGATGGCTGGACCTGAACAGCTGGACCCAGACAGCTGGACCCAGACAGCTGGACCCAGACAGCTAGATCCAGACAGCTGGACCCGGATGGCTGGACCTGAACAGCTGGAACCAGACAGCTGGATCCGGACAGCTGGATCCGAACTCCTGGACCCGGACAGCTGGATCCAGACAGCTGGACCTGGATAGCTGGATACAAACAGCTTGACCTGGACAGCTGGACCCAGACAGCTAGATCCGGACAGCTGGATCCAAACTGTTGGACCCGGATAGCTGGACCCGGATAGCTGGATACGAACAGCTGGACCCAGATAGCTGATCCGAACGGCTGGACCTGGATAGCTGGATACGAACAGCTGGACCCAGGCAGCTGGATCCATACAGCTGGATCTGAACTGCTAGACCCGGACAGCTAGACCCAGACAGCTGGACCCGGACAGCTGGATCTGAACAGCTGGATCCGAACAGCTGGACCTGGACACCTGGACCCGAACAGCTGGACCTGAACACCTGGACCCGAACAGCTGGACCTGAACACCTGGACCTGAACACCTGAACCCAGACAGCTGGACCTGAACACCTGAACCCAGACAGCTGGACCTGAACACCTGGACCCAGACAGCTGGACCTGAACACCTGGACCCAGACAGCTGGACCTGAACACCTGGACCCAGACAGCTGGACCTGAACACCTAAACCTGAACACCTAAACCCAGACAGCTGGACCTGAACACCTGGACCTGAACACCTGGACCCAGACAGCTGGACCTGAACACCTGGACCCAGACAGCTGGACCTGAACACCTAAACCTGAACACCTAAACCCAGACAGCTAGACCTGAACACCTGGACCTGAACACCTGGACCCGGACAGCTGGCCAGATGAGCACAAACTGGGATCTTGGGATATTTGGAACTCACAGTGAAAAATGTCCACATTGAAATCGAGCTTCTCATTCACTGCCGAACACTACAGAACATAATCTGGTCCAAATTTTAACTTTGCTATAGCAGAATTACTGTTACAACAGCATATCACAATAAAGATAAAATAAATAAAGTGGATTCCTCAGTTCTCTGTGCTGTGAATATGATTATTCTTACCAGAAAATTTAAAAGAAATCACATTTTTTAATGCTCATTTTAGCGAATGTCAATCACCAGCTGATCAGCCTGCTCATCTTTAGCCGTTAAGCTTTATGACGCGCTGCTAAAAGCACACGCTGACTCCATAAATTCTTTAGTGTTGTACTCAGCCTTGCAAACTGTTGTTCTCTCCATCGCTGCCAAGGCCACATTTAAACAAGCTGATCACAGCTCGGCCTCACCAGAAAATGTTTGATAGGTATGTTTGTCTCACCTCCAAATCAATGGTTAGAAATCACAAGGTAGCGTCACATCCTCCTTAACGCGCCGTTTACTGTAGCGTGACGTGACAACCCTGAACCGAGCCCTGGCCTCGTTAAATTTTATGACTCTGACCATGTGCTCAAAACACTAACCCTAACCGCCTGCTAGTGAGAGTTAAGTCCAGCAGTTACAGGTACGTGGAGAAGGTTGTATTTTCTTATATGGAAGTTAGCCAACTAAAGCCTCCTGTAGTCCATTATTAACGCTCATAAAGGTTTGCAGCCAAACGAAGAGTCACATCAGCAGATACTGAACACATACAGCTCGTCACATGAAACATGGCCAGACTTATGATGTGTGCCTGTATGTACATAGGGGAAGGCTTTTATTTATTTTTTTAGCCTTTATGATGAAACAACAGTTATACATTCTGGTTTGATTAGCGATGCACGATAACTGTTTTTTAAAACCGATACCAATAACCGATAACTTTCAGCTCCTAAAGGCAGATACCAATAACCGATAACACACACATATACCTAAGATCATTACATCAATACTATGAACAAAATCAAAAATAGTTTTGACTTTTTATATGAACAGATATTTATTTTTTACAATTAAAAACTATTGGCAAGCCTCTCAAACATTTTCTTAAAGATATCAAACAAACCTATTTGATATCTCACATCAACTTAAATAAGGTTCATTACTGACTGATATAAAAAAATAAAGGCTCCTTGAACTGATGGAAATACATGCATCAAAATTACAAACTGAAAAAGATTAACATTTAAAAGATTTTGGCTTGTGGTTCCATTTAAATTAATACCTTTAATTAAAGTAAATGAGGTTCAGTAGTTTTTATTTTCAATTTTTTAATCTCATGGAAGCTTTAGATGAGAGGAATGAGGGAGAGGGGAGACTCCTGCTGGCTAGTGCACGTTAGCATTAGCTTCCGTTAGCTCACGTTAGCGTGATTTCAAAACTCCAAGGAAGCGATTGTTATGTTGTAGGTGGCTGATCAGGTTTTACGTATTAAAGCTTGTGCTTCCCTCCTCGTAGAATTCACTCGGATTCGTCACAAATAACCACCAAACTATCTTCTTCTGAAACTAACGTAGTTCCACGCCGCCATGTTTGTTGTGATCAGTACGTTGTGCTGCATGCTGCATTCTAGGTGTAACGTAAATTCTCATGTTCCCTCGTTTGCTAGTCGTTCTTTCAGCCTTTTCCATTTTTTTCTATTTTTTATGTGTAACATGTGGGAAAATACTGCGAATATCAATTCAAGTTAGCAACTATAAAATTATGACCGAGTTAATGAGTTATTTTCTGGCATGAGGGGGTATTCTTGATTTTCCTGATTGAGTAATCGTTTTTCTGATTATGCCAACGTTACATGAACATAACATTCACTGCCAGTCATTCAAGGCTCAGAGGGAGCGAGACACTGCTGTGTTGAAAAAAATATATATGTTATCGGGGCTATTTGTCATGATATCGGAGTTATCGGGATGACATCATAATTTCTTGTTATCGACCCAACAGTTATCGTGCACCCCTAGGTTTGATCACGAGTTGTGGAGGAACTTGAAAGTGAGCAATGTAATTCTGGATGAATTTCTGTCACTTTAAGAGATGGAATGAGCCACTCATGTCAGGATCCATGTCTCAGGATGAAGTAATACGCAAACTCGGGTGCTGATTGTGAGAAGTGCAAATGCATTCAAATTATCCGTATCAAATGGGAAAGATGTGCTTCTCAAAAGCAATATGTTGCTTTTTGTTGTCGTTGCCTTCTCACAGTTTGATCTTCACAAATGCTCAATGAAGTAACTGAAGTTCTGACCCACTTTTTCTGCTTCTTTCTGTGATCCTCACATGAATTATTTACATCCGGCTTCTCAGTGACTGTTTGAATCCAGACAAACTGCACATTCATATTCTCCTCAAAATAGTGAAACTTGTTCCCTATCAGAGCTGTTGTTGTTGTTTTTCCTATCAGTTCTGCATCAATCAACTCTGCAGCTGCTGCTTCCTGCCAGAAGGGAACAAGACAGACAGACAGACACTCAACGGATGTCCCACATCTGAAGAATCATCATTTTCCACATCAGCTCCAGCTGCAAAAAAAAGGACAAACTGAGAGCGGAGGCAGAAAATCTGGCTGATCAACAACCGGACCATCAAGCTTTTCATCAATCAGACCATCAAGGAGCTGATGGTGCGACTGGAAAAAAAAAAAAAAAAAAAAAAAAAAAAAGACCAACTTCCTCGGCTAACCGCCGTCATGAAAATGAGTTGCAAGCTGTTAAATGCCTTCCTCCTCTTTTCAAACGTTACCCACAACAAGAAAATAGTTATAATCTTATATTTCCACATGCGCGGGGACATTAGTCTTCAGTTGAGGAGGCAAGACGGAGCTTCAGGAGTTTGGACTGTTGAAAAGTCGCGCCAGGTCCCACAAAAAAAGATGAGCTCCTCTGCAAACCAGATGTCTGTACGCGAGCCAGAGCAGAAATTAAGGGGATATCCAAGGCAGCGAGCACCGGGGGACAGTTAAGGTGTTTGTGTCCAAAATAACGTTCGAGAATGAAAAAAAATATATATAAATCAGTTTATTCAAACTGCAGGAAAGGCAGGAAGCCGAAATCGTCTGTTTTTTTTTTTTTTTTCCACGTTAATAGAAAAAAAGCCTGTTGCTAAAGGCGGTAAAAAGAAGAACCGATGCGCTTCTGAAAGGAATTAGCCGAGAGGTATGTTTCACTGTCTGAATTAGCTTTAAAGAACGTTCGAGAAATGAGAGGAGAAAGAGGTTAGGAGTGGGATTTTTAAAAAAATTGTCATCGAAAACTGCGCCCCCCCCCCCCCCCCGCCCCCCCGCTGCACGCAGGATGGAGGTTGCATCTGCGTGGATGTGGCAGACACTCGGGGGTTCTCTTGTGTTATGTGCCAGAATGATTGTCTGGATGAGGCCCAGGCTGACAGCACAAATCACTGCGCTCTGGAGATACAAACCCACACACGTGCACACATGCACGCACGCACGCACACATGCACGCACACAGCTGTTGGTATTAAACTTCATCTGCAGGGTTGATAGAGCACGTCCAGGGATAAAAGTGCTGGTCTTTAAACTCGCAAGGCTCCAGTTCATCTCAATGTTATGACAGATAGAATTCATGCATTTTCTGTTATTTATGTTGGATCTTTTACTTTACAACTGTGCTTTTACGCACTTTTCTCAGGCTTGTGTGAACTAAAGCAGTTCCTGTTTTATCATCTTAACTGAATTAGGTGGTGAGACGGAGGGGAGGAAAGAGGGCAATATTCAGAGACAGGATGAATGAGTGATAACAGTCCGTCCATCCACTATCTTCCGCTTCGGTCTTATTCGGGGTCACAGAGGTCCGCTGGAGCTTATCCCAGCTGTCATCGCGCAAATGGCAGGCTACACCCTGAATAGGTCGCCAGTCGCATCGCAGCGCCGCGCACGGACAAACACTCCCGCTCGCTGCCAAGACAATTTTTATGTCACCAGTCTGCCTGACGGGCACGTTTTTGGATTGTGAGAGGAAGAAACTGGAAGAAAAAAAAAAAAAAAAGTCGAACATGCAAACACGACATCGAAAGAAACCAGCTGTAACTTTAGACTATATAAATATCTGGACAAACCCTCTGACAGCTGGGTGTTAATATGATGTCAATCAAATCAAATAAGATGTCCATCAACACCCCCTCCCCCCCTCTACAAAATAAAAAAGTTCAGTAAGCTGCTCCTTGGATTCATCAAAGGTTGTTCTAGCTGTAAAGCAATAGTTATGATCACAACTCTCTATTAATAAATGATGACACAAACTGATCATAATGTCAGACAGTCACATCTGTTTGTTTATTGAATGATAACAGTGATCAATAATAAAGATCAGAGATCAGAGTTGAGTGATTCTCAGCTGATCCACATCTGATCACCGATCAGCCGATATTTGTAGCAGTGAGTCAGTTTATAATCTCAGTGGTTTCAGTGTACAGTACAAAAAAAAAGTTAAATCTGAATTTTTCCATTCAGTAAGTGAGTCTCAATGACTCAGTCAATTGGAAGCATGTCCGTGACATGGAAATCTTTCACTGTGGGTAGTGAATACCCAAATTTAGCGATTTGTACAACCAGTAACACAAAAATAACCAGTGGAGGAACGACAGCCAAAACATTTTGGAAAAACTTTCTCCAATACTTAAAAGAGCATCATCCTGCTGCAACATCCCCAACGCTACGACGCAGATACTCCAGTGGGATACACACAAGCTAAACTTTGGTGTTTACACTTCTGTACCGTTATTTACTTCGCTCTGTAATTACACCAGCTACCGAGGGCAGTAGGGGTGAGTATTGGCAAGGACCTCGCAATACGATATGTATCGTGATACTTGGGTCACGATATGATATTATCACAATATATTACGATATTTTACCCAGTTAATATCAAAATTAAAAGTAGAGATGAAAAATCAAGTTGCTGTATATGTTCCTCAGATGATATTGATCATTCAGAGGACAAATTGAGTCAAAACTATTTGCTTCAAAACAACCTATTTATTGTTTATTATTAGTGTTTTTGCACATTTAAGTGAATGAATTAATTTTCCTTAAAAAATCGATATTAGGAGCTGAAAAATCGATATTATATCGGGCGGCCGAAAATGGCGATATATTGCCAAAGCGATTTTTTTTCACACCCCTAGAGGGCAGTGCAGGTTCTTTTCTGCAGCGCTGCAGCCAGCAGGGCCGAGCTTCCATTTATCTACTCCCTTCATGTATCTTCATGTAACAGCGGAAGAAATAAAGTATTGTCTAATATGAGCTGGGGCTGATAAAAGTTGAGCATCAGCCATTTTTACAGACATTGCAGCAAAGTATTTGTCTACTCGACTTGAAAATTACAAAACAAAGAACTAGCAGAAATACGAAGAACAACAAATCTACTGAGAAGACCAATCACATTTGTTGTAGTCCGCATCGACGCATCATGTAGTTACATTTGGAAAGAGATGCCCATCAGGGTCTGGAGTGGTTTATAGCATGGGGGGGGGGGGGGGGGGGGTGTCTCTTCAGCGTAGGTGCTTCGTTGCCTTGGCACATGACCATAAATATTAAGAGGTTACAAACTAAGCTTGTACAGCACACAGCCTGTAGCCTCTGCTATCTTTAGATAAACGTTCTTAGATAAAAATATGGAAGGGGCAAAAGCCGAACTGTAGGTCAGACCTTAAAGAAATCTGAATTTTAAATTGAAATTGTAAAGCTGGAAACTGTTAGTCCCCCAATCTGCCCAGGGGAATCAACGTGGCGAGCTATGGACGGCCGCACGATGTGAGAAGGATTCACAGGCAGGACCTCTAGCTTCTCTAGCTTAGCTGAGCTCACGCTAACCTATGATACTAACTGACATTTTATTTCATACGGAGATGTTATCGGTGCCTTTTTACCTATTAATAACATGGGGGAAAGGCCTGCATCGATCGACAGATGTGCACCACAGGATCATGGTGGGGAACAGGTTGGACGACCAACTCATTTTAGCTGTTGATCGATCAGCTAATTGTTAGCATCCACTCACAATCACACGCCTACAGAATGCCAATCTACTCAATATGTCACAAACCGTAGCTATTGTAATGTAAATGTCTTTCTGTGCAACATGCTTGCTGTTTAAACTGACTGGATATAATAAAGATAGATAAGCTAACCCAGTAGACGTCTCTCTGCTAATCCGATCCAACCCAAGACCTGACTTTGACCAGATTCTGTAGCGCATCAAAGCTGCTCTACAGTGTCCTAAAACTGAGACATCAATTACTTTTTATCGCATTCAATGAAAACTGAACTTCATTGTTCGACATTATACTGCACAATTAATGACTCCCACTTAGTTATACGGGCTGCGATGGCATCGGCGCCGCGCTGCAGTTCATCACCTCCAGGGCTGCACCAGCTGTTCACGCAACGCTTTTCACATCTCTCAGGAAAGGGAACTACACGAGTAGCTCATCACCTCATTGGGAACAAAATAACCTCCTCAGTCTGGACATGAACGCACACACACACACACACATAGGCGTAAACATAATATATTTCCTTAGGAAACTTGAAGGCAGAGAAGAGGATGTTTTTGTGTTTCTGAGCAGATGAGAGAAAACGATGACTCACTTCTTTTTTTTTTTTTGTCCTTAGATGTTTCCTGGTTAAACCTACTTAACCTTATAAGGCTAGCGCCGTCTCCATCTCACACATACGCACACAAACAACAGTCACCCTACTGTTCTGGTGCGGAGGGCAGGAAAAAATATGCTGTATATATGCTGCACTGTAGGCCACATGAGAGGACGATGATGAAAGTTGGCATCATCAGCTTTAAAACATCAAAACCTCCAGCATGCACACACACACACAAAGAGACACACACACATCTCTGCATGCATGTACACAAATATCAGATACCAGGGAGTCAAACACACCCCTCCACCGTGCACACACATGTAAGCATGCAAGAAAACACACACAAAGCACACATCTGCATCCTGCTTCGCCTGGGGCTCATAATGACCCCGTCTCCGCATTGCCACTAATTTCAAAAACACATTTTGGGTGATGTCATGCTCTTGGCCGCGTTCGGCTAACGCACAGGGAGTCGCACAAATCACACATCAGACCCGCGCACGCCCACGGAAACAGTCGCACTGGCAGGGAGGACAAAGGACACACAAATAAGTCTTAACGTGATGCGCAAAGACAGCTGACCTGGATTCAGCCAGTCAACACTTCACTCCTGCTGCCACCTACAACCCAGACCCGGAGGCAACCAGCTAGCACCAAGCACCTCCAACAGGAAACACAAACACCCTCACTGCTGTAAAATCATTGTTTTACTCAAGGAAACAATAGGAACGGAGACGGTCTTGTGTTTGGATAAACCAACAATAAGCTACAGCTTCTTCTCCATTTACTCAAATTAGCAAGGCTTGTTTTCAATGATACGTTCAAAACAAGTCTTGTAAATTTGCATCTTGCTGTATCGGCTCAGATCAAGAACGTAGAGATCAAGAAGCAGCCAGCAGTTCGGCAGAACATCTAATCAATGTGTTTTATCATTTTAGCTTTCCAAAATTATCCATTAAAATCGTCCTTTAATATCTTTCATCTGCCAGTTGTATAATGGCATTGAACTTGGCATTGAAATTGTACAGAAAGCGCAAAGGAATTCTACCCTTCCTCAACGTTGAGGTTTCAACCATTCACTGACACTATATCAACGTTGATTCAACCATCATCTAAATGGTAATATATCTAAATACTTAGAAGCTTCAAAACCTTGCCTGATGGCTAACTCCACAAGATAAATGTTGTTTGTGTTTGCTGTCGATGTGAATTTAGTTACCACCTGAGTCCCGACTACTGAAATATCACTTGTCGGCTAATTAGAGCGCGGATGCAGAAAGCCCCCTCCCCTCCCGTTTGAAGCAAACCACGAAAATATTTAGTATGAAGAACATAAGAGAAAATATTGAGTATATATATATATATATATATATATATATATATATATATATATATATATATATATATATATATATATATATATATATATATATATAATGGATTTGGCATTGTAGCAATAAATAAACATGCATTTGTTTTGCATAAGGCTAAGCATTTGTGTACTCTCATATTAGGCAAGGCAACTTTATTTGTAGAGCACAATTCGTACACAAGGCAATTCAAAGTGCTTTACAGATGCATAAAGTCACAAGAAGGCAAATAGAATCATTCCATACAAGCATAAAAATAATCGATAATAAATAAAATTAATTAATAAAAAAATTAATTAATTAAATTAAAAATGAAGAGTGCAGATAAAATCCTTCCAGTCATCATCTTCACATCTAAACAGAACTGTTTTCAGTCTGGATCTGAACATTGTCAGAGTTCAGGTCTGTCTCACATCTTCTGGAAGACTGGTCCAGATTTTAGGAGCATGAAAACTGAAATGCAGCTTCACCTTGTTTAGTCCTGACTCTGGACACCAGCAGGAGACCACTACCTGAGGTTCTCAGAGTCCAGGTTGGTTCATATGGATCTAACATGTCAGAGATGGACTTTGGGGCCATGAAGAGACTTGAACACAAGTAGAGCTGTTTTAAAGTCTATTCTCTGAGTGGACAGGAAGCCAGAGACCTCAGGACTGGACTAATATGGTCATATTTCCTGGTTCTAGTCAGGACTCGTATTAATAAGAGTAATACAACTTGAAAAAGATCTGTATAAGGTAGATTTAGAACACATAAAAATATGCGATTAATTATGATTAACTATTGACAGTCATGCGATTAATCTGATTAATTTTTTTGAGAAATTGACAGCCCTAATATATATATATATACAGTCATGGAAAAAATGATTAGACCACCCTTGTTTTCTTCAGTTTCTTGTTCATTTTAATGCCTGGTACAACTAAAGGTACATTTGTTTGGACAAACATAACGATAACCACAAAGATTGCTCATAAGAGTTTTATTTAAGAGCTGATATCTTACCATTTTCCATGGTTTTCTTGATTATAACCTAAATCACTGAAGTTTTTACATCAATAGTTATGGCGTTGTACTGCCAAAAACACTGCTTTTATGCATTCAGTGTTTTCTTTTCTGTCTGTTTTAAGTCACATGATGACGTTTAGTGGTACCAGGTATTAAAATGAACAAGAAAGTGAAGAAAAAATGGTGGTCTAATAATATTTTTCCATGACTGTATATATATCAATGTTGATATAGTGAATGGTTGAAACCTCAAGGTTGAGGAAGGGTAGAATTCTTTTGCGCTTTCTGTACAATTTCAATGCCAAGTTTCAACGTAGAATCAATATCACTGCTGACACTCTTTCAACGTTGATTCAACCATATTTTGCTATCTCGGAAACAGTTGCCGGCCCAGTCGTTAATGACTGCAAAAAAAAAAAATTTGTCGAGAGCATATTCACAGCCGAATTTTAACTGTCGTGACAGCCACGGACGGCTGGTTCCACAAAGCTCATGATTAATACCTTCAGCTGCACGGAGACCATGTTCGTTTATGATGCCAGGCACCGTTTCAAATCACGTTGATTCACGGACCCCGGGAGTGCGTTTGGTGTGTGTGATTATATCAAAGCTATACCCCGCACAGCTGCGTTCTTAACACAATATTGACCGAAGCTACGGCGGGAGACGACAACCGCATCCTTGAGAGATTTAGTGGTAGCAGCTCAAAAATGATATCAGTTCACATGAACAGATGAAGCGTCTAATGGGGCACAAGCGGGGACTTCCAAAGATGGAGTAACCTGAGCTTGTTAGTTACAGATAACAGACCCAAAACAGCTTCTGGATAAACTCCAGTTGATAATGTGCGTTCAGAAATGCAAATGGGGCCGTGGAAACGATCTGTTAATTTATCAGAAACACTTGGCTGGCCTCATGCAATTCAGATGACACTCACAAAGATTACATTAGGACCCAGAAAGGAGTCCAAAAATAGCCAACATGAAAAGTAAAAATGGGATGAATACGGTTCATTAAGAGGTGACGGCTGTTCGCGCATTCTTGGACGTCTACGAAGAGAGAGGGCAACCCAAACTAGACGGCGTGGAGCCGGACACATGCAGGCCATTATCCACACTCCACTGACGGTCAGAGCTCAACGTCTTGTTCCAGAAAGTTCTGGACTCAGACATTCCCCAGACACCCAAAAGCTTCTACACGAGCAGATTTCAATCAACGACTACAGCAACAGAGAACAGAAATCTACTTAAATGGCTTCATCAAACATACATTCCTCTGATGTGACAAGCAACACTTCCCGAAACACTCTCAACCCATAAAACAACTTCATAAACAAATACTTAACTGATAACATCCCTGTGAAAATAAAGGACAAGCACACATACAGACAAAACAGAGCAGACGGCGTCGTAAAGCAGCGAGTTATTCATAAAGCTGAGTGATAACAATATCTTTTTTATTATTTTTTATTATCTAGAATCAGACAATAGCTTTATATTGATACAGTTTGTTAAGCTCAGTAGCTCCATTTTCTTTACAAAAGAAAAAAAAACTCATCTGCTTCCATTAAAGGCACTCTATGTAGTAAAATCCCTTCTGACCACATGGGGGCAGCGTATCACAAGAAACTCCACATGTCAACGGCGCATTTTATCTCCTCTCACCACAAATCCGTCCATCAATAAATGGGATCTGCATCAATTGTTTCTAATAGAAGCAGGTTAATTTCCATTTCTGCAACCACTCTAGTCATTAGTGCTGGGCGATATGACGATACATATCGTGGGGACGATATAAAAGTGTGTATCGTGCCATTTCTCTTCTATCGTTTCTATCGTTTCTAACCTCATTTTATCAGTTATTACAGCAAATATGTAATTAAATAACCTGCAGCGATAAATTTGATAGAAACATATCTACTTCTACAAAGTAGCCTTTTATGTTTGCACTTTTATTCATGGTTAATGCCTTAAACAGAGTTCTCTTCAACCCTGATGTTTACTTTAGACACTTTATATTGGTTTGCGAACTTTGCACTACAAGGTTACAGATTTCAGAAAGTTGAAAAATAATTTGTGTTTATTTTTTATAGCTGAACTTCAGTGCAAAAATGTGTTTTTCCTCTCAGAAACTGTTGTGCACTTTAAAAAAAATGTGAAAGCTACTGTACCTCTGTACCTACCTGTTTTTGCTGCACTAAAATGTATGTTTGTGACAGTTCAGCTAAATGTCCTTTCAAAATAAAGTTGAAAAGTAAGCAATGAAATTTTTGTCAAACCTTTCAGAGAATAACTGAAATATACTTTATTATGGTATATCGTGATATATATCGTTATCATGATATAAAATAGTCCATATTGTGATATATGATTTTTTCCATATCGCCCAGCACTACTAGTCATCATTATTTCTATGTGGAAAATAGCTATACATCTGCGGTGAATTGTCACATGGCTCCACCTCATATATGGAGCTGTCAAGGGTAACAGTGGGGCTGCGTCACATTCATGAAGCAGCCCCACCCTTCCTTTCCCTCTATTTGCTAGCAACAATATGAGTTGCAGACTTACTTATAACTTCTTATTGTTCCCAATTTTACGACTTCATCCATGCTCTTTTTTTTTTTTCTTGCACGAAATGTAACTCAACGCTATTGTAGGGTGTCACCACAAATGGCCCTGAAAGTGGCCACCTCTGTCAGCCCTGCCGTATAGGCAGCAACCTGCACATGTAAGCTAACCTTCTGATTTTACATTGAAGGCAAAAACCAAAATCCAAACACGGATGTTGCCAAAGGTGCCTTTATCAGACGACGTTGCACTTCTAAAACGAGTTAACATGCTGTTTCAACGGGCATTATTTCACTTGCCATTTCTGAATGGCCTGAGGAAAACAGAGAAGGCATCTACTATTCTCTTATGAAAGCTTTCTGGATATCCAGGCATCACATGTTTGTAGCTCCAGTGACAAACTTTCATTCCGGCTTTCCTGGAATCCCAGACGAGATGTCTGAAAGTAGCACCCCGGCGACATTTAATTACTGCTGCGCGGTTTATACGGTGTCACAGATGCACACATCTCGAGATGGCCGTCCGGACATATTGTCTTGTAGACATGTTTGAGCTCACTGGGCAAGCTACATGTAGGGTGAAAAACTGTGTGTTTACAATGGAACAAAGAGTGGAGATGTCCAGATTTTTGAAGAAAGCCCATATAAGAGCATGTTTAGACTGGAAAGCTGAAGCTAGACTAACTAGTCTGAGGGCTGTGTATGTGCGTAGGTATGTGAGTGTATGTGTGTGTGTGTGTTGACTGCTGTCCCTGTCCATCAGAGGGTCATATGAGGAGCAGATTAGGGTTTCTAACCGCAAACCCCTGTCGCCATGGTCCATCGTCACTGAGCTGGCGAGAAGAGTCATCGTGATCCAAACCACCGCTGAATCGAGCCCCTCTTATTACCTCAGGAGCCCAGCGAGACTGTGATGAACCCCGGAGTTATTTATGACCAGGACATGTCATTTAGCTCACATACCGAGCCAGACTCTAGGACTGTCTTCTCTCAGCCACGTAAAATTGGCAAATTTAGAGGCGCCCCGTGTCACCGTAACGCCGAGAAACTTGTTCCCGCATCGGTTACCTCTGGGATCCACTATTATAATTTTGTCAGGCTCATTTATATCTGAACAATGCCACAGTTACATAGTTTCCGAACAAAGCGCTTGTTTGTGGTTTTCAAGAGTTTCCAAAATTTTACGACTTCGGTTGTTGAACCAGCTCCCAGAACGCCCGCCTCCTCAGCCCATTTTCTCTACCTTTAAGATTAGGCTTAAAATATCTCTTTTTGATAAAGGGCATAATCAGGGCAGGCCCAGATGTTCCTGAATCCCCCCCCCCCTTTACTTATTTTTGGCTGTTCGTCGACCTGCCACGATGTAACTCTCCACGTATGCCGTTACTGCCGTCATTACCTTTGTGTTTGCATTAGGGATGCACATGGTTAACCGTTTACCCGTTAACCGATAACAGTAGCTCTAACCGATTAATACTAACGGTCAATTTTGTTTTTAAGCTACGTAATTCAATCAACTCATGGGGGCGTGTCGACAGGTGCAACACATGCCATCACGTGCGTCCCATCACTGCGCACTTTACAGCAAAGATGAAGAGAGCAAAAAGGAGTTCTGTGCAGCGTCGTACCTGAACGCATTCACTGAACGAAAGTTCACGAACTAGTTCATATTTTACGTGAACTGCATGCGTTCACTTGCCCCTTCACGAGCGTGAACGGGTTTATTTGGGCTCTTTCAAAGTTCACGCACAGTCAAAACCGTTCCAGGTTTTCAGAGAACCCCATTTAAAATTCACCACGAAACGAGCCTGATATGTATCTGAGGAAATCAATCAAACATGGCAACACGGCTGTCGCTTATGTCGATTACAAAAAAATTAACTATTTAGTTCATTTTTTTAAAAATGGTGAACTGAACTAGTTCATTTTAATTTCTGTGAACTATGAAGTGAACTATTTTCTATGAACCATGAACTTAACTAGTTCGTGTAGAAAGTGAACTTGCCCAATTTCGACCGGAAAGGGGAGGAGGTCATTTGAAAATTATGCGGTACTGAAATATTCCAGTGGTACGAGTACAATCCAGTACTGAAATACTCCAGCAGTACGAGTACAATGCAGTACCACTTAAGAAACAAGCATCCAGCATCAGACGATGGACGCAGTGAACTTTGTCCTCCATGATGGCCGGGAGAAAGTGTGACACGTGGCGGTCTGAGAAGTTAAAGGAAAAAGACATTTTGCCCATCAGTGTGGTCAGTGGTGAAGGGTTCCAGGAGCTAATGGGCTATATCGAGCCTAATTACCAAACTCCATCAAGACCGACCATTACACGACGATTAGAGGCTCGTTTTCAGGAGAGGCAAGGACTAAGTTCGTAGCTATTACAACGGACTGCTGGATTGCGCTCACAACAGAGAGCTACGTGACAATTACATGTCACTATATCGATGAGTACTGGAAAGCTAATTCTGCCGTCCTGTTAACGCAGAGCATGCTGGGTAGACACACAGCTGATAAGTGTCCGCATGCATCCACGACAATGCCCGCAACATCGTGGCAGCCAACTCCCCCGGGCGGGTCAGGTGAGTCGGAATGGTGGGACGTTAATGGTGGTATGTCGGAACGGCAGCATGGAAGGGCATTTAAATCTTATCGGTTAACGGTTATTAATCGTTAAAGGGCGTCGGTTAACGGTTATGAAAAAAAATCCAAAATGTGCATCCCTAGTTTGCATCTTTCTCTTTGACTACAGCAGGTATTCCTGGCCAGGTTGTTGGTCGGTTTCTCCGTTAAGATCACTATTAGACGCTCCAGTTATACACTGGACATTGCAGTTTGATGAGATGCAGTTTCCGTTACGTGAACGCTGTCCAACGCAACACATCAGGGTCGGTCATACGTTCCCCATCTCACAGTTTCTAATTGTGGAGGTTGAGACTAGTAGTTTTTGGGGATGTGGACATACAGTCATGGAAAAAGTTATTAGACCACCCTTGTTTTCTTCAGTTTCTTGTTCATTTTAATGCCTGGTACAACTAAAGGTACATTTGTTTGGACAAACATAACGATAACCACAAAGATTGCTCATAAGAGTTTTATTTAAGAGCTGATATCTTACCATTTTCCATGGTTTTCTTGATTATAACCTAAATCACTTGAGTTTTTACATCAATAGCTATGGCGTTGTACTGCCAAAAACACTGCTTTTATGCATTCAGTGTTTTCTTTTCTGTCTGTTTTAGTCACATGATGACGTTTAGTGGTACCGGGTATTAAAATGAACAAGAAAGTGAAGAAAAAATGGTGGTCTAATAATTTTTTCCATGACTGTACATACTATTACTTTCTGGTGAGACTGGACTCTAAAAGCTAAAAGGCATCATGCTGCAGGATCCTTCCTGTCCGAAAAAAACTCAAGGTGTTCGAAACATCTCAAGCTGAAGACTCATATTCGTCACAGACGAGTCTTGGAGTTCAGCTGGATAGTCGTGTCTTTTTAAAAACACCTCCTCACCTCACACAACCACTCCAGCAACCCTCTAATCACACTTTCCATGATGCCTGCTGGATGACAAGTTTAGCATAAATCACGCAACAACCCTCTAATCTTTACCTATTATTAGTGGATTGGCTCTGCCTCTTGGACCCCGACTCACAACCTTCAAATATTTGTTCTTGTTGTTATTCACCACATTACAACCATTCATAAATCAAAGTTTTCAACCGGTCCGGACGCCAGCTTTTTGATTTGAGGCAAATATTTTTTTGCATTTTGAGTTTTCTGTCCCTAACAGCAATGTCCAGCTTTAAGAACCATAAAAAAAAAGCTGAAACCACCTCTTCAGACAACAAAAGCAGAGTTTCGCTGCGGATGACATTTACAGCGGGACCAGCCGCGACACCGTCGCCGGGATAAAAGCTGTCACTTTAAGCCCGTCGGGGTTATTTACGACCCGACACACAAACACGACTGTAAAACCGGACCCGCCTCACCTCTCCCTCGACTCCTCTCCCCTCTTTCTATTAAACCTGCGGTCGAGCAAAAACCTCAACAGACAGAAAAGGACAAATTAGCGCATGTGGTGGGAGCAATAAAGGCACGGCACAAAGATTTAACAGATATTAAACAGCTCATGAGAGTCATTACAGCTCCGAATGAAGGCAAGAATTAATCTGAACTGAAGGCAGTCGCGCCGCTCATTCATCTGAGCACAGTTAGCACGAACAATAAATGTGTAGGCATAAATACGCATGAAAAACGCTGAAGTACACATCAAAACACACACACACACACACGCCACATCCTCTGTTACTGGGTTATTTTCTCCACTGCTGTTTAGCGTCTATTCTTGGAGCGCTGTTTGTGCGTGTGACTCCAGTCGGTCAAATGTCCGGCTGCCTTTTCATCTTAAGACTGCACATGTTTGTGAGTCTCTGTCTGCGAATGCGTCACACACACACACACACACACACACACACACACACACACCGGGCCACGTTAACACCTTCAGGTCCACATTAGTCACTCACTTCCCCTTTGAGGCCGGACTAATATCTCCCCTGAAAGTCTCCCCTCTCATCTTCTTCTCAAGCACTTTCCCTCTCGTGTTCTTTAATCTGTTTCCACTTAATCAACAACTCCGTTGAGTTTAACCGCCGTGAGTCACGCCGCTTTCAGGGATTCTGAGAAAGAAATGTCAAGAGAATCTCTTCATTTCTTTCTTCTCCTCCATTGTGTATTCAAGTCCAGCTGGTGGCTCGCTTGACATTTTATTTCGCCCGTCTGAGACGCCGATGTGCGCCGGCGGACGTTTTCATTCGCGGGCCTCTAAAGCCTGGTGCACGCATGTGCGTGCACGCTCTGCTCGCCTGCTAAGCCCAGGGTTAAAGTCTAGACCTCACCGAAGACAAACAGCCACCCTTTACTGATCAGTGCTTTTCCTCGTTGCACAGTTGTTCGTGCATGTGCTTATGATGATGTTAGACCACATTAGAGCTAACGGTGACCTATAAATGTCCAAAGTAGGGATGCACATGGTTAAACGTTTAACCGCTAACCGCTAACAGTAACTCTAACTGATTAATACTAACGGTCAATTTTGTTTTTTAAGCTACGTAATTCAATCAACTCATGGGGGCGTGTCGACAGGTGCAACAGGCCTCTGATTGGTCAATTCTACATCCGCGTAGAAAAGAGCGCATCATTGAAAAAATGTACCCACATCTGTACGATTCTGGTTCTCCACACTACAAAGACAGAACATATTCTAGTAATTCATGGAGGGAGATAGCGATGAATGTGGGTCTGGATACGGCCGAGGCGGTGAGGAAGTGGAAAAACGCAAGAGGTAAGTTTAGTAAGTTTAGCTAGTTCGTGATTTTCGCTCTTGCATTGTGGCTTGGAATAACATAGCGGAGACCGCGCTAGTATAAATCAAAAGTGACAGCGGCATCTCTGCGACAAGCTGACGGCGGCACATTGCCGCGAGAGTATACACGGGGAAGTGTCCGCATGCGTCCACGACAACGCGCGCAACATCGCGGCAGCCAACCCTCCCGGACTTATCGGTTAACGGTTATCAATCGTTAAAGGGCGTCGGTTAATGGTCACAAAAAAAAATCCAAAATGTGCATCCCTAGTCCAAAGTCTACGTGCATTTTGTAGACTTGTTTTTGTTGACGCAGTAGGAACTTGTATTTATTTAAAGGCCCATATTTGTGCTCTTAAGATTTCAATACCTATTTAAGTTACTTTTTATTTATTTTTTTTAATTTAATTTATTTTGTAAATTATTTTGTGAAGACAAAATGTTGCAGGTTAGTTTATTTTAAGAATGTTTTCTGAGGGGCAGGTGCACAGTTGTGAAAATAAATCTCACACATTAATGTGTGTATTGTTTTTTTTGTAAATATTACTTATGATGTATTTATCAAGCGTTTTGTTAAACCTGTTCTGTGTAAAATCACAATAATTGAAATATAAAAAAATCGCAATACTTGGTAAAATCGAAATGCAATACTTGTTTAATCAGAATCGCAATATAAATCGAATCGGGATCCAAAAAATCGTACTTATAAGCGCCTTTAAGGCCTGCAGCAACAGGTGGGAGAGAAAAGGAGGGTGGTAATAAATGAAAAGAAGAACGGAAAACAATAAAAAGAGGCACAAAAACGCGACACGACGCGAAGCTCGTCGACCCAGCCACAGAGCTGGTCGCAGCCAAACGTTCAGAGTAAACACACGAAATGAAGGAGGCGCTGAGGCCGTTCCGTCTGCCTTCCAAATAACGCTGCGGGCTACGTTTACGTGCGTCTACGGCTGCGAGGCTGCACATCTGGTTGTAATAGGACTGCACAAACGCAGAGATTTACTACATGAGCTGACTTGAGCGCGGCTTGTTTGTGTCCAATAATGTAAAAGCAGCAGTCAGAGGGCTTGTGGGGGGGGGGGTACCTGGCTCTGCTGTCATCGTGCATATATATAATCACATGTGATGCAAGCATGGATTACCCTGACGGGGCTTGCAGGTCCTGCCAGAACTCATAACACCGGGGTGATATCAGGTGAGACTCAAGTCTCGTCCAGGACCGTCGCGCACAAATACACGCTCGTAGTTTTTTTTTTTTTTTTTTTTTTTTTTCCTGTTACTTGGACACCGAGGAAAACAACAAGACCTTTGGTTGTGAGCCAACACGTCAGGAATATGAAGACAATGGCTCCAGCATGTATGACTCACCATGTCACACACACACACACACACACACACACACACACACACTCTACTTTGGGCCGGGCTCAGAAAAGAACATTCTCTCATCGCAGCAGCGGTCCAGAGGCTCTCTGCTGTTACTATGGCTCTGACTGGCTGCGGGCCCGGATCATCACCACGACTTCTGTCACAACGCATTATCCCAACGGGCCGACCAATGGCCCGGGCGGGTCACACGGACGGTGACGCCGCCTGCCAACAGAGGCGGCAATTATAGAGCAGCGTCGGGGGGCATCGGGGGGGCATCGGGGGGCTCGTGTGAAAGTGGCGAAGTCACAAACTCAGAGCATCAGAAGTTGAGTCGTTAGCTGCACGTAGCACCTGGGATTTGTTTGTCTCAGCTTCCATTACTTCCTGCTTCGCTGAGGGATCGTCCCTCTGCGCGTTCAGCTTCCTGCTCTTTCTTTCACGCCAGATTTTCAAGCGCTGATGAGTCCACACCTGTGTTCCAGCAGCCATTAATCTCCCTTGTATAAATGACGCAGAGTTTTCCTCGTTCCCTTCCAGATCTTCGCCGGTGCGGCCCGCCCTCGTCCCCGGTCCGATCGTCCGTTCCTCATTTTTAGCGCATTTGGATTCAGATTGGAGCTTTAGAGGAATTAACGTTCATCTTTGACCTGCACCTGCCTTCAGGTCTCGCGCTCGTGTTTTAAATCAACCACAGACGATGACGGTCGAAAGTGATTTGGAGAAAAAAAAAACAACAACTCAACTTTAACTTGAGGTCCAGGAAAATCCACGTAGCTGACTGTTGAACAGACATAAGTGATATATGGTTTTAACTGAACCTTTGTGACCTTTGTGATTACATTTG
This sequence comes from Hirundichthys speculiger, assembly GCA_018398805.1. NCBI lineage: Eukaryota > Metazoa > Chordata > Actinopteri > Beloniformes > Exocoetidae > Hirundichthys > Hirundichthys speculiger. The sequence continues at coordinate 255,474 of JAGFBZ010000667.1, forward strand.
TGATTAAATTGTCATCTGATAGCTCAACTCCCCTGAATCTCTGACTGGACTGTCCATGCAGGTCTGTAGATAATCACTCTGATAGAAAGGATGAATCCCAATGAACTGAAATGGCTTACTGACCCAGTTTCATGGAACATATTCAGGTCAAATTAAAGATACAGACGCTGCGTTCAACCGCGAGGCAAACTGTTCTTAACGGGAACAAACTAAATGTTTTCAGTCAAGACACAATGTGACTGACCTTTAAAGATGAATGTTAAAGCAGAAGTGGAATTAGACCTGAATATCTGGATGTCTGTTCGTTAGGTGGATGTTTGGTTTGTTTTATTTTCTTTTATCTTTGTGTCAGTCAGTGACAGAGCTCTCAGTCAGGTGAGCGTTACCTGCAGGGCTGCTTCAGTTTCAGCTGGTTCAGGGACGACAGCACGGGCCGCTTCCTGTAGACGCCACAGTCCTCCTACAGCGGTCGCAGGTTCAACTCTGAGAACAAAGACAAAGACAGAAAAAAGAAGGGTTGACGTCAGAGACTTGACCCGTCTGACACTTTAAAGCGAGTGACCAGTTGGCAAATAAACTCCTTCCCCAAGGTTTCTTTTTTTAATGTATTTTTTTTATTAACTGGCATACAGGTTGTTTTTCCATCTGGTTCACTTCTGCTGCTCGCGTGTGGACCCCCCCCCCCTCGCTGTCGCGCACGTGCACCACGCCGGGCCACGTTTGTTCGTTCACGAGCTCTCCAGTCGTGAACTGATCAAATACAGACTGTTATTTAATGAAATACAACTTCTGGCTGTTCAGCAGCTGATAGAAAACAGCCGAGTCACCGGCGCTGGTGGCTGTTGGCTACGCTACCGCTAACGCACGTGCGCATACGCACGATCAAGATGGAGGTTTCTCGCCTTTTCAGGACCCTGCGAAAGACTCAGGGGGCAAATAACTAAAAAAAAAGGAACTTTCACCCTTTATAGATTCAAATCTGCAAGACTAAAATCTTAAACTGCCACAAAATTTTGAAGAAGGCCTATTCAGATCACAATCCATATTTTAAGTACAATTTACGAGCTTCACTGCAAGTAACGTTAAATGTTCCCATATCAGTGGTTACAAATGAAGAAGGTTAATCTCATTTCTCTCTAAATACTGCATGTTGAAGCTAAAATTGTAGCTTAGCTTAGCTTACCTTTTTGTAACTGCACACTGCTCAATGCTTGACAATTTTACCACAAGAGGGAGGGGGAGGGGGGAGGGGGGGCAATGACATAACACAGTTATGTATAACATCAAAGTATAACATCAAAGTCTGTGGTAACATCCTCTGTACTAGGGATGCACATTTTGGATTTTTTTTTTTATGACCGTTAACCGACGCCCTTTAACGATTAATAACCGTTAACCGGGAGGGCTGGCTGCCGCGATGTTGCGCGCGTTGTCGTGGACGCATACGGACACTTCTCCGTGTATACTCTTGCGGCAATGTGTCGCCATCAGCTTGTCGCAGAGATGCCGCCGTCACTTTTGATTTATACTAGCGCGCTCTCCGCTATGTTATTCCACGCCACAAACGCAAGAGCGACAATCACGAACTAGCTAAACTTACTAAACTTATCTCTTGCGTTTTTACACTTCCTCACCGTCTCGGCCGTATCCAGACCCACATTTATCGCTATCTCCCTCCATGAATTACTAGAATATGTGCTGTCTTTGTAGTGTGGAGAACCAGAATCATACAGATGTCGGTACTTTCTCATTTTTACGATGACGTGCTCTTTTCTACGCAGATGTAGAATTCACCAATCAGAGGCCTGTTGCACCTGTCGACACGCCCCCATGAGTTGATTGAATTACGTAGCTTAAAAACAAGATTGACCGTTAGTATTAATCGGTTAGAGTTACTGTTATCGGTTAACGGTTAACCGGTTAACCATGTGCATCCCTACTTTGTACCCATTAAATAAAACACACACACAAAAAAAGAGCGGGCTTAGTACGCTTCCCCTTTCCCTCTTCACAAGGAAACTTTCCAAAGACGCCTGTTTTTTTTTTCACTCATTTTGCTAGCTGGGTTAAATTTTTGGCGCTCAAGTGACCGAGATGTAACCGAGAAATCCAATTTTGCAAAATAAAAGATTTTTCAAAATAAAAGCTTGTTCAGACACATGATAAATAAAACTTAAAAAAATATTTTTTTTTCTCGCGCGGGCCCTCGTACCAATTCATCCACGTCCCGGTAGCGGTCCACGGCCCGGAGGTTGGGGACCACTGCTCTAGATAGAGCCCCTTTAAACCTATACAACAAACCTATTCAGCAGGAAATAGCTCTGTCCTGAAGAACAAATCATGAAGCCACTTGAAGCAACTCCGTCTTTGTTTCCGGATGTTTATGTTTTAGCATATCCAATGTTGGAAGCCAACAACCGTGTTTAGAAACTGAAGCAAAATCTGCAGCGGACCCGTGTTTTTTTCCGTTATTTAGGATCGCGTTGGAGTCGTGTGACATAGAGACTTAATTAACAGTCATTTGTGTCATTTGTGTCTGTTTTGGACCTTGGACAGCTTTGTCGCTCAAAGCTGTAGGACAGTTATGAAATTATTTAAGTTCAGCATCAACAACCTTGTTGGAGTACCTGTTGGAAATCCTGTTGATGAAATAAGCAATAGTTTAAAATCATATGAAAACTGCTAATCTATTAATTTAGCAGCAACTTTAGCTTCAAGGCGCTACTTGCAGCTGCCCTTTAAAACCAGCTACAAAAAGAGCTGTTTTTCCGATATATATTCTTTGTTTTAACAGCTTTAACTTTAGCTAAGCTTGCTTTAAGGCGCTACTTGCAGCTGCCCTTTAAAACCAGCTACAAAAAGAGCTGTTTTTCCAATATATATTTTTTGTTTTAAACCAAAGCTTAATTAATACCTCAAGAAACTGGGTCACATTGTGAAAAAAGTGCTCCTCAATGCAGCACTGAGTTCTTTACCGCCATGAAAACACAACTTTTAAGGCACTTAGCTGTAACGTCCTAAAATCCCTGATGATATAAAGCGTCACACAGGGCTCAAGAGTCGTGATACTTCTCTCACCGTGGCGAGTTTAGTCAACAGACCGATGAGGATGGTGAATCTGAAAAGGCGGCGTGAACCGGAGAACATCGCCGCCGCTGAGGGTCAACAATGGCATGCTTTGTAGCGAGGCCCTGCTGTGTTATAAGGTAGGTGGGAAAAAAGCCAGTTGCACGAAAGCCTTGTTAGCCCTGCTTCATCCACCGTTGCGCAACACATGCTAACCCCGAGGGCCCCAAGTCAAGCGCTCATCTGTCTCCATATCCCTCACGCATTAGTGTGACAGCATGCAGAATGCTGCCGGGATGTGTTACTGGCTCATATCTCAGGGCCCGAGTGCACACATGTGTCCGTGCGCACGGATATTCACGTAAATGCTATACGTAAGCGTCTCTCCCTCTGCGATTAGCTTCCAGTAAACGCTATAAATGTAAATATGAGCGTGAGGGTATGTTTCCACATGACGCGAACAGGCCGTCGGCAGCATGATTCCAGTTTTTCCAGCTCCAGGCAGACGGGGGGGAAAGCAGACACACAGTCATCCCGTCGGTAAACTGCCAAGTCTTCCGAGTCCAATGCCTCACATCTGTTCGCTGTTACTCACGCGCCCGGTGCCAACGCGCACAGACGCGACGCAGACGCCGCGATGCGCTCGGCCGCGGGACACGCGGCAACACCTACGCCGCTGCGAGGAAAGGTCGGGGTTGCTCTGAGAAAACCACGCCGGTTCACGGGTCGAAGGAGCGTGAATCAAAAATCACGAATCATCCGTCACCTCAGACTGCACGTGCACTTCAGATCCCTCAGGATAATGGCTTTTCCAGCAGCTGTTACAGCGCAACTCTTGTGGCCTTTGAAGTCGGGAGTCGGTAAACCTCTGGGAAACTGCCCCCCCCCCGCCTCCATCCCTCAGTCTGCAACTAAACAGCAGCTCTCTAAAAAGCTTCATTACAGAGTCAAGATGGAGGCTCCGAGCGCTAACGATCCATCTGAGAAGCGCCGGGCCGCCGTGTCGAGTCGGGTCCGGTGGTTTCATCCCCCTTTCCTGGGAAATACTCGCTCATTTCAGAAGCATCAGTCACTCGTCCGTGTTTTTAAAAGCTTCCTATAATCTCGGCTCTCTTTCAACGACACGCCGTCTGGGATTAAGACTCTGGGTTTTAGCAGAAGAAGATGTTCTGACTTAAAGGAGGAGTCCATCATGCTTACGGACAAAGAAATTAAAAGAGAGGTATTTAGACATTTTCAGGAGGAAAAACTGCAACACCTCAACATCAAGTCATAGAAAGGGAGGGGAGGACTGCTTGAAATCAGTCGTCGTCGCCTTTCATGGTGACGAAGCAGCAGGTTTTGGATTCCCACAGACAGAAGACTCTGCCGCCTTTATAACGTGACTTACGAGAAGACGGTCTGACAGGGTTTTAGCATGTGATTATCACGCTGTAACTGGTTGCTGCATCCACGGAGAAGCACATCTTGAGGGCAACGCCGGCATCGTGAGGTATTCGGCCTATATATAAGTCCTGACGCCTGCGGGTTGAGTGGCCCGCATTCCCCTGATTCAGCCTAAATGATGGATACCTCGGATATCTGCTCTCGGTGTCGTGGTCGTTTTTCAGAGCTCGTCTTGCCGGGGGTGGGGGGGGGCGAATTTTAACACCCAAATCTTCATCTCCTTTACTCTCTTCTGCTAATACATGCAATAAAATGTTTAATTCACGGGATTTTGAGCAGGCGGCAGAAATAGATGCATCAAAAATGAATGCTGCTAGTCTATCAAGTTCTTTTTTTTTTTTTTAAAGAAGAAAATGATACTACAGACAGTTCCTTGCTTTTAAAGTAAGTTTATAGATGCTTTGCTGTCAGCTTGTTACCAGATTTTCCCTCTTCTGGAACTTCTGGTTACGACAGCGGCGGGAGAAAGAAACCGATCATTCGATCTGAAAAGCAACTGGCCAATAATAGATTACCGTATTTTCCGGACTATAAGCCGCTACTTTTGTCCTACGCTTTAAACCATGAGGCTTATACAGAGATGCGGCTTTTCTATGAATTTTTCTCCAGCCCTCAGGGGGCGCTCTAGCAGGAAGTGCAAAAACCAAAAAACAAACCAAGTAGTTAAAGGCTATTCTGTTTTTGTTCAGTAGCCTATGTTGGCTATGCTACTCTACATTCATTTATTGAGCATCAATACCTGTTATTATTGGACAAACTGATTAATCCAGGTGAGTCTGACCATTGTAGCTACTCAGACACACCTGGATTTATCAGTTTGTTGGTTCCTCAGTGGATTTCAGTGGTAATATGTGACAAAATATATATTTCGTTTATATTTTAATGGGTGCGGCTTATATTCAGGTGCGGCTTATAGTTCAGAAAATACAGTACTTAATAACTTTTTCGTATTAAATGCCATCAAATAAACATTCAGAAAGGGCAGAAAGCAGCGCGTCGTCACCCAGACACCCGACGAGAGGAAGCAGGTAACAGAGTCATGGCTGAGCGCAAAATCAAAACAGCTACAGATTACAAGCTGTGTTTGGATAGGACGTCAGAAATATCTCGACTTCCAAACAGCTGGTGGAGTAAGTTAACGGGTCAAGTTATGTGTAAGCTGGGTCTGATTAAGGTAAAAGATGCTGATGCAACAAACAGGAGGGAAATTCATTCTTGTGTGATTTCAAACCCAGTAAAACTCCCAACAATATATTTTATATATATTTTTGTCATGGAACATCTCCTCACCATCCACAACCAGATCACCTCATAAATTCACTGTAAAAAAAAACCTGAATGGAGGCAGTCTGCCCCCAAAACCACAGCAAACACTGTTCCAGCCAATCAGGAGCAGGGGGAGGGGCTTTAGCTTGTACGCATGAAGCTGGGAGGGACGAAAGACTTGGGAGAGTTCAGGATGGGGCACGCTTTCTCAGGGAGCAGAAGAGGGAGGGATGGAGGGATGGAGGGATGGAGGGATGGAGGAGCTCGCTCTCTGTGTTTTGTTGATGTTTTGTTTGAAATATCAATAGATGTGACCACATCCAGAAATCCCTTACCCTCTCTTTAAGTTAAACTAGCACCCTTTCCTCCAGTCAGCATTGATCAGTTCTGAGCTCTAAACTCTTTATTTTGTTCCTTCCTTGGCTACTGCAGATCTGCAGCTCATATTCCCCGCTGGTTTGACCTCTTCCTGCTTTAGCAGATTTATTTTCTCAGGGACAGCTTGTCCCATGCCTGTTCATATGGTTTTAACGCTATTCTCTTTAACGACAACTGCATATCATCACGTGCATAGCAGTTTCTTTTCCTTTACCTCACAAGATCGCTCCAAGTTTCCTTAGAAAAAACAAACAAACAAAAAAAAAGGGCATCTGATTTTATCACATGAAAACGATCACGTGTGAAAGAAAGTGAAAGACAGAAGAGGCGAATGCAGGATTGAAGGAGGTGAATAAATGACGTCTAACGTCTCTTTGTTGAGTCTGATCCACATCCGAACTTCCATTTGTTTGGCTGCATTTATATGTGCATGTGCATGTGCACGTGTGCGCTCGTACGTACGAGTGTGAACCTCGGGGCATGTGAACGCAGACATCAGACCTGATAAAGACTGTGCATTCCCAGCAAAAATAACTTTTAGTTTCGCAGTAAAGTTTCCATAAAGTCGTCTTTATGAAGCTCCTCCCCTTTAATAGATCAATATTGGACGTCAGCGTCTCACAGGAACCCCCCCCCGCGTACGTGTGTTTTGGCTCTGAGGCTGTGGGAGCGGGTTCATCAACAACAACAACAACACAACCCTCGACGTCCCCAGAGGGCCTGAACACGAAAAGCCGCTCCGGTTCCCATGAGCCCCTGCTGCCCACACAGCCGCTGGATCTGCTGCCTTCTATTGTGAAACTACATACAATGTTGCTTAAATTAAAAAAAAAAAAAAACTCCTTAATCACAACGTTACCATGATGAAATTACAGAGAAATTACACACATCAACCACATCAGTGCAGTCAACATGCACTTAGATGTTTCTGAAATTAATGCTTTTGAACTCAGTCTTTAATCAGGGTGCAATAAAATAAAAAATAAAAAGTACAAACTGGTTGAGGGGTTGTTTTATAATTCTACGTGTTGTCATTTCCTCTTCGTTCTTTTTGTAATCTGTCTGAACAGCAACACACTCAGACTGAATACATGAAGAAAGACGTAAAAAAAAAAAAAAAAGGACAGAGCGCAACAAGTGTAAAATGTCATAATAAAACAGCGTGCACATCTTTCTCATGATTTGACTGTGAGTCAGACAACTTGTTGGCATTTTCTTTGATTTAATTTTTTTTTTTGCCCGGTCGGAAACTGGAAATTCCATTTGTAATGGAATGCAGCATCAACAAACAGATACGAGCGCAACATGGGAACGCAAAGCTACGAAAACAAGTGGAAAGGTCAGTGAAGAAATATCCATACTAACATCAACAAGTCTTAAAATAGCACGCTAAACTTCAGTCATCGGTAGCTCGATAACGTTCACCAGACAGAACGAAAGTGATCCATCCATCTATCATCGGTACCCACTTATTCTTATTTAGGGTCTCTTTGGGGCGAAAGGCAGGTCAAAACCACACACACTCACATTCCCTCCTAGTGCTGGGCAGTATGACCAAAAATTTATATCACGGTATTTTTCAAAATTATATCACGGTTTCACGGTATATCACTGTATTTTTTTTTCTTTTGAAGGCACAGCTGGGTGTTAACCACATTTTCTAATCATTTAGAGAGGAATTACTGCAGTAAATTGTCTTAGAATGACCTATTTTACTGTCAGGAGGAGTGAATATTGTAGAAAAACATTCATATCTACACTAGTATTAATACAGGTTTGCATGGCCTCACAAAATGATGCTATTTACAAAGAGGTGGCACTCATGATTCTAATTAAGTGAAGGAATCAGAATGATGATAGTTGCAGTTAAAATACAGAACCCTTTTATTTTTCTAATTTTGCAAACAACTTGAAAAAACATTTGTAAAAAAAAAAAAAAACAACATTAACTACACAATGTAAACAACAATCTAAAGTTGTAGCCTACAACTTTACACCCGGCTACAACTTTAGCTCGTAAACATTTGCAGATTATTGTAGTTTGTCGGACATCGTCTTTTTTAAATCCAAAGAACTTCCACGTGACAGACACAGCTCCTCGTTTAGGAAGAAGTTCCTCAGTCTCATGTTGCCGTTCTGGAGCTTCCACTTCGGGATTTTCGCTGTTTGCAGCCGTCACCGTTGTTGTGCTTCAAGTGCAACTGCAAAACAGTCCCCTGTCAAACAATGTTCTGCGGCGCTTACGTTCTGCCGCGCGGCGTTCCCAACGTTGTGTACGCTACAGTACAAACTCACCAGTATTACAGGTATATGAAAAATTCATATCATAAGAAAAATAAACACCGGTATTCGGTATGAACCGGTATACCGCCCAGCACTAGTCCCTCCTATGAGATATTAAGAACAACCAGCTAACCTGACGTATATTTTTGTGGAATGGAGGGAGGAGGAAGAAAACCCACACCAGCGACTCCACACAGTAAAGGCCCGTGGACCAGGAACCTTTTTTTTTTGCTGCGAGACGGCGATGCCAACCACCGAGCCGTCGTGCTGCCCGAGCAAAAAATCCCATCACTGATCATTTAAAGTGCAAAGGAAAAAATAATAATCTTTGCTGCCTCTTTAAAGTTATTTAACTTCCCAGAAAACTCGTCTGCATATAGATATGACTCATGCTTCTACGTTGGACGGAGTATTTGCTCCAGTTCACATCGGATGTGTTTTATTTGCCCTGCAGCTATGTCAGGAAGTAAAGAAAAGGAAGCTCAGTACTGCAAGTTTCCACCATTTCTTTCATGGGTTTCTTCGTGGACGTCAACTGCATCTCAGTTAGCCAACTAATTCAACCCCACAATTAATATGTTCGCCAGAATGATTTGATTGCCAAAAGGATGTGCAAACGTTACATGGAGTTAGTATTAAAATCAGTCTCATCCCTGTGACCTTTCTGCTCTGAAATGCCTCCGGCGTCAGCGATGGGAGGAGGGAACCTAACGTTCCCACTGAAACTAAAAGGAGGTTTGATCCCTCTGAGGCAAACCCAGCGGGTATCTTTTAAGTTGGAGTTTTGTTAGTACAAAATTCCCTCTGTGTTTCATATCCTTCCCTTGTGACTCGCCGAGCAAACACTGCGAGTACAAAGAGAAAAACCGGCGAAGCCGTCTACTCCTCATTACAGCCGGAGAACGGACCGACTGCAAAGCCGACCGTTAATTGTGCGGCGCGTTACGCCGGGTGATAACAGACGAAAGAGCGATCGGTGTCACACTGGCAGCCACATCACAAACACAGAAAGAGAACAAAGCAGAGGAATCCGAGGACACGTCAAAAGAAAAAAATGGAAGAAAAAGAGAGGCCCGGCAGATTCGGCGTGCAGGTGATACAGCGGCAGCTGCAGCTGAACAACGGGCCGTCTTTGATTCAGGCTGGGTTCAAACACATAGCAGGAGAATCACCTCACCGATGAAAGAAAGCCAGCGGTATCAAACTACAGCATCTTAGCTCTCACAGGAGAAAAAAAAAATTAAAAAAAAAGAAACAAATGAAGGCAGTTCCAAGGATTGTAAGAAGTCGGACGGAGGTATGTGGAGCCGTTTCAAGATTTCCAACTGTTAATGGACAAATGATGCATTCTGCACATGAAAGACGCGTCTCCGGTTGCTGATTCTGGATCGGCGTCAGGGACCGACATGTTTGGCGCTCATCGCCCTGAGGGGGCCCACCTCAACAAGGCGAGGAGTCAGAGGAGGAAGATACGGGGCAACGGAGGAGAAAATTGCTGTCAGGCTTATCTGAGCAGATCGAGAAGATGTGCGGATCCAGTATAGAGGACGGAGAGAGGGATGAGATGGAAGAAAGCAAGAACTCAGCTGAAGCCACCTGCCCTTTGTGTTTTTACAAGTGTTTTTACAAGTGAAAAGAAGTGAAATAAGAGGAACGACGGGAGTGAGAAGTTATGCTTCCATGGAACAGCCGAGAGGGAATTTAGAGTAAACTCAAAATCAAATCAAAAATGGCTCATTCCAAACAGCTGAACTCAAGTGAACAAACATGCTTCCTTTCACATGAGAAAATGAGAAACGACAGCCTGTTATTGTCCTTCCAAGCCACAGAGGATTACACGCGTGAGATATCCTGATGGTCAAGGCTGCCGTAAACACGCAAACGGCGACAGGTGGGGCATTTCTGGGAGGCTTCAGAGCAGCCTGGTGGACAGCAACGCCGGGCATTTCCTGCCCGCTGCCGCACAACCGCAACACGTGACCAATCACGCCCAACTGCTTTCATCGTATACAACATGTGGTGAAATGTTAACTGAACTGCAGCCTTGCTTTAATGCTTTAATGCTTTAATGCTTTAACTCTGCAGGGACGGGCGGCGTCTCCGACGGCTCCCCAGCACATCAGAAGGAAACAAAAAGAGTCCTTCTTTGAGGATTTCTCAGGTTTCAGACGACTGCACGAGGCGTCTCCGGCTACCGGCTGAAGTTACGCTCATCCGAGCTCCTTTTTGTGCACGTCTGGGGATCCAGGCAATGTCTGTAACCATGGAAACCACAAGGATGTTGCACTCACAATCCTAGGAAGCGGCGGCATATTACATGAGCCAGACCCTTGCACGCACAGACACACGGATATTTTTATGATCAAAGTGGACTTTGCTCTATTGATATTCCTCAAAGTTGTTCCAACTTTTATATTTGTTTTTGAAGGTCAGCTGAGCTCACGAGCTTCCGGTGGAGGTTTGATTCTCATTCATGCAGCGACTGAGTCATCAGCGCTCGTTAAAGCAGAAACTCCACGATGAGCTGTTCAAATTCAACACGCCGCTCAAGGGCAACTCGGCCTGTTTTTGGGTTGTTCGGGCATCACGTCTAGTCTTCTCTAAACCCAACGACCCGGTTATGAGGCAACAGCATCACCTGTGACCCCTTAACATAAAAATAAAAACAAGTTCAGACCACAAAATGATCACCTGTGGTCCCCTTTATCAATTATACGAAGAGGTTTTTATTAGTATTGACTGGAAAACCAAAATCATGATAGATAATAGGGATGCACATTTTAGATTTTTTTTTATGACCGTTAACCGACGCCCTTTAACGATTAATAACCGTTAACCGATAAGTAAGGGAGGGCTGGCTGCCGCGATGTTGCGCGCGTTGTCGTGGACGCACGCGGACACTTCCCATTGTATACTCTCGCGGCAACGTGTCGCCATCAGCTTGTCGCAGAGATGCCGCCGTCACTTTTGATTTATACTAGCACGGTCTCCGCTATGTTATTCCACGCCACAACGCAAGAGCGACAATCACGAACTAGCTAAACTTACTAAACTTATCTCTTGCGTTTTTCCACTTCCTCACAGTCTCGGCCGTATCCAGACCCACATTCATCGCTATATCCCTCCATGAATTACTAGAATATGTTCTGTCTTTGTAGCGTGGAGAACCAGAATCGTACAGATGTGGGTACTTCCTCATTTTTTCGATGACGCGCTCTTTTCTACGCGGATGTAGAATTGACCAATCAGAGGCTTGTTGCACCTGTCGACACAGACCCATGAGTTGATTGAATTATGTAGCTCAAAAACAAAATTGACCGTTAGTATTAATCGGTTAGAGTTACTGTTATCGGTTAACGGTTAAACGGTTAACCGTGTGCATCCCTACTCTGTACCCATTAAATAAAACACACACAAAAAAAAGAGCGGGCTTAGTACGCTTCCCCTTTCCCCTTCACAAGGAAACTTTCCAAAGACGTCTGTTTTTTTACTCATTTTGCTAGCTGGGTTAAATTTTGATCAAGTGACCATGTGCATCCCTAATAGATCATGATCACGGTAGATAAGTTGAAAGATACAGTTGGAAACTCTTGTTAACACAAAGAGACATAGAGAAGGAGGTGGAGGAGGGGTGTAATAAAAATAGAAAATAAATAAACTAGAAAAGCACTCAGAGAGCGCAGACCTCCGCCGAAGCGCAACAATTTCCCCATACAGCGATTTACAGATTGCGATAAAATCCACCTTCTGGATCATATCCAGATCAGCTTTTGAAATTTGACAGAGGTTCCCATTGTCAATCCCTGAGTCAAATTTCATGAGTTTTGGGCAATAATTAACGGAGATATTGATAAACAAAATTTTTGGCCCCATTGACCGCAATGTTACCGAAAATTTGAAAGTGATCCAGAATCCAGGAGTTCTTCCGGATCACACCCAAAATGAAAATAGTTCTTCCTTTTCACATTTCCAACAACTCCTGAAAATTTCATCAAAATCCATCCATAACTTTTTGAGTTATCTTGATAACACAGACAGACAGACAAAACACCGGCAAAAATATAACCTCCTTGGTGGAGGTAATGAAATTTAAAAAAGAGTCAAATGTGGTAAACAGCTGAATTTAAGTCATAGCCTTCATCTTTCTGTCCCGTTAGATGAACATAAAGCCGAAATGCAGAGAAAATGAGACGCTGCTAACGAAGACAAGATACTGGAGAAAAGACAAGTCCACTTGGGACCAAATGAGCCATTGCACAGATAAAGATAATTTGGATTAGGTCTACTTGGCTGAGCGGAGGACGGCTAATGAGCCAGTCAGAGGAGGCAGCGGAGCCTGCAAAGAGACGTTTGAAAGGGGTGACAGAAAGAAAAGGATGAAAAGAGTCTTTTACAAATATTTCATGGCGGAATATGGTGATATGAATGTAGTATGAAGGTAGCTGCAGTGCGAAAGCAGATATGAAGCCCTTCAGGCGGCTCCATTTAAGCAGCTAAATAAGATGACTTAATGCAAGGGAACGATTGGAATTAAATCCAAAAGTTTCTCACGTTTAAAGCCTTTTTCTGTTGCTGCAGCTGCCCAGATGTAACCGGAGAAAACGCCTGAGTCACATGTTAGCACTTACATGCTAATACCGAGTCTCAAAATCAAACAGAACCATAATCCAGATGCCATTTCTGGGCATAAAATATAAAATCATCACTCTCGGAGGGTGTTCATTGTGCTGTTTTAATTTGTAGGGAGAAAAAATAAACAGCTGACCACTCTGGCTTTGTGAAATATAATTTAAAAAATAACATAAAATGTTGCAATTGAAGGCTTTTTTTATTAAATCAAGAAGAGGAAGAAATGACGAACCAAGGACCCACGGATTGAAGAACCAATCAATACTTTTTTGCACCTCATTTGACTTTTATCTAAGCTTCAGTTTTTAAAGAAAAACATTATTCTTTACCCATAATATTCAAAATTTGCCATATTGTCAAAGATAGATCAGCTTTGCAGAATTAGGCCTTTTCTTGGACCAGATCTAGATCCGGACCGCTCCTTAGCCTCGTACATGGAGTACGTCTCCCTTGAAGGAAGACGTTATTATGCCACGCTGAGATGTTCTGTCATCCTAAGAAATGTCTTCATCGTCATTAAAACCGACTGTCAATTGATGTAAAGAGAAAATTTAAATGTACGCCTGTGAATTTTTCCTGCAGTTTTAAGGCAGAGTCAACGATCCTACACTTCTGTCACATTCAGTGAATATCTGCTCATCATCTGCTCATGGCGGGGTCATGATGGGCCCTGGAGGGAGGAGCCAGCTCTATCTGTTTCAGCTTCTTGATGCTAAATAACTGTTTTGATATCTACCAGTCAAGTTTTCGGCTACATCACATCACAGCTCTAAAAGACAGGGACTACTTTGTGTCAATAGGTAACTATCAATCTGAGCAAGCTAAAATAACTTGTGGAGTTCCTCAAGGCTCCATCTTGGGGCCACTGCTGTTCAACATCTACATGCTCCCACTCGCTCAAATTATGAAAGACAACAAAATACGTTACCACAACTATGCTGATGACACACAAATCTACATAACCATCTCACCAGGAGACTAGAGTCCGATCCAAACACTGACCAGATGCATTGATCAAATTAGAGACTGGATGTGTCACAACTTCCTTCAGTTAAATGAAGACAAAACTGAAATAATAGTTTTTGGAGCCAAGGAGGAAAAATTAAAAGTTAGCACTCCGCTTCAAAGAGCTAAGTTAGAAACCAAAAACAAAGCCATAAATCTGGGTGTTGTTATGGACTCAGACCTGAACTTCAGTAGTCACATCAAGACAGTTGTGAAGTCAGCTTATTATCACTTAAAGAACATATCAAGGATTAAAGGACTGATGTCTCTGCAGGATTTAGAAAAACGTGTCCATGCATTTTATCTTCAGTAGACTAGACTACTGTAACGCTGTCCTGACAGGTCTCCCTAAAAAGACCATCAGACAGCTGCAGTTAGTCCAGAACCTGCTGGTCCAGTGCTAGCTAACACCAGGAAACTGGATCATATAACTCCAGTCCTCAGATCTTTACACTGACTTCCTGTTTGTCAAATAATTTACTTTAAAATCCTGCTGTTAGTTTACAAAGCACTGAATGGTTTAGGGTCAAAATACATTCAGGATCTTCTGGTTCGTTATGAACCCACCAGATCCCTCAGGTCATCAGGTTTAAGTCTACTTTCAGAGTCAGAACTAAACACGGAGAGGCAGCGTTCAGTTTTTATGCTCCTCAAATGTGGAACAAACTCCCAGAAACCTTCAGGTCTGCTGACACTCAGCAGTTTTAAATCAAGGTTAAACTTTTCTATTTGCCACCTTTTACCAAAACAATTAACTTTGATTTTGTGCATTTTATCTGCATTTTTAATTCCTTTTTTTATCAAACACAACTGTTGATTAACGTTTTGCCTTTAAATATTTTATCTTCTTTTTATTTCCTCCTGTTTTAATGTAATTTTTAATGCTCTGTAATGCTCTAATGCAGTGATTCCCAAAGTGTGGGCCGCGGCCCCCTGGTGGACCGTCGCGGTACTGCAGGTGGGCCGCGAGAGGTCATTAAAATTAAACAAATGTGTTTTAAATCCTCGATCTTTTTAAAATATGTTTTTAATTACTGTAAAATATTAATGACATGATTTAAAAACATTAAGAAGTAACAAAACAAACCAGTTAAGTGTTAATCTACCATCATCTTAACTTAATATGACTAGTGTCACCTTATTTGTTGACCCCTTACATTAACATCAGAACAAGGTTCCTAGTCCTGAATGTTGATCACAGTTGTGATTAAAGGTTTCGGTGGGCCGCGGAGATTTTTTACTTTTCAAATTGGGCCTTGGTGTTCTTGAATTGTCTTGTACATGAAATGTGTTATACAAATAAACTTGCCTTGCCTGGATGTGACATCATCCAGAAATTGCTTATACTACCTTTAATAACTTGGCAGATAAATGGCTCTTTTTAAATAACTGGCATCAGTTTTAGAAAAACCAGTATAAATCAAGCTCCAGATGACATGTACACAAAAGGAAAACCACACAATGTTCAGAAGTGGGACTTAATCACCTCCTTGAATCAGTCGTTCCACCGTTTCAACCGGCGTCTCGGCCGGTCGCTGCCTTGTTGGGGCCACGTTTTCTGTCAATCCTCCAGGTACGACGGCCCGTCAAGGTCCTGCAGAGTCTTTGTTTTAAACTTCAGACCCATTTACATGTTGAGAAATGCAGCTGCACGTTCCTCACTTGAAGATTGAGCGATTCCATAACGTTTCTCCACCGCTTTATACTGAAGCCAGTTCCAAAAAAGCTACAATTTTATGACATTTTTGAGGCGTGTTTTACAAAGCCAGAATGTTCAGCTGCTGAATAAAATATTTCAGTGTCATAACTGCATTTTTTTTTTTTTTTACTCGTACAACATCTGACTGAACATCCTCCAGTGGTTTTTGAATCCATATTTCATGCCAGGTGTCCTATTTCCTGCATTCATGTATCTGCTTCTGCTGCAGATTTAAATACACAGAGTTGATGGAGGAGCAGCAGCAACTTCATGAATCAGTTTAAACCGCTTTGCTCGCTTTAGAAAGAGCTGCACGCACACACACACATGCACACAATGTCATGTTAACTATTTCCTAACTCATAAAACATTCGAGATAAGCAGCTCCGCCTGGGAAGAATGGGATCGAGCGCGGAATAATCTCCGCTTCATTGGCACGTTTCACCGCCGTGAAGTCCATTGTGTCGTAAAAAGCAGTTTCACACACAGAGACGCGCACGCACACGCACACGCAACCGCCAGCGGTCAGACTGGCAGGCGTGGGGGAAGCTCGAGTGTGCTGGGTTCTGACCAGTTCACCGTACACCGGCTGCCAAGAAACCCGCCGCACACACGTACGTAAGCACACGCGGCACTACTTTGTCCGACCGCAGCCTCGCGGCGTGTGCGTCCACGTACGTGTCTGTCTACGTGTGCCTTTTTCTGCACACGTGACCTTGTTTTTTGTTCGTGCGCGCACCGCAGACCTCAGTGTGCGTCTCTGACCGAGCGAATGTTTTACAGCGTCCCCCTGAGCGCGCATTCATGGAGCTGGTTGCAGTATAAACAATGAAGGGACTCCCTTAGCCTGTGTTTACTGACCGAGATAAAGGCTGTCATTCCTCTCTTAACACCAACCCACTTCCGCCTCCATCCAACCAGAAAGAGTCGGGCCTGCACTTAAGCTTTGGCAATGTCACCGCGATTTTATCTTACCAATAAACCTTCTTGAATGGGTTCAGATTAAACGCAGAGGAGAAAAGCAAGAAAGGGCAAACTGGTGCAACTGGGTCATTTCTCTCCTCCCTTAAGGGAGACCGATCCCCTCCTCCTCTTCCTCTTCCTCCTCCTCCTCCTCTTCTTCCTCCTCTCCTCCCAACTCACATGTTAATGTACTGACAGCTCTGCAAAACCTTTTCTCTTCCCTGAACTGCAGGCTGGCATAACAAACAGGAGCGGAGCTTTAAATTTTCCCATGGGAACCTGGAGGTGCTGCTGCTGGGGAGCAGATTCCCAACAGCAGATCAAATCATTTGCCCCCCCCCCCCCGGTCTGTCTTTCCACTTCTCTGCTGGACTCCTGTCAGTCTTTCCTTCGCTCCCCCCTCTAGCTGCATCTTAACCATTTCTCCATCTTTTTTCCCCATCAGCGGTGGGCACTGAGACACATGGTCTACCCGCACCGACCAGTAAAAAGTAGCCATTTGCTTCTGTCACTCAGCTGGCCTGTCTGTTATATCGCTCAGGGACGTCCCGCCGTTCAGCGCGAACTCGGTGATGTCACAGGTTCGGATCCGTCCCATGACGTCGTTCTCCACGTTGCCGGCTAGTTTTCCCCAGCAGAGGCTGTCCTGCTTGTAAAAATAAATAAATAAAATAAAAAATGACACCACAGGATGTTTGCTGTTACGACCCACAGCTTATAAATAAGCGACTTCTAGCAAAAGGTGAAGCAAAAAAAGAAAAAGGGAGTGAATTCTCAGAGATATGGAGCCCCATTTGAGTCATACAATTCAATGAATAAATGAGTCTATTATTATGAAATACAGGCGTTTATTATTATGAGATATTTCCCATTATTATGATAATGGTTTCGTTTTTCATAAGAATGAGCTTTAACATAATAATCGCTTTGTTTTTCATAAGAATGATTTGTGTGTCAATCACAGCAGAGAGGGCGGAGCCACTTATGTGATTGGCTGCTCTTTCATTCAAGCATAAGCAACAGAACAGTGAATATCGATAGTGGGCGAGAGGTGCAACGTATATACTCCAGGCCAGTAGGTGGCAGAATGCACCTCGGTTTATGGTTAAAAGTTGACATCGACTAAGAAAGTAGCGAAATGTAGGGAAAACTAGATTTTGATGGCATGGCGAAGGAGAAAGATCCTTTTCTGACTTACTCCGAGAGATAGCCAAAAGGCTCGATGCGAGTCCCCCCACCAACTGCATGGAGAAGGATCAGCCAATGAGGGTGCAGGTCAACCACTGGTCCCGCCCAGTGGCAAAATGTCATTATTATGTAAAAGCTCATTCTTATAAAAAGGAGGCAATTATGTAAAAACTCATTCTTAGATAAAAAAAAAGCCATTCTGAAATAAACTATTATGCATGCTAAGATTAAATAATAATAATAGAAATATATATTCATAATAATTACATTTTTTTCATAATAATGGGAAATATTTCATAATAATAAACACCTGTATTTCATAATAATAGACTAGGGATGCACATTTTGGATTTTTTTACAACCGTTAACCGACGCCCTTTAACGATTAATAACCGTTAACCGATAAGTCCGGGAGGGTTGGCTGCCGCGATGTTGCGCACGTTGTCGTGGACGCATGCGGACACTTCCCCGTGTATACTCTCGTGGCAATGTGTCGCCGTCAGCTTGTCGCACTTTTGATTTATACTAGCGCGGTCTCCGCTATGTTATTCCACGCCAAAATGCAAGAGCGACAATCACGAACTAGCTAAACTTACTAAACTTATCTCTTGCATTATCCGTATCCAGACCCACATTCATCGCTATCTCCCTCCATGAATTACTAGAATATGTGCTGTCTAGTGTGGAGAACGAGAATCGTACAGATGTGGGTACTTCCTCGTTTTTTTTAATGACGCACTCTTTTCTGCGCGGATGTAGAATTGACCAATCAGAGGTCCGTTGCACCTGTCGACACGCCCCCATGAGTTGATCGAATTACGTAGCTTAAAAACAAAATTGAACGTTAGTATAAATCGGTTAGAGTTACTGTTATCGGTTAACGGTTAAACGGTTAACCATGTGCATCCCTATAATAGAGTCATTTATTCATTGAATTATGACCCAAACGGGGCTCCATACAGAGAAAGTCAGCCCTCCTGAAGTGTTTATGTTGCATAAACGAAGCAGTCTCTTGTGTTCTGGGATCCGTTTCATCAACCAGCATCCTCATATGGACTTGAAGGGGAAATGCAAATTGGACACTTCAGAAATGCTTATAAGCCCGGTATCAGATGGGGACATGGGCTAAATTAGGCCGTTTTGTTCTCTTGCATCTGCTTTTCACACTTTCTTTTTTTTCCCCTCATTAGTAGAGCGAATTTACACCTTGAAGAACTGCAACACATTCTCACTCCATAAACTCAAACAAATTCAGTTAGACTCATTGCAGCGCAGGTTTTCAGAGTTGAAAGAGGTAATGAAAGGAGCGGGAGGGGTAAAATGATCATAAAAGCAAGCAGCAATAAAAATATTTTTAGCCTCAGACCCATTCAAGTCTCAAACTAGAGCCAGGAAGAACCACACTGCCATGATGACCATGAATGGTGTTGGTAGCTCTTTTCTCCCTCCTTTCTTTCTTGGCAAGTTCCCTGCCGCTGGAGGAATGCCTCGTTCATGTTCAGATGTGTGCGTACATGTGTGCGAGCGTTCCGAGTCGGGACAAAGAGGGCCTGTGTTGACAACGGGACACAATCAACCTCTCAATGGATAGCTATTAACTCATCACACACAAACGCTCACAAACACTCACACACAAATTCCAGAGGCCGCGGAGGAGAAGCGGCGACATTCAGAACCAGCCGGCCAATCGGCACGCTCTGCCGCGGCCACAAAAGGGCCCGTCAATGAGCGGCAGGGGAATGATGGGAGATTTGTGAATCAGAGTCCCCGGATTCTCATCCCTGTCTCACTAATCTTCATCCCCCCCCGTCCACCTCCTCCTCCTCCTTTTACTGTCTCCTTACTTTCCCAGGGTGGATCTCTCGGTGGTTAAAGGTGGTTAGGAGAGGCCACTGGGCACAGCCCACCTCCCACTCACTCCTATGAATCACCTCATTGTGGGCAAGCTTCTTCTCCAAACAGTGGCGCCTTTAATTTTCAGAACTTTGTTTGGTTTGCGGTTTTAGCCACCTGGCTCTTATCGAGCTGTTGGTTTGTTTTGTTCAGTTTTTTCTTTCTCTGTCAGAAAGGGTCGAAGTTTGTTGGCATCAGAGGTAAATATTGTAAGAACGTTATTGTTTCTGCCTTCAGATTATCTCTGCAGTTCAAACCAAAGAAGTTCAGTGGATGATATTAGTTGTGTTGTCCGTCCATTGTTCTGTCGCTCTGTAATTCCACCACCCAACACTAGGGGGCAGTGCAGGTTGTTTTCTGCAGCACTGCAGCTTCCTTTCGCTTACTTCCTATATGTAGCTCAGACACATCAACGGACAGTGTTGCCAGGTGTACGATAATTATCGTATTTGTACGATAATTTGGCCCTCTGTACGATCAATAATCCAAAAAAAGGCCAAATGTACGATAATTTGACTACCGGTATTTCAAATTATTGCCTGCCGGAGAGTTTTTTTTTTTTTTTTTTACCCTGAAGGCATCTGTTCCCATGTGACATGTTTCCAGCCAATCGTGCTTTGCTGAGCGGGAGATACGAATGTTTGTCTCAGAACAACTAGCATGATAGACTGAATGGGCTGAGTGGTCAGCTTGGCTATTTAACACTAGAGTGATTAAATTTGACTATAGCACATCATTGGGCTTGTTATTTTCGTTATGACAGATGCACGATAATTTCCCTCAAAATACGATAATTTTGAGTCTCTGGTACGATAATCCTACATTTCCCACCTGGCAACGCTGCCAACGGAGCAAATGAAGCGTATCTCACGTAAGATGGAGCTGAGAAATGATGGGCATCAGTCAGTCATTTTTACTGACATTATGAGAAGTGATAGCCAGAAATATTTGTTGCGATCCACATCAACACAACGTGTAGTAACATCTGGAAAGAGATCACATCAGGCACAGCCCCCTCCTTATGGTATAGACACGCCGCCGGCTATGTGCTCACTCCAGCCAGATTGTGCCGGGCCAAGACTTGGGAACTGGGGGTGCACAATAACTATCGGGCCGATAACAGGAAATTATGACGTTGTTCCGATAACTCCGATATCATGACAAATAGCCCCGATAACATATATATTTTTGTCAACACGGCAGTGCCTCGCTCCCTCTGAGTATTAAATGACCGGCAGTGAATGTTATGTTCAAGTTAACGTCGGCAACTCAGAAAAACGATTTCTCAATCAGGAAAATCAAGAATACCCCCTCATGCCAGAAAACAACTCGTTAACTCGGTCATAATTTTGGGTAGTTGCTCACTTGAATCGATATTCGTAGTATTTCCCCTCATGTTACATGTAAAAAAGAAAAAAATAGAAAAGGCTGAAAGAACGATGAGCAAACGAGGAAACATCGGAATTTACGTTACACCTTGAATGCACCATGCAGCACAGCGCTGATCACAACAAATATGGCGGCGATGGCAAATTTGTTAAAGTTTCAAGAAGAAGATAGTTTGGTGGTTATTTGTGACAAATCCTCCGAGTGAATTCTACAAGGAGGGAAGCACAAGCTTTAATACGTAAAACCCGATCGGCCACCTACAACATAACAATCGCTTCCATGGAGTTTTGAAATTGTGCTAACGCGAGCTAATGCTAATGTGCGCAAGCCAGCAGCGAGTCCCTCCTCTCCTCCCCTCTGCTCTCCCTCATCTCTCATCTAAAGCTTCCATGAGATAAAAAAAAAAAAAAAAAATCACTGAACCTCATTTACTTTAATTTAAAGGTATTAATTTAAATGGAACCACAAATCAAAATCCTTTAAATGTAAATCCTTTTTCAGTTTGTAATTCTGATGCATGTATTTCCATCAGTTCAAGGAGCATTTATTTTTTTATATCAGTTAGTAATGAACCTTATTTAAGTTAATGTGAGATATCAAATATGTTTGTTTGATAGCTTTAAGAAAATGTTTGAGAGGCTTGCCAGTAGTTTTTCATTGGAAAAATAAATATCTGTTCATTTAAAGAGTCTGAACTATTTTTGATTTTGTTCATAGTATTGATGTAATGATCAATTAGGTATATGTGTGTGTTATCGGTTATCCGTATCGGCCTTTAGGAGCTGAAAGTTATCGGTTATCGTATCGGTTTTAAAAAAAATCTAAATAGGTGTGAAAGCAAAACAGAGTCAGAAAATAGGTAAATAAGTGAAACTTTCGAAGATAACGACAACAGTTAGGCCTTAACTCCCAAACCTTTTAGTCACGATATCTCAAGCTTTGCTCCCTGTGATGGTTGCCCGCTTTATTCTGGTCCCAAACTTGTTTATAAGTAAGTATAAAACCATCACCATTTATAAGTATAAAACCATCACAGACTGTCTGATCTAAAACAGTTCATCCAGGATTCACTTTTATACCTTTCTCATAGCAAGATGACCTTTGTTACATTAGGGCGGCCACCACCAGTAGAGAGGTTGATCAAAACTGTTTCCACTGACAACAGGATGAGATAACCAGCAGCATGTGTGACCTCGGCTTATTGAGATGCACATCCATGCACACACACACACCCACTTCACTATCACACTCACACTTTCCTCGTCATGTCTTCATTTTTAGCAGCCAGCAGCGTTACATGGAACATGAGACGACCACCCACAGATGCCCATGCACACACACACACACACACACACATTCTGCTGGGAAATGTGAATGACTGTGTCACTAAAAAGGGCCACGAAGGCGCTAAATACAATACTGTCTTGTGCTGCAGCGATGAGTAACTCACAGATTTGGTGTGTCTCCGGGACGCATTTGTGTGCGCATGGGTGTGTGCTCGGTCGAGCGTTGCGCAACCGAAGGACAGGCGAACACATGCGAGCGCAGAGAGCAAAACAAATCACACTGTGAGTCAATTAGGAAGCATAAATGAGGGAAGTCTAACAGCGGGACCAGTGGAGCTTTTTAATGTAATAACCGAGACGCCGCACCCATCAACGCACACACACACACACACAAACACACACACCCATTAAGACCTCCAGCCAGACACAAACACAGAATTAGGCCGCGGCGTAAATAACAATTTCATGTGACAGTAATGCAAAAATGAAACTTGATTAAAAGTTTCGTATTATACACATTTGAAATTCTGTGTGTGTGTCTCAAACACACACACACACACACACACACAGCAGCTTTCCGTATTAGGGAGTTTCCTGACTTTGATGAAAGGGTGTGTACGTCCATGTTAGTTCAAACAGTTTCCACCTCAGTCACTTTCCTATTATATAACTGGTTTGTTGTCATTGTTGTTGTTTTTTTTTAATCACACTCCTGTTATTTCACACATCTGTGCTGATGAAGCATTCACACGGTTCACAAAACATCTCCATGGCTACTGGATGTGCTTCAGTAGGTCTGCTTTTCAAACCAAACGGGCCCAAACACAAGAAACAGACTCATTATACGAACACAGAACAGATCTAATTAGAATTCACTGCTGCGGATTGTTCGGCTCAGGTCTCGTTTTCTGCTAAATTTAACAGCCAACAGTAAGTAACCTTAAGTGGAGGCACAAGTTAATATGTTTTTGCATATTTTAAATGGATGCAGATGTTTTGCATTTGCAGATATTTTCTTGTCTCTCTCTCTCTCTCTCCGTTGCCGGTGCACGTGCACGTTTGCGCACCGATGGGAAGACTGGAACCGCAGAGCCGCGGCCCATGACGAATCCCAATTTAGCCCCTGGTTATAAATTTGTATTTTTCATGTCCGAACGCAGCCAAATCCTCATGAAATCATCCCAATTATTTTCTCAGCTGTTAACATGAGTTTATGTGGAAGCAGTAGCAGACATGATGACCGACCTGAAGGTCTTTTAAACACTTAACTTCTGATGGGACTGCAGCTTCCTCCATGTGCACGGCTAAAACTGCAACTAAACAGAGGCATGAAGCAAATCTGGCTGTTTTCTGAAAGTAAAAAAACTCAATTTTCAGCTCAGCAGGGTGGTAAAAACTGAGAGAGATACACAGTCCTTCTTAAAAGTAATCAAATATTCCTTCAAATTAAAACTGAAACGTGATATTTTCACATGAATGCTGCTTACGTATTAATATCACATACTGTTGATTTTAACGGCGTTTCCACAGTTTCCATCCTTTACAGCTTCTCCTTGACTATGAAATAACATCCTTGCAGGAGGAAAAAAAAAAAAAAAAAAAGAAAAATCACTTTTCAATGAAATATTACGAACCTGGCATCAGATGTTGTCTTTTGTCGATAGGTTACAGGCAATCTAAACTTATAAATAACTTACCGCTTTTTGCCATGGCAACTAGAGATGTTGTTTGAAACGTCTCAAACAGATATGAACCGATCTAACGTGAGCGGCGATTAAAAAAACAGGAAGCCGTGAGCCCACAGGTCCAGCCTACGTCCGTCTGCTCTGAACCGCCGCAGCCTCAGCGGTTACCTCATTACGCCCGGACGCTCCCAGCGGGATCATGTTAGCGGGCGTTCGCTGCCCTTCTGCACCTATCTGAGGAATGGATAAAATCCGCGTTCATATCATGCATGGACGCGCACGCACAACCCCCCCCCCCGCGGTGACTGGCAGGGGATGGAAAGCGACACGCATCTGTTAAAAGACGCACATGTTTGAGGGAATGCGAGGAGACCATCTCAGAAACGAACTCCCACTCTGACGGCCGGCCGCCCACCAGTCCTCCCACCAGTCCTCCCACCAACCATCTACTGGAGCCAGTAGGCTGCAAGAGGACGTCAGCCAACTTATCTGGAAGTTAGAAAAACGCACACAACAACCTCATCGTGAACATGTTGGTGTTCATTTAAAATTGATTAAATTCAAGCCTGCACCTCTTTATAACGGATCAGAACAGACAAAAATAAAAATGCAATGTTATCTCTGAGGGGAGAAGGATGGAAGCACTGAAGTCCTCAGAAGAAAGAAAACCACAGCCCACCTCATGTGTTGATACACTTTGATAAGTTTACAGACGGATCAGACGTCGAGCGCTGAGCTTCTTGCTTCAATTCGTGTTTCACAACAGGTCCGCTACTGCGCAGCTAATCTAGCAGGAGCGGCAAAACATGTACATTTAAATTCTTTTTTTTCACTCATTCAAATTAAAACCATCAAATCCCATTTCTCTCGATCCATCGCTTTGGTTTTATCACGCACAAATACACCTGCTCGGCCTGATGGGATGGTCCAGGTCGCACCGATCCACTTGGAGCGATAAATATCTAAATGTGCATTACGCATTTTGAGACGAACATGACACGCTCCGGGTTTCTGCGACCGCGGAACGAAGAGGACACACTTTCGGGGCGAAGGAGAAGCTGCTCTACATTTCCTGGAACGCGGTAAATAATGAACACCAGGTGAAAACCTTTGCATCGTTGGCTGCGAGCTACTTTTGTTAAGCACGACCTCTCTTTCACATCTGTCTCCTCTGTTGGGTTCTGGCGGTGAGCTAAGCTAACATTCTTAGAGTTGTATTTAAATGCAAATGGAGCTGACATCAAAACGCAAAACACCGTCAAAGCCGATGGTTGCATTTTCAAAATACGTGATGTCTGGTTACCATGCACTCTTAACGGGCCGCTCATGATTCATTTAATGAGTCAGAAAAAGGCCTTAGGTCACCACGCATGACTCACTGTGCTGTCTGACAACAGAAGCATGATAAAAGTAAATAAGAACAGCCTTATTGTGAATTCAGTTGGATTATAACACAGTATATGTTATACATGACTTCTTCCCCTTACCAACAGTAAGAGAAGAAGTAAACAGATGTTAAAGGCAGGGTACGCAGTTTTCAACTATTTCTAACCCAGAACACATTTGTAGCACTCAGTGACCATCTCCTCACTAGCTGAGCATACTGTGAATTGAAATAAATAATATGCTGAGTCAATAAACTAGAAACAAACAACTAGTGCTGGGCGGTATACCGGTTCATACCGAATACCAGGTGTTTATTTTTCTTATGATATGAATTTTTCATATACCGTAATACCGGTGAGTGTGTACTGTAGCGTACACAACGTTGGGAACGCCGCACGGTGGAACGTAAGTGCAGCAGAACATTGTTTGACAGGGGACTGTTTTGCAGTTGCACTTGAAGCACAACAACGGTGATGGCTGCAAACAGCGAAAATCCCGAAGTGGAAGCTCCAGAACGGCAACATGAGACTGAGGAACTTCTTCCTAAACGAGGAGCCGTGTCTGTCGTGTGGAAGTTCTTTGGATTTAAAAAAGACGACGTCCAACAAACTACAATAATGTGCAAATGTTGCCGAGCTAAAGTTGTAGCCGCGGGAGGCTACACCAGGCTGGTGTTGCCTCCCGCGGCTACAACTTTAGAACGTTGTTTACATTGTTTAGTTAATGTTGATTTTTTACAAAATATGTTTTTTCAAGTTGTTTGCAAAATTTGAAAAATAAAAGGGTTCTGTATTTTAACTGCAACTATCATCATTCTGATTCCTTCACTTAATTAGAATCACGAGTGTCCACCTCTTTGTAAATAGTATCATTTTTTGTGAGGCCATGCAAACCTGTATTAATACTAGTGTAGATATGAATGTTTTTCTACAATATTCACTCCTCCTGCCAGTAAAATAGGTCATTCTAAGCCAATTTACTGCAGTAATTCCTCTCTAAATGATTAGAAAAAGTGGTTAACACCCAGTTGTGCCTTTAAAAAAAAATACTGTGATATACCGTGAAACCGATATAATTTTGCAAAATACCGTGATATAAATTTTCGGTCATACTGCCCAGCACTACAAACAACAGATTGGATACAAGCCCCCCCCCCCCCAAAAAAAAAAACAAACATTGCACCAGTGCTTGAATCACCAACAGGAGGAGACTTTATGTTTGGATGGCTTTGAACTGGATGGAAGGGGAGGGATCGAGCTCTCCATCTGACGTCATACCACCCCCAAAAAAATCACTTACCCTACCTTTAACTGCTGACACTAGTTGATGGAAGACAGAATGTAAGATGTAAGAAGAGAAGATTCAGTGCAGTGTGTTTGGTTACCTCAGCTCTGACTGAAGTCCAATTAATCTGTCTTATTTTAAATGAGGTCAATAGGTGGAATATTGCCGACTACAAAAAAAATTTAGGCACTGATGGTTTTTAAGATGACAATGATCATATTCATGGGTGTAACTAGGTGTTGAATGAAAATGCTAGCATTTGAGGATGTGAAACACACACACATCCAAACACACGCAAACTTCCACATTCCCTAAAGTTCGCGCGCAGCACTCTTTGTGGCCCTCCAGAAGTCACGGTGTTCCACCCGGCTCGAGTTACAGCAGACAAGATCCCCTCATTCCTTCTCTCCCTCTCACACACATTCAAACATCCATCATCTCACGAGCACTTCCAACGGACTCTCTGACTCACTCCTGGGACTCCTGATTGTCCATAAGACGAGAAAAAGAAAAAGCAGCGCAACAAAATATGTCAAACGAACGGACGGCCTGGAATGCTTAAAGCTCCTCCAGAAGTACGTCTCCCATGAGAATCCGTGGACGACACTCTGAACCCTCTCTGTGTGAGGTGAAAGAGAAATGGAGCAACGCTGGGAGATGAAGTTATGAAGTTAGTCAGTTTTAACAAAAGACAAAAAAAAAATCACCTTTAGAGTTGCCTAAGATCACTTCCAAGAAAGACAGCAGAAAAAAAAAGGAAGAGAGAAATGCTCGAGATTTCCTCATGGGACTGAAATCAGTGACGGCATCAGGAAGGAATAAAACATGACTAACTTCGGCGCAACATGTTGCTTGTGGCCTGTTGTGCTTCTATGAAAAGAAAAGACATTAATCTGACCGAAGATGCCTCTCAGAGTGTCCTTGTGTGTCTGTTTGCCACATCTATTCTAGGAGAATTCCAGAGGGGAGACCCTGTGACTGACCCCCCCAACCCTGCAGGACCTGACAGGGTATCACCACACCGCCACACACACACTTAACATACGTGCACGAGCACCGGCGCGTTACAGGGGAGCTGAAGGACGGACGCGAAAGATAAATGGGAGACAATGAGGACATGTGAGCAGTTTAAAAAAAAAAAGTCCCCTTTGTTTTGTTTGTGCGAGTAAATATTTTGTGCTTTCGTCTCCTGTGAAGAGCTCTTGGATCGGATTCCGTGTTTAAACGGTGCAACACCAGCAAAATATTTACTAAAAGGCAGCCAGAGCACTTTTTCTTTGCTATACGCGAGGATATGCAGATGCGCCCCTGCAACCACGAGGAGACCCCAACGCTGTCCTCGTTTGGAGCCATCTAAGCCTGCTTCATGTGTTTAATCAACGTTTCCCTGAAGATATACAAATAAAAATACAGGCAGGCAGTAATATGTTTTAAAAAAATAGATGTAGGACATAAAGAAAATTAAACCGCAGTGACAATGAGTTGTGTGTTTCGCTCGGTATGATGGGACGACACAGTGATGCCAATCAAAACAAAATGTGTGTAACATTTACACTTTGAAAATATTTTTAAAAATCAACCAAATGTATGTAAGTCTATGAAAAAAACAATCATTTTGTTGCCATGTTAAACACCCAGATCCACTTTGTTGTCAAAAGAGCCGCTGGAAATACAGCGCTAACGAAGTGGCGATGGCCCAGAAAGCCCTGCAGTACCAGCTCTTCCCCCACTAGGAGTTTAATTCACTGCGTCTCACCACAAGATGAACTAAACTGGCCTGAAATTATATTGTTACATATTCCATTACAAAAGCAGTGTAATTTACTTGTAGGATTTTTAGTCTTTTTCTCCTGGAATCTGACTTTACCAACTGTAACTGGACGCTCCCGTATGAGTCATCGTATTAGGCCCGCCCCCGCGCTGTTGTGATTGGTCTGGTTCATTCTCTAACTCTGACTGTGAAGGGGTGGGGGGTAGTACTAGACTACCAGACTGATCAGACTACAATATTTGAGCCCCACCGGGACTTTTGTGTGTCTGGTTAGTTCAGCTAACCTTAGCAAAATGTATAAATTAGCTAGCTGGAGTTATTTTTGCGAGTTCAGCATGAGATCTTTAATACACATTTATCTGCACGCATTTCTCTTCACTCACTCTAAATGAACTTTAACAACGTCGAAACTGAAGGGAACAAAAATAACAGAACTTCCGAGTCTTGAAACAGAAGATGAAATCGGGACGACATCGGAGACGATGGTGGAAGACAACGTTTTTCTTGCTGTTTTGGTTTAACTGGTGTGGCGTACGTCACGGGTTATGAGTGTACATCAGACAGACATAATGATGAGTCCCCCCTTTTGTTTCAGGAACACTGGTTTTACGTAAGAAAGGACGTGCGTTTGTGGAATTTTTCCACCTTGCACCACCAGGAATGTAAAAACCAAAAACTGGCGGCAGATCTTTCCGTAAATGTGACCCAACGTTGGCGTGGGAAGCATTCTGCTGATTCCCAACTGACAGCTGGACTTCTTTAACTTGAGTTTTGCATTCACAAACACAGCCACAAAACGTAAAACACTAACCCTTTCCCGTGGATGTCCTTTAAAGATTTGAACTAGAGGTGCCGATAACAGGAAATTATGACTTCATCCCGATAACTCCGATATCACAACAAATAGCCCCAATAACATTTATATTTTTGTCAACACAGCAGTGTCTCGCTCCCTCTGAGCCTTGAATGACCGGCAGTGAATGTTATGTTCAAGTGACGTCGGCATAATCAGAAAAACGATTTCTCAATAAGGAAAATCAAGAATACCCCCTCATGCCAGAAAACAACTTGTTAAGTTGGTCATAATTTTAGTAGTTGCTGACTTGAATTGATATTCGCAGTATTCTCCCACATGTTACACATACAAAAAGAAAAAAATAGAAAAGGCTGAAAGAACGACTAGCAAACGAGGGAATTTACGTTACACCTTGAATGCAGCCTGCAGCACAGCACTGATCACAACAAACATGGCGGCGTGGAACTTCATTAAAGTTTCAGAAGAAGATAGTTTGGTTGTTATTTGTGACGAATCCTCTGAGCGAATTCTACGAGGAGGGAAGCACAAGCTTTAATACGTAAAACCTGATCGGTCACCTACAACATAACAATCGCTTCCATGGAGTTTTGAAATCGTGCTAACGTGAGCTAACAGAAGCTAATGCTAACGTGCACAGGCCAGCAGCAGTATCCCCTCCCCTCCGTCATTCCTCTCATCTAAAGCTTCCATGAGATTGAAAAATAAAAACTACTGCACCTCATTTACTTTAATTAAAGGAATTAATTTAAATGGAACCACAAGCCAAAATCCTTTAAATGTTAATCTTTTTCAGTT
The DNA here is from genome assembly GCA_018398805.1 of Hirundichthys speculiger. Taxonomy (NCBI): domain Eukaryota; kingdom Metazoa; phylum Chordata; class Actinopteri; order Beloniformes; family Exocoetidae; genus Hirundichthys; species Hirundichthys speculiger. The sequence continues at coordinate 285,703 of JAGFBZ010000667.1, forward strand.
TGTAATTCTGATGCATGTATTTCCATCAGTTCAAGGAGCCTTTATTTTTTATATCAGTCAGTAATGAACCTTATTTAAGTTAATGAGAGATATCAAATAGGTTTGTTTGATAGCTTTAAGAAAATGTTTGAGAGGCTTGCCAATAGTTTTTCATTGGAAAAAATACATTTTTGATTTTGTTCATAGTATTGATGACTGAAAGTTATCGGTTATTGGTATTGGTTTTAAAAAACAGTTATCGTGCATCCCTAATTTGAAATCTCCATGTTTTATAAAATAGGTGCCCCCAGATAGAAGCTTGGATAGGGGCCCCAAAAAAGCTGGAACCGGCACTGATGCTGGTTGGCCAGTTACAGCAGACACACACTTAAAAAAAAAAAAAAAAAAAAAAGACAAATAAATAGCCTCTACACTTATTCCACCCAACTACTCCACAATGGGTTCAAACTCACAAGTGAAGTTAAGAACAGACTGTAGAGCTCTGCAGCAAAGTCTAGAAGAGTCCATACAGGTTGACTTTACTACATCTGGGGAAAGATCCCGTAAAACAGCAGTTGGATCAGAACTCGCGTTGATAAAGTGGAGTTACCTGAGGCTGCGCGCGCTCCGGGACCTTTCCTCTGGGCTTTCAGGCTCGTGAGCTGCAGCTACTGGTGCAGCGGCAGGTTCGGGTCCCCCCCCATCCCAAACACAAACACAAACACACACGCGCACACACAAACACACGAAACCTTCAATAAATCCGTACGTCCAGTCCACAAACTTCCTTTCACAGCCGGAGGATCCCCCTCTGATGTGAAAAGGGCACGCGCGCATACGCGCTCACCGCGACGGGAGCGCAAATGGAAACGCTTCAACACGCACGCCCTGTTTATGAAAAAAATAAATAAAGGAAAAAGAAAATAGAGCCGGTCGTACCGGGCAGAGAAGACGGCAGTCACGCGGTGAAGTTTCCACACCGGAGCGCGGCGGAGACGCGGCGGTCGCGGTAACGGTAACACCATCGCCTACCTTCCTCCCCGCCGTCCGCTCCTCCTTCAGCTGATCCCAAACTCTTGTCACGACGAGGCTCGACGCAGTCCGCACTCTTAACCAGACGCTTCTCCCGGTAACCGGGGGGCAGCGGAGGGAGCAGACGGATGTTTGCTCCGGCACGCAGCGGCTCCGTGTGGGGGGGGGGGGGGAGATGCGTGTTTGTGCGTGAGTGTGACAGCTCATTGGAGAGAATGAGCAGAGACGGGAGAACCGGGGAACTTAGGGGGAGTTCCCGTCGGCGGAGCGGCGGGGCGGGGGCTCCGGGAGAGTGACAGGCGGGCCCGTTTTTTTTTTTTTTTTCTTTCTCTACGTTCACGGCTCCGTTTCCGTTTTTGTTGTGCGGTACTAAAACGTGGGTCAAACCAGGGCCGTTCCAAGCTTTTTATGCGCCCAATGCAGGTGGTATTTGGGGCCCCCTAGTTTTCAAAACTGCAATGATGCTGGAGTTTAAACTGTTAAAAACTACACAAATAAGCTGTTTGAAATTTCAGTTAAGTAATAATAATAATGATAATAATAACAATAATAATGCATTTTATTTTTTTGCCAGCACCTTCCATGACACCCAAGGACACTACAAATAAAACACACAGTTAAGTGTTCTTCCCGTTTAAACAACTCTGCACACACGTTATTGTCGTGTTAACTCATTAATTTATTAACGCAGACATTTGTTTTATCGCGCATTAACATGTTGCTCCCATGCTTTTATTTTGAAAAGTCTGTTACTGGCTGCTGAGGAACCGGAAAAGAACTGGCAGCTAAAAATGCGAAAAAGCTAAAACAGACATGGAGAACGGTAAAAATCCGTGAACTTTACAGTTCTGGTAGCAACTCAGGTAGCAATATGAACAATTCTGTTTAATAAAAAAAAAATTCTGGACAACAACAAAACTTTCTCGTCGTTCCTCCATGTTCCATCAGATCTGCTCCATGTGTTCACTGTCCTGCTGTTCTCTAGCTGGTTACTGCAGTGCGGCTCCATCTAGTGGCACAGATGTGTAACGACAACAGAAAGTCCAGTCCTCCATTATAAAACAAAATTCAGTTCTGTGGCCCGTTTTTTAATTTTGTATTTTTGATCCAAGTCTAAAATTGAAATATTAAAAAACAGGCTTTTTTTGGTTTGTTTTTTGTATTAGATTAAAAATGCAAAACGTAATAAAATGTCACTTTTTTTTTTTTTTTTTGATTGACAATTGAAAATGGAAAGAATGAATGATACACGGATTGGTAAAGTTACTGAACTTTAACATGGACATTTTCATTTTAAAGTTCTCCCAGATGGAGGATTCAACAGAAACAAGGTTATTTGTAACAACTGCCAAGTTGAACTCCCCGTTAAAAGTTTCTGCTGTTACCTCAGAAATGACCTGTTTTAATGTCCTGATTGTGGCTCAGGATTTTGTTGGTAGACTTTTTTTATTTTTCATAAAAACAGAATTACTTTAATGCCTTGGCAGTAGCCATTAGCTTTATTTTATTTTACATTTTTTAAGATGGTATTTACACTAAATATGTGTTACTGACAAGTGGTGATGTTAAAAGTGTTTGCACATCAAATGTTATGGCACTTTAGTTCATATGGCAGCAGAACATTTAAATAAAAGTGGATTTTACACTACTTTTGAATTCATTATTTGATTTTTCGTATACAATGCGATTAATCGTGATAAATCAGGGAAATAATGCGATTAATCGCGATTATAAAATTTTAATCGTTACCCACCCTATATATATATATATATATATATATATATATATATATATATATATATATATATATATATATATATATACTATATATATATATATAGGTTAGGGTCAAACAGTATGCAATCAACTCCAACCAACCACCAGAGCTGCATTAGTGCCTAAATTAGTGCCTTTTAGAGCCTAAAAACATTTTTAGAGCCAATTTACAGTCTCACGAAGTCCAAAAGTTCCATCTCTCATGTTGTTGTTTTGTGCAAACAACTGTTCAAATCAGGATTGTTTTTAACTTATAATGAGCAAAACCAAGAAAACCGTGCATATTGCAATTAGGGCGTTGGTGTCTCAGACGGTTTGACACTTCAGCCACAAAAGATACTTAAAGTTATTAAAATTTAGAATACTATTCTGTCTCCTGGTGATAAATCTATATATTCCATTTAACCAACACTTCACGCTCATTATGCATGTGTTTCTATATTACTTGTATTTCTCATGTCATTTAACTCCATGACAATGTTTGGTTGAGGTAAAGATGTGGAACTGACTTGAAGTGACTTGGCGTGTTATTGATGCGTCATTTCACGATATACCGGCATATTTACTGTTTCATCTCCATCATATGTTAATCAGTTCATTCAGCACACTGATGTTTTTTAGATACATCAGAGGTGAGTTTTCATACTCGGCCTCATTTTTCACTCAAATGCATCAGCGTACAACAGTCTCAAATAACTTTATCCCAATTATAAAGATCTAAAAGTAGAGGAATTTCAACTAAATCAATCACATCTGGGAGTCAGATATATTTATTCTTTTAAATAAATGCACCAAATAAGGAAAAACAAAGCTAAACTAAACCAAACAGTGAGTCTTATAAACAGCAGAAAGCAAAAGTTGGGGCAGTGTGATATTACTATTCTTTCTCAAAACAGCTGAAAGCCATTACGACATTAAGGATACAGCAGAGAAGTATTTCAGGCGTTATTTTATCCTGTGAAGAGGTGTGCAACTGTATTAGGTTGTTTTTCATTTCCATTTCTCTCCACACATCATCTACTGGGGACACGTCAGGACCGCAGATGGGTCAACCTGCTACCTGGACCCTCCTCTTCCTCGGCCACGCCCCTGCGATGTTTGCAGAATGTGGTTTTCAATCGTCTTGCTGAAAAATGCAGCGCTTGACAAAGCAATCTCTTCATCGTGAATGGAAGCTCTTGACGGATCAGAGATCATTGGCCTCCATCTCAGGTCCCTTTAAGCTCTGAAACTTCTCCAAATTCCTTGAATCATTTAACGATGTTACGCTCTGCAGAGGAGGAATACAAAAGGTACTGCTGCAAGAAAACCTCCCTTCCCCTTTCTTTCTATCGCAATAAATCCAGTCAGATAGTGTAAAAGACCTACACGTGTAGTAATCAGCGACGAGCATCTTCTCATTATAGGATCAGAGCCCTAATGAGTGGGTTTTACTCAAATATGGGATGGCAGTTTGAGAGAAACTGTAGCCTGCAGAGCACCGAGTCGTCCCTGAAGGTTAGTTACGGCTTTAGATTCGTGCTTCAGCCCAACCAGAGATTAATAAGTTCAAACATGTTCTTCCCGTCAGACAGCAGGTGTGGTTACTCCTTCACACCTATTATGGTTGAACTGCAAGACTCCTGTGCTCAAAACCAGCGTTTCTATGGAGACGAGGTCGTCAACTTCAGCACCTGCTGCAGATTATGATATTGGCTGGATTTGTAAATGTAGTCGGGAAAAACTTTTTCCTCACCGAGGCGAGGGCCAGCGGTTACACATGTGCAGGCTCCCTTTTAAATTCTGTCATGTCTTGTTCATTTAAAAAAAAAAAGCATAAATATTTGAAACGTGACCCTTTTCTGACTCCGCATGGCAACATCGCCGCCGCTGTGAGAGGAGACGGCGAGGCTGCAGGCTCCGCTGCACTCCATCCCCTTCGGGGGATCAATAAAGTATTTTTGAACCAAAATTGATCAGAGCGGCCACAGTTTTAGCAGAGGAGCCAAGATGGCGGGAAAGCAGCTGAAACGGGGCGTAGCAGACGGCGTGGAGTCACCGTACTGGCGCAACCTGCTGATGGACGGTTACACGGACAACAAGCTCACACCTAAGATCGCCTCCAAATCCTGCTGGAATGCGTCTCCTGTAACAACATCAACTATCACAAGGTTGGCATCACATGACACGTCGGGCCACTTAGTGGCTGTTTCTGTGTGTGAGACGGTACCTTGTTCTGCCCTCAGGGTAAAAATAAATATACACACTCAATAAGAGGGGGGGGGCCGGCTGAGGTTTACAGGAAACCGGACGGCCGGAGACGCTCAACGAACGTCCGCTAAACAGGGAAAATGAGTGTTTGTGGTAAATAAGTTCAGTTGGGTTTTCAGGATTCATTTAGGCACAGGTCTGGAGTTTGACTGGGCCGTTGCATCACGTTAACTCTTTTCTTTTACAGCTGATTTGCCGGGGTGTCTGGAATCATTGTCCTGTTGCATATCACCAGTTTCAGTCCAGTCCAAGTTAATCTCATATACGAGGGGTTCACGACTGATTCAGTGACGGCAAGAATCCCGAGTCCCGTGGCTGCAAAACAATCTCAGATTCAAAAATACTCTGTTGATCCCTTAAGGGAAATTAAATTGTTGCGGTAACTGTCATGATTTAAGTCTCCTCGGTGATTCATTGTTCATTGTTGTTGCTGTGGGCGGGAAGGATCTCCTGTAACGGTCTGATGCTGAATCCCTGTCCTGAGAAGAGGATGTCCACGGTTGTTCATGATGTTCTTCATTTGCACCATCAGAGGCTCCAGAACCGAGCCTGCCAGGGCTTGACACTGACACCGGCCAAATGCTAGGCCAAATGCTAGTAAAATTTGGCTGTGGCTAGTAACAATTTCTGTCTCACAAGCAACTTTGGCTGGTAACTTATTTTTTTATATGACACATCACAATAGTTGTACCAATTGTTTGTATTTAAAATGTAAATGCAAGAATATTGTGAAGAAGAAAAAAACTGACAGGCAAAACTGTGGCTAGCATAAAGACTAAATGGCTAATGACTGAGGAAAAACACTAGCCACAGTGGCTGCAGAGCAAAAAAAGTTAGCGTAAAACACCTTAACTTCCTTAAGAAGTAAAGTCTGATCTGTCGCTTCTAGGGATGGGAATTGATAAGATTTTTCCGATTCCCATTCCATTATCGATACTTTTAACGATTCGATTCTTTATCGAATTCTCTTATTGATTCTAATTTGGGGAAAAAGGAGAACAAACAGTTTTATAAGCATCAATTTTTTTTACACAGAAGTCACAAACTCAACAGCGAGGTCAAAAGAGGCCCAAAGCCGAGATTAATGTGTTAACTGTTGTAATTGGTCTAAGATGTAGCTCTTGGGGATTTTTTTGTACTTTCCTGAACAATGTCGTTCTCTTGAGCAGATTGGAAACTCTCCTGAATGCTTTTCCGCTTCAGAATAATCTTTCCCAATGCAGAGCGTTAAACTCCAAGTTGTTTAGAATTGGCTTTATTGCCCTTTCCCGGATGTATGTGCAGTAAAACTTGCTTCTTGATGACAGTTGTTTACATCTTTCCATCTCTGCACTCTATTAGCAGACGTTTGAATGCTCCAAACCGAGACACTAGCAGAACATCTGCCTTCAGAGAGCTCTGCACATCTGTTCAGGATCAGTTCATCAAGGGCCGGCGATTAGCAGCACCTGGCGGCAGCTTACCCTCTTAAATCTTACGCTGTTGGCTAGTTAGCACTGCAACCATTTCTTTATGGCTTCATTTTGTTAAATATATATATATATTTTGTTGTCCTATAAGGATCAGATGTTATTGCAAAAAAAAAAACCAGCAGATTTAAACGACATTTGGGTCCTCTTTCACTCACAAGGCTACTTTAAGTCGAGTGATTTCAAAAACACGAATGTTGCGTTTGCTACTTGAGACCAATAAGCAGATGGAGCCTGATTTCGATTCACAAAAAGTCCCATTAAGCCTTTTTGAGCCTTTGAGGGGATATTCTGAGGAAAAGAGTCGTGGCGCTAGCCTCGTGAAAAGAAAAATATCTTGACTGAAACTCATCAAAGGACTTGGCCGACCTCATGAGAGCAGCAGCAGCACGGAGCTGGAAAAAGAGACAAAGAAGAGAGACAGTGGAGGGATGAAAGAAACGGCAGCGAGGGCGCTGACACATCCTGACAAAATGCAACAGGGTGTGTCAGTCAGCACCTCGCGCACCGACGTGGATGAACTGCTCGCGCAGATGCGTGGGATCGTTGCTTTCGTAGACCCGGCACCTAAATCTGAGCTTCTGCTGAAAGCGGCCGACGGCAGAAATGCAGCGTCACATATCGAGGCAAGGACAGCAGAGTCGCGCATTCATGCGGTCGCACGCGCACCGACCCAGCTATTCGGGCCTAAATCTGGCAGGCGGCGGCGAGCTTGTTACCAAAGCGAAGTTAATAAAACCCTCGGCTGCATGTGCATTTTTACAAGCAGAGCCTGCTCGTGAGTTTGTCAGATACTTCGTTTCTGTGTCCTTGTGAGTTTGATTTATTTATTTTCACCCCCATCTGCAGGGAAATGCTATAAAAGGTTTCATCTCGTCTGGAGAGGCTCTTCAGCTCGTATGCAGACGTTCTGCAGCTTCTCAACACGCCAACGACTCCAAACGTTCCCGTCGTCGCATGTTCGTTTGCCAAACGAAACCCCGCAGATTGAACCTCCTGATAAAAAGATTTGTAAGGTTTGTAAGTGGATGTGCATCCTGGAGGTGACCCCCCAGCGCATGTGCGCTAATCTGTGCATCTCCGGCTGCAGCCAGCTGCATCGCTCTCACCGCCGCAGCAGCTGACTCTTGTCAACGTCGCTCTGCAGCCTCGTCTGATGACGGGGGGGGGAGGAGTTTCACAACCGCATTTAACAGCCTGAAAGGGACGCAGAGCTGGGAGGTTAGCAGAACATCAGGATCACATTTAGACCAGGGAGAGGGGCTCATGGGAGCGGGCCGGGGCGTCGGCCTGGGAGGAAGTCTGTGCGCGTTCACGTGTGCGTTGCCGTATGTGCATCCAGTCCGGCTGTTTCTGTCCGAGTCCGTCAAAAAGTCCAAGAACGGCCTGTCACATCCTCGACGGAACAGTGCGGCGCTGTCCTCGCGCAGGTCAAAGGTCGCGGCCGAGGCATGCGGTCGTCCACTTCAGTGTGGCGCTTGACCTTTCGCCAGCTGCCAGCTCCGTGCCTCTTTCCGACGCCGTGCGGCGCACAGGCGCTCTGTTTCTGGCGGCGGCGGCGGACCGCACCATCCGTCTCCTTCAAGGGTCGTCGGGGGACCGATGAATGAAAACCTCAGTCCGACAGAAATAAAGGGCATGAGCCGGCGCTGAGCCGCTGATGGAAAGATTTAGCCGCAAAAAAAGAGGAGGGAGGAGTCCTCCGAAAAAAACTGATGATACCCACCTATGCAGCGACACGAGTCCTGAACGCCTGGGCGGAAAGATCCGGATCGGCGCTCTGACTCTCGTTTACTGTAAAAGGTTTAAATTCATCACTGAAGTCATCATTACTCAGAACCTGTCTTTGCTCCTGGCTGTTCTGTGCAGAAACTTAATCTTGTACGTGAGATTCGGAAAGTCTCATGTTACCATTTACTGGCTGCACTGACTAAGCAAAGAATAAAAACACTTAAGGGTGGGGGGGATTTTTTTCTGCAAATGTGGATCCTTACACTCATTTATTTATGACTTTTAAACTATATAAATGTTTACCTCCTTGCTGACACGGGTCAGGGGAAGTTTAAGTAAACTCCGCCGTCTGTACAATGTGCATTTAGCAGGAAAATCAGCACGTCAAAGCTGCCATTGTCCTGCTGAAAACTCAAAAATCGAGTCTCGTGCTCTTTCGTGGCAAATGAAGTTATCACATTTCTAAAGTGATAAGAGTGGTTCAGCAGCGGGACAGCAAACAGCCGCTCTGCGAGTGAAAGAAAACGAGTCTCAGACGTGACACTTCGCTTTCCGTTCGAGAAAGGAGCATTTCAGGACAGCGCGGCACGTACCAGTCGTCCTCCTGTTTAACACGCCGCTCCTGAACGCAGCACTGCATTTCATGTCTTGTGCGTTGCATTTTATGGCTGCTGCGTCTTAATTGGGATGGCATTCGGTGAAGATTTATTCGTCGATCGTCAGGAGAATTAATGATTAATAATCGATTAATCATTAACATTTTTATATTGAAAACTATCACAGTTATTTTCTTTATCGGCGTGACGTTTGTTTTCCCCTTTGGCCTGGTTGCTATGGCCTGGTTGCTATGGTCCGCGCATGCCCGGATGTGTTCAGTGACCCGGATGTTCGTGGTCGAGAATAACGTGACATTTCTTGTTTCTTTTCTTTATAAAAAAAACAACGATAATAAAAGAAGAGATATCAAGGAGACTACTTAACAATGACAATTTATATCAAGGCGCCGGTATCACAGGCTTTTTGTTTCTTAAAAAGATTCTTAAAAAGATGCGCTTGTTGTGTGCTCGATGTGCGCTGCAGCTCCTTCTGGTCCGTGCTAACACCGAGCTGAGGCTAGGCTAGGCTAGGCTAGGCTAGGCTGATGATGAACCGCCTCCACCGTCCTTTACAAGGCTTGGATGCGTGTTGTTCAAGTGATACATCATTGTCGTTGTCGATTAATTGTATTTGTAATTTGCATCGCAGTGATTGCAGTACACTTGCTCATTTTCTAAACAAAAATGGTCCCACGCCACACTTCGCCGCGACCGCTTCATGATTAGGCGATGACCTCAGAAGCTCGCATGTAACAACTGAGTCCAGCCAGGGTAGGGTGATGGTGAAATGTTGCCCCCTGCTGCCAAATTTCTATCGATGGCACAGCGAAATGCATCGCATTGTTTGAGGACGTGCACTGATAACCTACATTCGGATTGTTTAAAAAAAACAAAAAAAATTCGGTTCATCGACAAAAATGAATGTCTTCGACCAAATTCTTAATGATCAATCATCGATTAATCGATTAATTATGCCCAACTCCTAGTCTTAATATGATGCATTTGTGTCTGCAGACTGTCGAAGAGCGTTTCACACGTTAGCGCGTTGCTGTTCAGAAAACTGGAGCTGCTCGTCTCGACCGCTCTTCCACCATGACAACAGTCAAAAACGACCCAAAAAGAAAATCAGCGAAAGACTGATTCAGTAGTGAATAATCTCTCCAAATATCCGAGCTCTTCAGGGGTTTAAAACAGTGGCTTCGTTGTAATTTAATTTGACTGTAAGGCGATAAATGATGATCTGATAATCCTCCCGACGGTGCTTCTTGAGAAAAGAGAATCGCAACTTTCAGCCTCCCTTTCTGGTATAAGACTCATTTCCTGTTGGCTTGAGTGGTGACGGGTGGTTTCCTCCTCAGTTTAACTATAATATTTAACATTTCTTACATGGCGCATCATCCTCCCGTCACTGGAAATGTGGATCACTGTGATTTGATCTGACACGGTGGGAAAGAAGTTTCAGTTGTGACAGTGATGCAGCAGAGCAAGAGATTCAGTCTTCTGTCTTCACGTTCGTCATCTGGGAGGGAAATCCAGCTCCGTCCAGGTGTGTTGTGAACTCGGGTCCGGCCGGACGTCACCTGCTGGACGTCCCCGGAACCGGCAGGTCCGATATTAAAGCGCGTAAGAGGCGCGTACGAGAAAGAGGCCAGCGAACGTTGCACGCGCTCATCCGTTTACGGTCGTATTTGCTCAACTGTCTGCACCTCAGATTAATTCTGTCCCGAGGACATTCCTCATTTCACATCCGCATCCGCCACATAAATGTCACGTGAATTATCTCTCCAGGACCGGCGCTGGCGGGACATAAATTATCTGTTGTGTGTTTTCCTCATCTCTGCTCGCAGCGAGACTTGTTCTCTATTAACGGCTACACGTAAGGAACTAAACTCCTTACTTACAAATAATAAGGAAATTTGTGTTTGGTTGATTTATTCTTCTTCTTGGCTGCAGGTCTAATTTTGTTGTAAAGACTGAATATTTCCCTTTTAACTGGTACCACATTTGCTGCTGCTGCTGACTCTTGACCCTTTGAGCTTCTGGTTTCCTCCAGCTGCTGACAATCAGGCACCTGATGAGGTCACGGGGTCAAAGTGCAGAGAAGACCCGTTCCTGCTTGTTAGATGAATACAGTGATCCCTTGTTTTTCGCGGTGTTCTGAGATTTCTTCCTTCCTACCTAAAATTTTTTCCTACCGTAGCAGAAAATTATAGCCTCATCTGTCATTTTTCCCTACATTGTAACAATATCCTACCAGCACATATATCTGCTCTCCTCTCTGTTTTGGGTGGTAGCATATTATTATACACATTTAATAACCATAATCATCCGGATAAGCGGGAGACGACGGACAGACGGACGGATTATGAAGACGTATTATGAAGATGAACATGAGGATATAAAGGGTGGATAGAAGAGGATTGACTAGATAAATGTACACTGGAGTTAAAATTGATGTTGATATTTTATCGTTTTATCTCCTTTTGTCATTCTGTGAAGTACAGTTAATATAATTTAAGGTGAAGAAAAAAGTCCTCCAAGTCCTCCAATAACCTATGCAATATAAATACTGTGCATACAAAGTATTAAAAACACAAGAAACTAACCTTTTTCTCTTCCGCGATAACGAAGTTGCTGCTATACGCATGCGCAGTCAACTCGGGTAGGAAGATATTATGGGTTGGAAGAAATCTCAGAACACCGGCGCCACCCCCCCCGCGAGAATCAAAATCCGCCAACTGGAGCCCCCCAAGCCTCAATAATGTGTTTAAAATATGTTTAAAAACCACAAAAAAGTAGCGAGACACTGCAGCGAAACAAGACAAAGGTTCAACTGTGGTCTTTCTGTTACCTACGTAGTAAAGAAACCGCTCTTTCATCTAACCTCGTTTTCATTCTGCCGTCCCACGACACACACACTACATTACCCATAAGGCCACCTTCTTAAAGGGGCCAGGCTGGCTCACAACATTTCTTTGCTGCGAGAGAACGTGCACAACATCCTGTGATGTTTCCACAATTCTTTCTTGAATTTTTTTTTAATATATTATATATTTCTGAAAAGAAATCAGTGAATAAGTAAAACTTAAACTGTGAATTGGCGAGGGATCACTGTATATTTAAACTGTTCAAGTTGACTGGCATTTGGCAGAGAAGGTTTGGCAAATCTTTCATGGGCGCAACCCACAACTGCACCTGGGAAATAATCAGTCTTTCCAACAAAATGAAAAAGGAAGGATTGTTTCAACAAAGAAATAATCGACCAAAAACAAACTTCAAGCGATGGTCGGCGCTCACATCAGCCGCCGGCTCGTCCCGTTGTTGACTGGAGTTGTGCTGCGTTCAACTGCGGAAGAAGAAAAAAAAAGAGAGAAAAAAGCAACCTTCTGCCTTGGAAAAGTGCAACAGAACAGTTACAGAACCGGCAAAGTCCACATAAACTGAACTGACGTCACGACTGATGTCAGGTTTCAGTGTTATTGAGATCAAACCGTCATTATTCAGAACTAGATTTCTCTCTTTTCCCCTCAGTCACGGTGTTGTACTTCATCAAAAAGCTCCTCTTCTTCGCCGAAATGACATTTGCTCGTAAGAATGTTGTCTCATTTTATATCCGTAGTTATTTCTTTGCACTGAATTCACAGCAGCAGCAACAGTAATAGTTTCTGTAACTGCTTCAGAGCAGCGACGTGGGACTGCCCCGAATGGAAAACATCCATTTCTGCCTGACGCGTTTAAGTCAAGTTAAACGTCCATAAGTGTAATTCCAGTCAGCGACATGAGAGAGGGGCCCCGTCTCTGCCCTCCATACCACAGACTGCAGGGAGACGGCGGGCCCCTGCTCAGCAGGGAGGGAGGGTGACGACCGAGGAATTTTTCTGCACACTTTTTTTTCTCTCTCTCTCTCTTGGCCACACATGAAAACACACACACACACACACACATTCACATAAGATTATATATCATAATTACATTTTAAGCCTGGTGGTGACACCCTCATTCACAGGGACTCATGGAAAACGATTAAGCCGGGCATCTGCGGTCCTTTTAACGTGAAGCGCTCCCACGTCGGATTTAGAATTTCAAGACGACTGCAAAACGTTGAGAGTTTTTTTTTTTTTTTTTAATTTCAGAAGTGGTTGCTGGCAGAGTCACAAAAAGAAAAAAAAAAAAAAAAATCAATGCAGTTCTGCAGGGAAGTTGACTCTGCTGGTGATGCATGACCTGCACAAAATCTACACGGTTAAGCTCCAAAAACGACACGTCAGAAGCAGGTTTGGATCAGAAAAGTCAACAGAAGAGAGAATACTGGATGATTTTCACGCTTCTACATGACAACGTGTTAACTGCGGTGTTTTCTCTGCATCTATTAAAGCTCTTAAAGCCTCCTAAAGCATCTGCAGAACCTTCTGAAGTCCCAGAGGCTAATCTGACACGGTCTGGCGGTCGTGTTTTGGAAAACCAGCTCAGCTCAGGGGTCAAACCCTCATCCAGTCTGGTGTTTGTCTACGGTCTCACACGGGCCCGCCGGGGCCCGAGCGGGTCCATTCAGAAGCTGTACGGTGGGACGAATCAGAGGAGATTAATAGCACGCTGACAGAGAGAACAAGACAGGTGACGCAGAGGCACTTTATCCCGTCTGCTCCGCCGGCTCTGCTATTGCTTTACGGTTCTGTGCTGATCCGGGCCTTTTCCGGAGCTCAGACCCAGATTTAAACCAGTGTTGAAAACCGGCCAGGAGGTGTGAAAGTGGCTTCGGCCAGGAGGTGTGAAACTCTGAATGGAGCCGCGGCGCTCTACACTTGAACTTCAGCTGACTGGCTGCTGCCATTTAAAAATATAAAACGAGGTTGGAAAGTTTGAAAACTGAGATGGAACTTTCTGGAGGATCGATGGGGGACAGCTGGTGATCACTTACCTGCAGCTTGTACCGTCCCAGTTGTGACCCAGCGGATCTCTGCACATGAAAAAGCCTGAGCCGTGAGCACTGCAAACTGTAGAGTTTTTGTCAAGATTTAAAATCTTAGATGTGGAAAAATTAGATTATTTATCTTGTTTTAAATGTCATAAATACTTAATGAGTCCATTGTATGCTCTGACATTTATCACAAATGAGCCTTTTATGCCTTAACTAACCAAGAAATCTTAAATTTATTACTGTGAAACCAAGCATGGATATCTGTGGTAGCCTCAGCCTGATGCCCCCCCCCCCCCACTCTTTCCCAATTCTTATGTTATTTTTATGTTATTATGTATATAGCCTGTATTTTTATTTCCTACATTGTATTTGATTTTACTGTTTCATTGCTAAATTAACAGCTTGTTTTACTTCATTTCTTTGTTGCACTTTTATATTGTCACAGGAGCTGCTTTCATAAGTGAATTTTCTCTGTGGGATCAGTAAAATTTGATCTTAATGGCCTGAGATCTGGCGTTTATTTTCTTTTTTTCACTATTAAAATCTTGTTTCAAGATTTCACCACATAAATACCACATATCTACTTTCATTGATGAGTTTATTTTAACTAAAATGCACTAAATTCTGGGTATAAATAATTACATTTGAGTAAAATATCTGTCCATGCAGCAAGATACTTTTCATAAAATATCATATTTATTTATTGATTTATTATTTTGCTTTAATATTTTTTTGTTTTATTTTCATTTTTTTCTTCACATGTTCTTGAGTTTTTCACTTGTTACTGTGCAGCAGCAGGTCTGTTTTTGAGTGAGTTTCAACTAAAACTCTGATTTTTTTTTTTTTTTTAAGTATTTCAAACCCCTGAACATCCACCAGATTTAAACTGGAAAAAAAAAAAAATTTCTTGTCAAGTAAACATATCTTGCAGCATGGACAGATCACCTCATGAGTATCGAGTCATCTTCATCCAGAATTTAATGTTTATTTCCTGGATTTTATCTGGTGTATTTTTTTTTTCTTTTTGAAGCCTGATTAAACCACATGAAAAGAACCAGGACTTCAGTTTTTCTTATAATAAATATTTTGTATCTCTGTGAAGCCTGATACTTGAAATGATCAACAGGAAATGACTGCTTTTGTTGATTTTAAGTGTTTATTGGACTATAATCCACCTGAGATCTCTGGAGATGCAGAGGTCTCATAAACAAGTATTTACTATCATGTATTTACTGCTATCCTGAATAGCATTTTTAACTTCTTACATTGCATTATGGGTTATAATTGTCAGTCATTGTCAGTCAAAATAAGCTTTTAAAAGTATATTAGCTTTAGAAGGAAATATATGAATAATAAATATGATAAATCTTCACATCTTCTAAATAAATAAATTATGCCTTTATAGAGAGTATTGACTTGTCATTTTTACACTTCAGAGTGTCTCACATTAGGAGTTAAATCAATCTGAAACCACTGCATGAATAATTGATGAATCCTAAATTAAATAGTATTTTGTTGTATAAATCACCAGTCTGCAGTTTACAGCTCTTTGGTGCCTCTCGGTGGTCATAAATAGGTATTACAGTTTTGCGGCCACCTGAAAGATTTACAAAAACACTGCAATTCCCAGGAACCATTTCGGCGCACCACAAAGCCTACAAAATAATTTTTATAAAAAAAAATAGAAAAATATTAAAATTTAAAAATTGATAAATATTGAAATAAATCAGAAATATTTGCTCATCTTAAAGTTATGTGACTGACATTGTGAACCCGACTTTATTTACTGCAACGTATTTCTACATAATGACACTGAAGATGGCTTCAGATTTGGAGCATCAGAGTTGACAGTTAAGAAATTAGCCAAAAACCACAATTAGACTGGTTAAACGTTTGTTACGTCATCTCTTAGATGGCGAACACATCAAATATAGTTTGAAAAACTATGAAACCTTCATTCTGTTTATCATATGTGGACAAAAAGGGGGGATTTTCCTGTCAAGTATCGTTTTGCCCGGGGAAGTCCCGTATTTTACTCTTCTCTCCTCCGTCCTCCCGTATCAGTATTTTCCCGTAAATCTCTCGTATTTTAACCTGCGTTATTAAAAAATAATAAACCCGCATCAACCCTTAAACCTGGTTTCACAAAGCTGCGCCCTCAGTCTGGCTCGATGTCCAATCACAAACTAACTTCCTCGTCGTGACGTCACGTCAGACACGGAAGTGTTTGATTCATTCATTCTCCAGCTGGCTCCAGCCTTCCTCAGTCCACCAATAAAAGACCGTGGACCGCTGTCACCTCCATCAGAGCTGCCTGTGCGCTTCCTTCAGTCCCTGAAGCTGACAGACGGAGATGATGAGGCTGAAGCCGCTCTTCGTCACGGTGCTGTGCGCCGCAGCGGCCGCGTACTACATTTACACCCCGCTGCCCGACACCATCCAGGAGCCCTGGAAGCTGATGATGGTGGATGCCATGTTCAGGTCGACCAGGCATCTGGTAAGAGAGCAAGTGTTCACTGGTTTCTGATTGGATGAATGGGAGCAAGTGGGCTGCATTGAACTGAGGTGGATGTTGAACTGAATGACATTTGAAGTCAACTGAAAATATATAAAAGAAAAAAAAAAAATGAGATCCACTGTAAGCTGCTGTGGTTTTATTCCTGCAGGTTACTCAGAAGCAAAAATCACAAATATGGATGTTGGCCCTGCCTTTAAGTAGTGTCTTTGTTGTTGCATTTAACCTGGATTTCAGTTGCATAATAGAGATGTTGCGATGTATACATGGATGTGTGAAAAACAGAACTTGAAATAAAGTAATAATAGCAAAAACTCATGTAGTTCACAATGCTTCCTTTTATGATAATAAGATTCATTTTCCCCTTTGGCTTTATCATGAAATGTATTTTTTTTTTGCATTCAGACAAATAAAAAAAAAATAAATAAATCCAGCAAACTTGAGTAACTGGTTCAGCAGTTTATAACCGTTTATTGAGTCACACTGCTGCCTATTGTGAGGACACAAACTCACCTCACCTTCGCTCTACATTTGGAAAGCGTCTCTGCAGACAAAGAGAAACAGTATCAGACTTTCACCCTTCTGTCACAGCCGAGGTGAAAATGTTACTTTTAAATGGACTTTTTAAGTTGCATTAATTATATAATACATTTCTAATCTTGTCCTGTGAGATCAGATGAAGTTGGTAGTAAGATTTGAGTAAACTGGTTCACAAGCTGCTACTGTATTGAAATAAAAACCGTTCAGTTTGTCTGATTAATCAGTGATTTCTTCTGAGATTTTGTGGTATTTATTGACAGTTATGAGGTAGGAAATGGCAGCAGAGAGAGCGGGAAAGATGCAGCAAAGCGTCACAGGCCTCAAACCTGAGCTGAGGACTGATGCCTCCGTGCACGAGGCGCTGCACAACCAAATGAAGTTTTTAAATCACATTTCACATCTAGCATCCCAACGTTTTGATGAACAGGGTTAAATTTGCTCTGTGAACCAACTTTTAGCTCATCTCAAATTGATTATTTCCAACAGATTTTGTGAAAAAGTTCAGCGAGCCACACATTTCACAAGGAAACACGGTCAATGTGGAAACTACAAATCTTTTGGGGATTTCATCATTTTCAGGACAGAAATGATTCAGAGTGAAGAAATTTTAGTTACACAAAGAGCAGAGCTGGAAAATCCTGTGACTGTCAGCCTGTCAGCTGCTGCTGTATTATAGACAGATAATTGAAATATTTGGTTAGGAGCAATGACCAACTTTCATCACATAAAATGTAAACTAAAACTCCACCAATTAAAGATAAAAAAAAAAACAGCCACAAGATCAAGAAACCTCCTCTGGCCTCTCTGGACCTGAGATCATTTAAAATGGACTGATGTCGAGTGCAAACCTGCCCTGTGGTCTTACAGATAAAAATATGAAATTATGTATGTAGGTATACATATATATATATATATAATATATATATATATATATATATATAGATATATATATATATATATATATATATATATATATATATATATATATATATATATATATATATATGTATATATGTATAGTCATGGAAAAAATTATTAGACCACCCTTGTTTTCTTCAGTTTCTTGTTCATTTTAATGCCTGGTACAACTAAAGGTACATTTGTTTGGACAAACATAATGATAACCACAAAGATTGCTCATAAGAGTTTTATTTAAGAGCTGATATCTTACCATTTTCCATGGTTTTCTTGATTATAACCTAAATCACTTAAGTTTTTACATCAATAGCTATGGCGTTGTACTGCCAAAAACACTGCTTTTATGCATTCAGTGTTTTCTTTTCTGTCTGTTTAGTCACATGACGACGTTTAGTGGTACCAGGTATTAAAATGAACAAGAAAGTGAAGAAAAAAAATGGTGGTCTAATAATTTCTTCCATGACTGATTGTGTGTGTGTGTGTATGTGTGTGTATGTGTGTATGTATGTGTATATATATATATATATATATATATATATATATATATGTATATATATATATATATATATATATATATGTATATATATATATGTATATATATATGTATGTATATACATGTCACCCATTAAAGATGTAGTGCTGAACTCCTCGCGCTGCATCTAGCATGACTGGGTTAATGTTGTCCCTAAAGTGTTGTTAAATGAAGAGGTGATGGAGCTCAGTGGTAAACATGGACTCAAACTGCAGGTCCTATTAAAGCTTCAGCTTGAAGAAAACAGCCAATATTCATGGTGAAACTGTTTGGATCTGATCCAAGTCTCCTCTGTGCCAGGGAGCAGTCTCGTCTGGTCTTTGGCGAGCATTACCACCCAGATGGTCTGAGAGGGTCATCAGGTCAAATGTTCAGATGCATCAGTGAGACAGAGTGAAGGAGGACAGAGGTGACCGAGTTATAAAGCTGCTCCCTGCTGAGGGATGAGTGCTTTTTGTCTTTTCCCCAGTTCCTCTGCCTTATCTGCTTAATGCCTTTCAATTCAATTCTGTATTGTTTATATAGCTATGTTACAATGCTAATTGTCTCTAGGTGCTTTACAGAGACCCAGATCATGACCCCTGAGCAAATATCATTAACTAAAATTATAATATTAAATCCTAATCAAGCATAATGGCAAGTAAAAAACTCCTGAAAGCACATACTCCCAGGTAGGGATGGTGACTGAGTCTGTATTTTTTGGTTAACGTCCCCTGCTCTTCTCCGTCTTCAGGCCACCTTGAAGAGCTGGCTGGGTTTCGATCATTACATCCCGTCAGTCAGGCAGTCAGAGGAGAGCTTTGAGAACATGAAGAAGCACATGAGCTTCGACTCCAGCGGAGGGGTCATCCCAGGAGTGAAGGTCAGCGACGTCACATTCGCTGGCGTCCCAGTGAGAGTTTACGAGCCCCCGGCTGGAGGGGAGGGTCATCTGAGGAGAGGGCTGGTGTATTTCCACGGAGGTGGCTGGGCCCTCGGCAGTGGCAGTGAGTACCATTTCCTCTTTCTTTTTGTTCATTAACACTACAGTGTGACTAACACTACAACCTAGAGCTGGGCGATATGGAAAAAATCATATATCACGATATGGACTATTTTATATCACGATAACGATATATATCACGATATACCATAATAAAGTATGTTTTCAGTTATTCTCTGAAAAGTTTGACAAAAATTTCATTGCTTACTTTTCAACTTTATTTTGAAAGGACATTTAGCTGAACTGTCACAAACATACATTTAGTGGCACCAAAAACAGGTAGGTACAGAGGTACAGTAGCTTTCACATTTTTTTTTAAAGTGCGCAACAGTTTCTGAGAGGAAAAACACATTTTTGCACTGAAGTTCAGCTATAAAAAAATAAACACAAATTATTTTTCAACTTTCTGAAATCTGTAACCTTGTAGTGCAAAGTTTGCAAACCAATATAAAGTGTCTAAAGTAAACATCAGGGTTGAAGAGAACTGTGTTTAAGGCATTAACCATGAATCAAAGTGCAAACATAAAAGGCTACTTTGTAGAAGTAGATATGATTCTATCAAATTTATCGTTGCAGATTATTTAATTACATATTTGCTGTAATAATTGATAAAATTAGGTTAGAAACGATAGAAATAGAAGAGAAATGGCACGATACACACTTTTCCATCGTCCCCACGATATGTATCGTCATATTGCCCAGCACTACTACAACCACAAAATGTATGGAATCAACTCTCTTGAAGGATGTTTATTCACCTGGTTTTGTCTTTGAGAAAAAAAACTGATTGACAAAAATATATTTGAACAGCTGAAGAAAAAAAAGAACAAGTAGAGGAAACAGGAAATCACAATCAAAGAAACACCTTAACATGTCTCCAGCTAGAGAGCTGCCATTTGAAAGAATGGAAAGAATAGCAAGACTCCTTCAGGAAGGTAATTAAACCTGAAATGGAGCAAAATACGATTGTTGGTCCAACTCAGCTTTGTCAAAACATTTGGATGAACCGCAAAAATGGAAAGGTTTTAGAAGGGAAACAAACAGGAAGACCAATGATGATGTATGGAAGTACAGTCATGGCCAAAAGAATGAGACAAATATTACATTTTCACAAAGTCTGCTGCTTCAGAGTTTTTATATGTTTTTGTCAGGTGTTTTTCTATGTTATAATGAAATACAATTAGAAGCATTTCATCAGTTTCAAAAGCTTTTATTGAGAATTACACATAATTCATGCAATAAGTCAATATTTGCAGTGCTGACCCTTCTTTTTCAAGACCTCTGCAATTCTCCCTGGCATGCTGTTAATCAACATCTAGGACCAAAACCTGACTGATGCCAGTCAATTCTTGCATAATCAATGCTTGGAGTTTGTCAGAATTTGTGGGTTTTTGATTGTCCACCTGCCTCTTGAGGATCGACCACAAGTTCTCAATGGGATTAAGATCCAGGGAGTTTCCTGGCCAAGGGCCCAAAATCTTAATGTTTTGTTCCCCGAGCCATTTTGTTATGACTTTTGCTTTATGGTGAGGTGCTCCATCATGCTGGAAAAGGCATCTTCATCACCAAACTGCCCTTGGATGGTTGGGAGAAGTTGCTCTCGGAAGAAGTTCTGGTACCATTCTTCATTCATGGCTGTGCTTTTAGGCAAGATTGTGAGAGATCCCTCTCACTTGACCAAAAAGCACCCCCCCACATGAACAGTCTCTGGATGCTTCACTGTTGGCATGGGACAGGACTGATGGTAGCGCTCACCTCGTCTTCTCCCAACAAGCCTTCTTCCAGATACCATTTCTCTACAGTAAAACATTAGGGACAGACTGGTATTCTGCAGAAGGTTCAGGGACTGGACTCCTGAGGACTGGGGTAAAGTCATTTTCTCTGATCAATCCCCTTTCTGATTGTTTGGTGCATCTGGAAGAAGGCTTGTTGGGAGAAGACGAGGTGAGCGCTACCATCAGTCCTGTCTCATGCCAACAGTGAAGCATCCAGAGACCGTTCATGTGTGGAGTAGCTTTTTGGTCAAGGAAGTGGGATCTCTCACAATCTTGCCTAAAAGCAGAGCCATGAATGAAGAATGGTACCAGAACTACTTCCGAGAGCAACTTCTCCCAACCATCCAAGGGCAGTTTGGTGATGAAGATGCCTTTTCCAGCATGATGGTGCACCTCACCATAAAGCAAAAGTCATAACAAAATGGCTCGGGGAACAAAACATTAAGATTTTGGGCCCTTGGCCAGGAAACTCCCCGGATCTTAATCCCATTGAGAACTTGTGGTCGATCCTCAAGAGGCAGGTGGACAATCAAAAACCCACAAATTCTGACAAACTCCAAGCATTGATTATGCAAGAATGGACTGGCATCAGTCAGGATTTGGTCTAGATGTTGATTAATAGCATACCAGGGAGAACTGCAGAGGTCTTGAAAAAGAAGGGTCAGCACTGCAAATATTGACTTATTGCATGAATTATGTCTAATTCTCAATAAAAGCTTTTGAAACTGATGAAATGCTTCTAATTGTATTTCATTATAACATAGAAACACCTGACAAAAACATATAAAAACTCTGAAGCAGCAGACTTTGTGAAAATGTAATATTTGTGTCATTCTCAAAACTTTTGGCCATGACTGTATACTTAGAAATTAAATTAAGATGATGTGGGGAAAAAAAGGTTCATATGGTTAGAACCATCCATCCATCCATTATCTATACTCGCTTAATCCTTTGTAGGGTCACAGGGATCTGCTGGAGTCTATCCCAGGGGTGAAAGGCAGGGGTCCACCCTGGACAGGTCACCAGTCCATCCCAGAGCCACATATAGAAAAACAACAATGCACACTTACAATCACTCCTACGGGTAATTTAGAACCATCAATGAACCTAACATGCATGTTTTTGGACTGTGGGAGGAAGCCGGAGTACCTAGAGGAAACCCACGCAAGCATGGGGAGAACATGCAAACTCCACACAGAAAGACTCCTGCTGAGGTTCGAACCAGGAACCTTCTTGATGTGAGGCAACAGTGCTGACCACTAAGACATCGTGCTGCCACATTCAAGACCTGTGCATTAAAATGATCTTTGGTTATTTTCCATGAAGAGGAGTCAGAGTTAATGTGTTTTCAAACCAGATGCAGATAATTGAAAACCATTTTCTCTTCTATCCTCATCCATCTGTCGTACTCTCACTTCCTCAGAGATTGGGACATACGATGTCATCAGCCGCATGGTTTCAGATGAGCTCAATGCCGTTGTGGCCAGTGTGGAGTAAGTACATCTCGTCTTGCAACTTTCAGAGGCATTAACTGTTTATTTTCATAAGTGATAGTCAAAGCTTCATTTAGATCTGCAGACTATGTGGATTCAAAGGCTGCTATACTCTCCATGTGTCGCTTCAGACATCTTTTAAACTCTGACAAAATGAATCATTGAGCCCTCTGTGTGTGCAGTTACCGTCTGTATCCAGAGACACAGTTTCCAGAACCTTATCTGGACTGCCTCGCCGCTGCCAAACACTTCTTATCCCCCGAGTTTCTGGCCAAGTATGCCATCGACCCTGAACGCGTGGCTGTGTCAGGAGACAGCGCTGGAGGAAATCTGGCTGCTGCAGTTGCTCAGGAGGTACCGTCAGAAACCACGTCCCGCATTTGAAGTACGCGGTACGATAAGTACGGAGCTGAAAGATGACATACAAGGTGTTTCTGTTTCCCCAGATTTCCACAGATGACAGCATGACTGTGAAATTCAGCGTCCAGGCTTTGGTCTACCCTGCGCTCCAGGCTCTGGATTTCAACACTCCATCCTACCTGCAGAACCGAGACATGGCCATCCTCCCCCGGCACCTGATGGTCCTGTTCTGGCTGCAGTACCTCGGTGTCGATGTCTCCCTGGTGTCCCAGGTCACGGCGAACAGCCACAGTGCTTTACAACACTCGGCCATCACCCCGGAGCTCAGGTCAAGGCTAGACTGGACCACCCTGCTTCCGCAGGAGTTCAAGAAGAGCTACAAGCCTGTCGTCATGGAGGAAGGGTCGCATGGGATTCTGAAGAAGGCGCCGGGGTTTCTGGATGTGAGGGCGGCGCCGCTTTTGGCCGGACCAGAGGTGTTGGTCAAATGCCCACGTGCTTATATCCTAACGTGTGAGCATGACGTGTTGAGGGATGATGGGCTGATGTACGCTCGGCGCTTACAGGACGCAGGAGTCTCAGTTACTAGTGACCACTTCAAGGACGGTTTCCACGGGTCTTTTAGCTTTATAGCCTGGCCGACAGACTTTGACGTGGGGCAGAGGACAGTCAGGAGTTACATCAACTGGCTGCAGAAGAACTTGTAAGAACTTGTATGGAGTTTGGCAAATGAGACATGCCTGTATACATGTGTTTCATGCAAATGCTCTAAGGTCTTTGTGAATAGCTAAAGGGCTTGTTAATGTACTAACATCTACGCTCAGGGCCTTCATCTGCCAGCACATATCATATTATAATTGTCATCTGTTAACCTCTGCTAGCACCAACAGCATAGCCAACACTTCATCAGCTTGTAAATGCATGAAAGTGCTTTGTACACCCCCAAGCGTTTCACTAATTCATACAGTATCCAGCTGCTGTCACCACATGATTTCACTAATAACCACACAAACACATGCAATAGCTTTTTTTTTTTTTTTAGGAAAAACAAAACAAAGAATGGAATTGATTTTACACTCAGTTTTTAATTAAAAAAACATTTTTAACCAGCAGCCAGAAGTGACTGCTGGTTTCAACTGTTTGTGGTTTTATTGTTTATTTTGAATTAAAACTCCCTAAGTGCGTGCTGCAGAGTCACTTCTAGGTCCTTCTGATGTTGCACAATAGATGAACTTCACTTGAACAGCTCCTTGTTGAGGTTTTCCAATCATCCAAAAGATGTGTGCAGCTTTAGGGAACTTGTTGAATAACTGGTCGCAGCTACGATATCTTCTCATCGAATGTCCTTGTCGGGTCAGAACTCTTGGTAAACTGTGGATTATTGTGTATTCAGTTGCCTGGAAAGCTAAAACCCATTTCCTTCAGCTTCAGTTTTAGTTTGTGATATTTAATGCTCACATGCAAACACACTAACAGTCAACATTATCGATAATATAATTGCTGATGGCTTTTCTGACAAATTATCCTCAGCTCTTGACAATCAATGACTGCCCCCCCATCGATGCCAAATTAAATTTTTTTTTTTCAGCAGGCAGTCAATAAATCCACGTTGTTATTTTCTTTGTGGATACATATGCTATTGGTAGCAACTGCTAACGCTAATAGCCTACACCGTTCAGGACGTGTGGTGAATATGTTCTCTCATCCAGCGTTGTCATGTTGGCGATCTGTTGTGCTTTACAGCTGCCGGGCAAACCGCTAATAACACGCTACGGCAACACGATTGTTTCATGACAAACACACCACGTTAATGAATAATTAATTAAATTGGCCCGAATCCTGACATTGGCTGCCACAGCCAATATCTTTAACTCTCTGGAGTAAACGCGGACTCAACCTGTCAGAGAGCACCGACCGGACCCGAAACTAACTACCGATTCCGACCCGAACCCGGAGTCACGTCTTTTGAATGGACCCGAGACCCGATTAAGGTCGGGTTGGAATCTCAGGTTTTCGGGTTGTTCTGAAGACCTCTAGCTGCGAGTCTATTCTTCTAGATCTGTGATGGCTGCATATAAAAACGCATATAAACTGACTGTATTCGTTCGGTACAGCACCGTACCGTACCGAAGGTCTGTTCGATACGGTTCCGTACAAACACATTGTACCGTTACAGGCCTAGTAACTGAGGTTAAAGATGTTTTATTCTTATCCGGTGCTCTTATCTCCTCCAACGGTTTCCCTCAAGGCTGCATCCTCTCTCATCTTATTTGAGTGCCAAAGCCAACGCGATGGACGTCATATTATTGAGTTAATTAATGACTTGCTGAGTTGGACCTGAACCACGGCCCCGTGGCAGTCTTCACAGATGGTGAAAGTCCACTTACTTGGAAATAAATGTGTTTAAGACTAAAGAAGATGGTGATGGATTCCATGAAGAATCCTCCTGCCGTCTCTCTCCCTTTAATCAACAATCTGCTGAACTTGAATAGACTTCTTGGCGCTATAATAGAGATTAAGCTGACCTTCCACAGGCAGACACTGGAGGTCGCTGCTGCAGAGTTCAAACCCTTTAAAATGATCCCTGACTCTCCATCAATCTGCTACACTTCAGGAAGAAAACAGGCAACATTTGTAAATTTAAAGTTCGTCAATACCCACCCACTCCTAATTTAGGGACACGGGGATGAGCTGGAGCCCATCCCATTACACCCTGAAGAGGTCACCAGTCCATCACAGGGCTACAGCTGTTATGGATTTAAAATCTAACTACAGAGACCAAAACTGTCTCCTTCTGCTGTAAAGTTGGACATTTTAACATGGGAGTCAATGGGAATTTGCTTCATTTGGGCTCCAGCACCTAGTGGTCAGTTGATGAATTGCAGTTTTGGTTATTTCTTGGATTGGCTTCCACAAGGGGACGATGGTTCTTGTTTATCTCAAAAAACTATATTTTGATGTTGAACTTGTAGCTTAGGGGGCCTCTCTAGGGGCCACGGGGGCTGTGTGCATAGTCTACACATAGATATTTTATTGTACAGCACTTTGGTCAACAGCTGTTGTTTTTAAACTGCTTAAGAAATAAATTTGATTGATTGCTTGAAATGGTGCTGAACAAAGATGTTTTTAAATCTAGTTTGTGCTAACCAGTGTTTCATAGATGAACAAGAATTTACCAGCATTAGTATTACAAAGGTTAACTGAACCTGGCAGTCTACTTGTCAAAAAATGTTTAAATAGCCTTTTTACAAGCAGAATAACCTCGTGTTTTATAAAGTATTTAGTCCTGAGGCCTGTTGCACGAAAGCAAGTTAAGGGATGAGTCAGTGTTCCTGGCTGAACTTCAGTCAGAACGTATGCAAGACAGCACAAAAATAAAAAAAATAGCTGTAACAGAAAAACAGTGCCGGAATAAAGTTGCATTTACAATGCTACATTAAAAATGTTTTCACTGAACAACAGTTGCAAATGAGTAGAAATGAAACCCCCTCAGTTTACTGGCCAGCAGATGGCAGCAACACAAACATTTCCACCTTAATGTTCTCAAAAAATCCTTCAGTCTGTTGTGCAGGTATCAGTGTTAGTTTGACCCTTAAACCTGGTTTCACAAAGCTACGCCTTCTCAGTCTGGCTCGCTGTCCAATCACAAACCAGATTCCTTATTGTGAGCCACGTTTCAGACACAGAAGTGTTTGATTCATTCATTCTCCAGCTGGCTCCAGCCCTCCTCAGTCCACCAACAAAAGAGCGTGGACCGCTGTCACCTGCACCAGAGCAGGTGAGCTTCCTTCAGTCCCTGAAGCTGACAGACAGAGGTGATGAGGCTGAAGCCGCTCTTCGTCACGGTGCTGTGCACCGCAGCAGCTGCGTACTACATTTACACCCCGCTGCCCGACACCATCCAGGAGCCCTGGAAGCTGATGATGGTGGATGCCATATCCAGGTCATTCTTCCATCTGGTAAGAGAGCAAGTGTTCACTGGTTTCTGATTCATGAATGGGAGCAAGTGGGCTGCATTGAACTGAGGTGGATGTTGAGCTGAATGACAATTGAGCTCAACTGAAAATATTGTATTGAAGAAAAATGAGATCCACCGTAAGCTGCTGTGGTTTAGTCCTGACATAGGTTACTCAGAAGCAAAAATCACAAATATGAACGTTGACCCTGCCTTTAATAGTGTCTTTGTTGCTGCATTTAACCTGGATTTCAGTTGCACAATAAAGATGTTGCGATGTATACATGGATGTGTGAAGCAAATCTTTTCAGCGCAGATATGTCAAAATAGAATAATAACAGTAAAAGTCATGTAGTTCACAACGCTTCCTTTTAGCTTTATCATGAAATGTATTTTTTTAATTTTTATTGTGAGAACACAAACTTACGGAGCCCTGGAGGTGACATGGAAATTATTTTTTTTATCTCGTGTGCACGACTTTTTATCTCGCGCGCACGACTTACTGTAACTAGCGCGCATTAATACATTCATACACACTTCCACTCGGTCAAAGGCTTGAAAGAAGTGCCCCCGTAGAAGGTGAAATGAAGGCGTTTTAACCGATAACCATTATGTCTCCCAGGGCCTCTCAGTTACTCACTTATAAAACCATCCTACATCCTACAAGTCCGAAAACTGTCGACGGCTGAGTTTGTGTTCTCCAACGATTCTGATAAGATGCCTCCAGCTTAAAATAAACCCATATAAGGCTAAGCTTCTAAGTATCTCTTTATGAAGCATTCCTAACTTAAAGAATAAAATGATGAGACTGTCTTGATCACAGGTGTCATTGGTTTTATAAGTGAGTAACTGAAAGGCCCTGGGAGACATAATGGTTATCGGTTAAAAAGCCTTCATTTCACCTTCTACGTTGGCACTTTCAAGCCTTTGACCGAGTGGAAGTGTGTATGAAAATGCGCGCTAGTTACAGTAAGTCGTACGCACGAAATAAAAAGTCGTACGCGCAAGATAAAAAAGTCATACACACAAGTCGTGCGCACAAGATAAAAAGTCGTGCGCACGAGATAAAAAAAATAATTTCCATGTCACCTCCAGGGCTCCGTACAAACTCACCTCATCTTCGCTCTACATTTTAAAAGCATCTCTGCAGACAAAGAGAAACAGTATCAGACTTTTACCCTTCTGTCACAGCTGACGTGGATGTTACTTTTTAGGAACGATGGGTTCATCTAAGAGTTTTTAAGTTGCATTATTTATTTAATACATTTGTTTTGCGAGATAAGTGTAATTCAGGTCTACAGTGGGATGCAGTGTAAGATTTGAGTAAACTGGTTCACAAGCAGCTACTGTATTGAAATAAAAAACGTTCAAAGTCTGATTAATCAGTGATTTCTTCTGAGATTTTGTGGTATTTATTGACAGTTATCAGGTAGGAAATGGCAGCAGAGAGAGCGGGAAAGATGCAGCAAAGTGTCACAGGCCTCAAACCTGAGCTGAGGACTGATGCCTCCGTGCACGAGACGCTGCACAACCAGGTGACCCATCGTGCGCCCAAATGAAGTTTTTAATCATATTTCACATCTAGCATCCCAACGTTTTGATGAACAAAGTTAAATTTGCTCTGTGAACTGACTTTATTTCATCTCAAATTGATTATTTCCAACAGATTTTGTGAAAAAGTTCAGTGAGCCACACATTTCACAAAGAAACACGGTCAATGTGGAAACTACAAGCCTCGTTCTGCACGTGTGAAAACAGCATGGCTCCGTAGTTAAACAGTTTAAGTTCTTAACTGGCTTGTCTCTGAAATGTCACCCAATGAAAAGATGTAGTCCTGAACTGCTCGCGCTGCATCTAGCATGACTGGGTAAATGTTGTCCCTAAAGTGTTACTAAATGAAGAGGTGATGGAGCTCAGTGGTAAACATGGACTCAAACTGCAGGTCCTATTAAAGCTTCGGCTTAAAGAAAACAGCCAATATTCATGGGGAAACCGTTTGGATCTGATCCAAGTCTCCTCTGTGCCAGGGAGCTGTCTCGTCTGGTATTTGGCGAGCATTACCACTGAGATGGTCTGAGAGGGTCATCAGGTCAAATGTTCAGACGCATCAGTGAGACAGAGTGCAGGAGGACAGAGGTGACCGAGTTAAAAAGCTGCTCCCTGCCGAGGGATGAGTGCTTTTTGTCTTTTTCTCCAATTCCTCTCCCTTATCTGCTCATTGCCTTTCACTTCATCTGTCCTGAAAGCACCCGCTAAGAGGTAGGGATGGTGATTGAGTTGGCATTTTTTGTTTAATGTCCCCTGCTCTTCTCCGTCTTCAGGCCATTTTTAAGAGTTGGCTGGGTTTTGATCATTACGTCCTGTCGATGAGGCGGATAGCGGCGATCTTTCGGCGCACGGAGAACGAGGGAATCATCCCAGGAGTGAAGGTCAGCGACGTCACATTCGCTGGCGTCCCAGTGAGAGTTTACGAGCCCCCGGCTGGAGGGGAGGGTCATCTGAGGCGAGGGCTGGTGTATTTCCACGGAGGTGGCTGGGCCCTCGGCAGTGGCAGTGAGTACCACTTCTTCTTTCTTTTTGTTCATTAACACTACAGTGTCACTAACACTACAACCACTGACAAAATGTATGGAACGAACTCTCTTGAAGGATGTTTATTCACCTGATTTTGTTTTTGAGACAAATGGGCAGGTGGCCCATTTACAGAGGCTACAGTCCTCAACGCAGCGGTCGCGAGCTCAACTCCCGACCCGTGCGACCCTTTGATGCATGTCCTCCCCGTTCTCTCTCTGCCCCCTTTCCTGTCTATCTTCCCTGTCAATAAAAGCCACTAGTGACAAAAAAATCTTTAAAAAGAAATTAAATTAAGATGATATGGGGGAAAAATGGTTCATACGGTTAGAACCACAAGAACCAATTGCATGTTGTGTCTCAACAATGGCCATAGGATAACTTTAACCAGTTGCCATTCCGTAATTTACAAAACTAGGTCATTTACACAGCTCATATGTTACGTGAGGTACTCATGCGACATATCTTTGGAACGCTAAGATTCTTGTGATTCAATCGATGCAAACCATTCAGGATATAATCATAACAGCAGGTACAGTCAACGCCTGTGTCACACCACAAACAAACAAACAGTTACAAAATTGACGCAACTTACCAATGAAGCCTTAAAGTAAATGTCCGATCAAAAATATTCCCACAAAAATGGTCTGGTTACATTCGTAAAGGTCCAGTCGATCCAGTCCAGTAAAGTATTTAGTCCAAAATTCATTATTATACCAGTAAATATCCACAAACAGCCACTGCATCATTTGAAATTAACCGGTCGATGTTCCAAGACTTCCGGGTATTGTTCGCTGTAACTACCGTTTGCATGTGTCGATAATGGATTCTATGGTTTTAAAATGGAGGCTGTAAGCTGACCTTTTGATTGACACCTCACACGGCCATATAGCAGCTTCCCTGTCCTGTCCACAGTCTACAATAGCCAATGAGGGCCTGTGTTGAAAGGAAGCCTATGCCCCCATTGTGTCCTGTTAAAAACTGAGCCAGTTAGAACCAATCATGCTGATGACTGGCGCATTGTATAGCCAATGAAATTCTGAACACAGCGATGTGTCGCTTCAGGGGGTGGAAACAAAACCACAACCAGGAAGTACCCGCGTAACGCAAATTACTTGCAGCCCAGTGAAACGTGCGTCAGTGCGTCAATTGCAGTGTGGCTTGTTTATATAAAAAAATGCTGCAAATAACCTGTAACTGGTTATAATTGTAAATGTGTAATTGGTTATAATTGTAAATATTGTAAACAGCAAAATATGTGAATAGTTTGCTGTGTTGTAAAAGGTAGTTGTAACTTTTATCCTAGGTATGTGACCATGGTTATCAAAGTGTCCTTTTGGAGTCTCCAAATGGACATTTTTGGAAACGCCTAGACATACTCTTACAAAAAACATGTGTAAAATACTCTTTTTTTTTTGGTATTGTTATGAAATTTGAACTTGCACCAGGTAAGGCTTCATGCTGTGGTCCCATTGTGTTTTCCAGCTAATAAGTCATCCTCTGCAGACATCTGCTTTACAAAAAAAATGCCAGGTGGAAATAAAAAAAACTTCTATTTCAGTGTGTTCAAACTTAGATTACTCAATGCTACTAGCACTTACAGTGATTCTGACCATTGAGGGAAAAACTTCAGAGTGTTAACTTTCAAAAGAGACCAAAACCATCCATGTACTTCAAACGGTTCAAGAACAGCTTTTCAATTTACTTTGGGTATGCCTTCGATAGGCATTCTTGGCAAATTTTACAGGGGTGGTATATACTCATGCATTTAAATGATCTTTGTTTATTTTCCATCAAGAGGAGTCCGAGTTCATGTGTTTTTACAAACCAGATAAAGATAATTGAAAAACATTTTCTCTTCTATCCTCATC
This sequence comes from Hirundichthys speculiger, assembly GCA_018398805.1. Classification (NCBI taxonomy): domain Eukaryota; kingdom Metazoa; phylum Chordata; class Actinopteri; order Beloniformes; family Exocoetidae; genus Hirundichthys; species Hirundichthys speculiger. The sequence goes on from JAGFBZ010000667.1 coordinate 316,966, forward strand.
CATCTGTCGTACTCTCACTTCCTCAGAGTTTGGGACATACAATGTCATCGGCCACATGGTTTCAGATGAGCTCAATGCCGTTGTGGCCAGTGTGGAGTAAGTACGTCTCCTCTAGCAACTTTCAGAGGAGTTTAACTGTTTTTTAACTATTTTCATAAGTGACAGTCAAAGCTCCATTTAGAGCTGCAGACCATGTTGCACCCGTGGATTCACCTGTAACAGGTGTTTGCCCTCCAGGCGCAGCTTCAAACAAACATCTTCTATGTACACAACACTTACAACAACCTCAAACATCTTTTAAACTCTGACTAAATGAATCATTGAGCCCTCTGTGTGTGTGCAGTTACCGTCTGTATCCAGAGACACAGTTTCCAGAGCCTTATCTGGACTGCCTCGCCGCTGCCAAACACTTCTTATCCCCCGAGTTTCTGGCCAAGTATGCCATCGACCCTGAACGCGTGGCTGTGTCAGGAGACAGCTCTGGAGGAAATCTGGCTGCTGCAGTTGCTCAGGAGGTACCGTCAGAAACCACGTCCTGCATTTGAAGTACGGGGTACGATAAGTACGGGGCTGGAAGATGACATACAAGATGTTTCTGTTTCCCCAGATTTCCACAGATGACAGCATGACTGTGAAATTCAGCGTCCAGGCTTTGGTCTACCCTACGCTCCAGGCTCTGGATTTCAACACTCCATCCTACTTGCAGAACCGAGACATGGCCATCCTCCGCCAGAGCCTGATGGTCCTGTCCTGGGTGCAGTACCTCGGTGTCGATCTGTCCCTGGTGTCCCAGCTCATGGCGAACAGCCACAGTGCTTTACGACACTCGGCCATCACCCCGGAGCTCAGGTCAAGGCTAGACTGGACCACCCTGCTTCCGCAGGAGTTCAAGAAGAGCTACAAGCCTGTCGTCTTGGAGGAAGGGTCGCACGGGATTCTGAGGAAGGCACCGGGGTTTCTGGATGTGAGGGCGGCGCCGCTTTTGGCCGGGCCAGAGGTGTTGGTCAAATGCCCGCGTGCTTATATCCTAACGTGTGAGCATGACGTGTTGAGGGATGATGGACTGATGTACGCTCGGCGCTTACAGGACGCAGGAGTCTCAGTTACTAGTGACCACGTCAAGGACGGTTTCCACGGGTGTTTTAGCTCTATAGACTGGCCGATGGACTTTGACGTGGGGCAGAGGACAGTCAGGAGTTACATCAACTGGCTGCAGAAGAACTTGTAGGAACTTGCACGGAGTTTGGCAAATGAGAAATGTATGCACACGTGTGTTTCATGCAAATCCTCTAAGGTCTTTTCTATTATGGTAATATAGTAGGCTTGTTAATAAAGAAACATCTACACTCAGGGCCTTTATCTACCTGGACATAGGTATGCACGATAATTGTTTTCAAAACCGATACCGATAACCGATCTTTCAGCTCCTAAAGCCTGATACCAATGACCGATAACACACACATACACCATGCCAGGTCTCGTGGTCCAAATGCTAACTCCAGGTAACAGCCGTTAAAACAGCCAACAGCCGTTGGAACCAGTATATCTCCATAATGATGACAAGTGAGATATCTCCAGGTCAGAGGAGGAAACACAGATGAACCAGACCGTCTCCCCTAGGAAGACCGAGCTCCATTCAGTCCAGCGAGCGACGGAGCCGACCGCCCCAGAGCCCGCTTCATCATGCGGACCGGACCAGGCCGTTGTCGTCTCCCCCGGTGGTGCTGGGCCCCACCAGGTCACCAGACGGCCCTTGCCAGGTCAGCTGACCCATCCGGCGTGTAGGCTGCTCAACGGGGGCAGCATGCCGCTGCTGCTACGTCAGGGGCTCCTGTCCCGGCTCCGTGACGCTGCAGCCCGGATCCAGTGGCGGTGGTTGCCGCGGGTAGCAGTTCAGGGCAGGTGTAACGTAAATTTCTCCGTTCCCTCGTTTGCTAGTCGTTCTTTCGGCCTTATCTATTTTTTCTGTTTTGTATGTGTAACATGTGGGAAAATACTGAGAATATCAATTAAAGTCAGCAACTACCAAAATTATGACCAAGTTAACAAGTTGTTTTCTAGCATGAGGGGATATTCTTGGTTTTCCTTACTGAGAAATCGTTTTTCTGATTATGCCGACGTAACTTGAACATAACATTCACTGCCGGTCATTCAAGGCTCAGGGGGAGCGAGGCACTGCCGTGTTAACAAATATAAATATATATATGTTATCGGGGCTGTTCGTCATGATATTGGACTTATCGGGATAACGTCATAATTTCCTGTTATCGGCCCGATAGTTATCGGGTCGATTATTATCGTGCATCCCTACCTGGACATATCATGTTATATTTGTCATTGAGAAGCTGTGAACCTCTGCTGGCACCAACAGCGTAGCCAACACTTCGACCAAGTTGTATATGCATGAAAATGCTTTGTATACCCCCAAGCTTTTCGTCAAGCTGCTGTCACAGGATGGCACCAATGATTTCACCAATATCCACACAAACACATGTAATAACTTTTTCTTTTTTTTTCAAATTATCTTGTGTCTGAACCTTCCCGGAAGTATCCCGGAAGTATCTCGGCACGATCTCACCTGGACAGAGGTGAAAATATCTGATGTGTCTTCAGTTATAAAATCAGAATACCACAGGGACGTTTGTGTGTCGGAATAGCGGTATTTCAGGACGGTGATGTGTCTAAATGGTGGTATGTCGGAATGGCGGCATGGAAGGGCATTTAAATCTTATCGGTTAACGGTTATTAATCGTTAAAGGGCGTCAGTTAACGGTTATAAAAAAAATCCAAAATGTGCATCCCTAGTCTGAACCTTTCCCGGAAGTGACGTATCTCGGCGCGATCACACCTGGACAGAGGTGGAAATATCTGATGTGTCTTCAGTTATAAAATCAGAATACCACAGGGATGTTTGTGTGTCGAAATAGCGGTATTTCAGGACGGTGATGTGTCTAAATGGTGATGTGTCGGAATGGCGGCATGGAAGGGCATTTAAATCTTATCGGTTAACGGTTATTAATCGTTAAAGGGCATCGGTTAACGGTTATAAAAAAATCCAAAATGTGCATCCCTAGTCTGAACCTTTCCCGGAAGTGACGTATCTCGGCGCGATCACACCTGGACAGAGGTGGAAATATCTGATGTGTCTTCAGTTATAAAATCAGAACACCACAGTCACTTAATTGGAAACACCCATAACTAATACGGGAGAAATACTGACATTTCATGTTTAACATTGTAATTTCTTTAAAATTTAAAGCTTACAAAGGTGTTGGAAATTGCCTGTCTACTAATTCAGTCAAAATGTGTGTTCTGTAAGTGAACTTGTCATGAATTCAGTTCTGATGAAGTTTCTATTGGAGGCCAATTTGGTCTCCAATGCAACATACTATGAAAATTAACCGTTTTCCCTTGTCTTTTTAGAGGGAATCAGGCCTGTGACGCTAGGGCAAATACTACTATTTGCATCTGGGGCTGATAGTATCCCTGCACTAGGGTTTCCTCATTGCCCAAGCATACATTTTCTGCATCCACCTGATGGTAATAGCAGTATTCCCAGAGGCCAATACATGTAAGGTGGTACTACGTCTTCCCCTGCATCCATCCGGCACAATGTTTGTAAAGTACCTGGAATATTTCATATATTTTTATGAGAGATCCTCAGTTGCTACCCAACTTTCACTTATGGGTGGTTCTGTAAATTAACAGGTAAATAAATAAATTGCTAAAAAACTACTTGACAAAATACACTTCCAATCTAGCAAATACTTACAAATTACACTTATAAAAAAACCAACATAAAAAAAGCAGTAGTGAGCATACACATGCCTGAAAAACAAACCTAAACAAAGGCATCATACACGCAACTGCTTCTCAATGAACATCCAACACCTCTATTAGCATAATTAACGCTACATAGCAGACTAAACAAAAATTACAACTTTCTAAACCATGTTCCATCATGTGTAAAATACTCTTAGCTGCTCACAAACACAAATACAGGTGAGTAGCTGGAAATTTCTTGTTGCTTGAAAATTGCATCAGATCACAGTGACCTGTTTTCTAACGTATCTAACGTAGAATATCTATGTGGGATATCAGTCAGGCGCCATGGTGGGGTTTGTCTGAGGCTGGCTGAGGAGAATGTAGGCTCAAGTTAAAATATACTGATTAAGAGTGGTTAAAAATAACGGCGTGTCCTTGGCTCGTTGTCTTGTACTGACAACCAGTTGTCTTGTATACTTCTGTGACCATCTCTGCTTGTATACAACGGAGATTAAATGTTACTTGCACCCTCTGTCTGATTGTCAGGTCAAGTGTTTGTTACGTTTTGTACAGCCTCACCAGAACTCACTAATAATTGATAAACTATCATATCTTAATAGTGAAAATTTAAACAACATTTCTCAAAACAAACTATTCAAATGCTGCTTCTGTCTCTCAGTCTTCCTACACCGTTAACTTCAGCCCTGCTGCTCCGGTAATTGTAAGGCCCGGATTCTGAGCAACGTGATTGGCTGTTGCTACTCATGATTGACAGAAGCACCAACCAATTAAGATTCTCAATAAAATGACACCGTTAGGTAGGCTGTTGTTATCATAGACATATATAGAGATAGACGCCGCATCGAACGCTATTCCCTACTGGCGCTGACGAGATTTGGGGCCGCCATCTTGGACCGGTCACCCGCTCCGCTCAGTGTTATTTGTTTGGCAGGTGTGCCGTCAATGTATTTAATCATACCTCACGAAACGAACTGATTTTCACGCGTTTTTTTTTTCTTTTGCTGCAAAGGTCATAAATGTAGCTTTGATACATGACACATGGTTTGGCGTATTTTAAGATTGATAGTGAGCTTAGTAATATATGAATTCTCCGTTCCTATTATAGGCTAGTGCCTTTAAGTAGGGTCTTTTAAGAGGGTCTAAAGGCTTAGGCTACAACATGGACTTAGTTCATTTAGCACTTTTAATGCCTTATGGTTTGTATAGTTTTATTCCATTTTCATTAGGCTTTTTATTAATTTGACATTGCTGTTCATTAGCCTACTGCTATTCTCCTTAATGTAGGCTAGTCTTATCATGCTGTTATATTTTGCTTGAATTGACAGTTTATTATTGCTGTTTTCCCTATTTTTTTATTGTTTATTTCATTATGCTATTGACTGAATTGACGTTCATTTTTAATATTCTCCTTATTAGCTCTAATCTGACCAACATCTCAATCTGTCCCGTTACATTTAAGTAGGCTATTATATTGTTTTGCATAGATGTCATTTTGGACAAAAGCGCAACCGTAACTGTATGAGGTGTAGGCGATGATAGGAATTTTGCAAATCACACATTATAAGTATGATAGAAAAGCAGAAACAGATAGTGATGGTAAAGGTATTTTAATCAATTGAAGCTCTCTATCTCTCGCTCTCTCTCACACACACACAGCATTCCTTCACAATACTCGCTTCCATCATCACTTGAAGGTGAGGATGTTAAAAAAATCTGTGAGAAATCTCAAAAAAGGCCTTTGTATTAAATAAGTCAAATTTTAGTCCGCCGATTGGAGCAGGAATATCCCACACAATGTTCAGGCATGTTCTCTCACTTGTGCTGCGACTCGACGTACGGTAATACTACTACGGTTATAATCCCAGAGAATGACCGGTCCAAGATGGCGGCCGCATTTCTCGTTCCAAACAGCCAATGCGGCATCTATCTCTATATATGTCTATGGTTGTTATCCTTGACGGAGAAGACGCCATGGCTTGAAGTTAGCTAGCCACTCTGATGCTACTTGTTGTTGGCAAATCGACGTGTGCTCGTGAATGCTCGTGAACTTCCGTGACCGCTCGAGACAGCGTGCGCTTTCATGTAGTCGTGAATCGTGTGAAGCCGTGGTTTAGAGGGGTGGGCTGAAGAGGAGGAGGCGGAGCTTTTGGGAGGAGGGAGGGAGTGTATACAGTGATCCCTTATTTTTCGTGGTTATTGGGGACCGGTGCCCCCCCGCGACAATCAAAATCCGCAAACTGGAGCTGGAGCCCCCCTGAGCCTAAATAATATGTTTAAAATATGTTTAAAAACCGCAAAAAAGTAGCGAGACACTGCAGTGACACAAGTCAAAGGCTAAACTGTGGTCTTTCTGTTTCCCTCACAGCCTCTGGTCTCTGAACTGAAGTAAATGTGTCTCGGCCAATCAGAGCACAGATTCTAGAGTTCTGGGCCGTCTGCATTTCTCGTGTTACTTACAGGACGCTGTGAGTCATTGTTTGATGTTTCGCTAGCAGCTGCGGCCTCTCGTCTGCTGTGGGGTGGATTTTCGCACAATTTCAGCATTTATTTCTTGATTTTTTTTTCATTATAATATATTTCTGAAAAAAATCCGCAAGCCACTAAAACTGCGGTACTCAAACCGCGATGTGGCAAGAGATCACTGTATTTTCAAAATCTCACTTGAGTTGGATTGCTGGAACCGTTTTTTCAAACATCTCCCACCCTACCTTTAAGTTAAAATGACAGTAGAATAACTTAACTGGTTTGTTTTATTACTTCTTAATATTTTTTCTTTAAATAATGTCACAAATATTTTACAGTAATTCAAAACCTATTTAAAATAGATCGAGAATTTAAAACACATTTGTTTAATTTTAATGACCTCTCACAGCCCACCTGTAGTACCTCGACAGCCCAGCAGGGGGCTGTGGCCCACACTTTGGGAATCACTATTCTACAGTATGTTAAAAATATGAAGAAAAACTCACTTTCCTGTGAAAGTCAGATTAAAAGCCTTTATATGCAAAGTCAAAAATCACATTTGAAGAGGCTTCGAAGGACGTTTTAGCTGTGTTATATCACCATGGCACAGTTTAGCGCCCAGCCGTCATCTTCTCTGGGAGTTTATTGGTGGTTGTCAATGCCAACGATGAGAACATCTCATCACAAAATATGGAAAGGACTGTTTATTTGTTCCTGCTCAGTACTGGTGTTATTTTTTTGTTATTCTGATAATAGATAAAAATCCTGAACAATACTCCGTTTTCATTTACCATTTAAAATATTGTCTTTTACAGAAATATACAATAACATGGTCATGAAGTAGGAAAAATGGAACAGAAAGAAAATGTAATGTTTTCCAGAAACTTGACTGACAGTACTTATTTTCAATGTCATGGTGAAAAAGTTGGCAGCAGAAGCAAGCAAATGAAACAATGAATACTGTCCATAAATATTAAAAAAAAAAAAAAAAGAAGTTTTTCTTTGTAATTACACAGTTAAGCCATATAAACCTCACTAGAGTTTACTAAAACTATCGAATGCACGATTCTCATTTGGTTTGGACAAACTCTATAGTTTACCAGCTGTTTAATAACTGTCCTTAATCGCTTTGATTTTTGCTTTAAAAAAAGAAAAAAATGAAGAAGACATAATTTCAGTTAATTTAATTAATTCCACAGTCAGTTTTGCTGGATGAAGTCACTTTCACGTATGTTTTGAAACACTTTCAGAAAGTAAGCATGTACTGTTTGAATGTCTTGAGATTTAACCAGTTTTAGGAGACAGAGCAGTGGAAAAGTTAAAAGTTAAATTCCAGTTAATTAAAAATATTACATTAATGTTTTGTGTGTTTGTGTATTCATTTCTACATCTATATACATTAATGAAATGCCTCATGAATCTGGTTAAATTCAACCTCACAGGTCCTTTCTATGTTAAGGCATTGCCCTCTGCTGCTGCCACAGATGTACTGCAGGGAAATTGACTTATTAAAAATTCAGACTTGGATCCCCATGAGAAGTGGTGACCCCTGTGGCTGGGGGTCAGTGACTTTATTCCTCTCTGACAGAATCAAACTCCCAATAAACTATGTTAGATCGCACTGCCAAGAGGGTTGGTGAAGGACACATACACTACAGTATATATATATATATAAAGATATATAAATGTGTGTGTTTAAGAGGTTTTTGCCTGTCTTGACACTAACACACCATATACATGCAGACAGTTCCCAGAGGTTAAAAAAAAAAAAAAAAAAAAAATTCACAATGAAAACATAAAGATAAACATAGCACAAAACAGGAGCATGAGAAAAAAAATACAAGATGAAACAAAAAAGAACATATATACATGCATATGCTTTTTTGCATGTATTAGTTTAGGTTTTGTGTATCTACAATATTAATTTCTAAATTTCTTACATTTATTGTGAGTGTCACTCAACCTCGAAATTATTCTATCTTCAAAACTGTTGTCACAAAGTGCTTAATAAACTTAAGGAGCCAAATGTCATATTGTGCAGGTGTTAAGGGAGGACCCAGGAGCAGGAGTACAAAACCAGAATGGGTTTATTAACAAAAACAGGAATCCAAAAACCACAAATGCGAAAAAAAAATCCAAAAATCCAAAATCCAAATGTTCAAGAAACACCAAAATATAAAAATACCACTTTAACTGAAAACTCTGGAGACAGAGGGTGAGGAGAGGCGACCAGGCAGGACTGCACGACACCAACATTACTTACACAAAGACAAAATGGAGCCACAGAGAACAGGAGAAAATGACAAGACTTAAATACTCAGAGGAACAAACGAGAGGCAGGTGCAAGGAATCAAGGTAACAGGAGGGAGGAAGCAAAGCAGAACACAATGAAGACAAGACAGACCTATCAAAGTAAAACTAGGAAACACTAAAGACAGGGAGAGACGCCAACTTGACACAGACATGGCCGACCAGGCCACAAGGGCGTAACCATGGTATAGACATTGGGGGGGTCCAAATGAGAGCCTACCCCAGAATTTTTTTTAAAGGTGCATTTCCCACAGTTCTGTGATTTTTATTTATTGACCACCTGAAATCACATTTAAAGGAATAGTCGGCAATTTCTCTGAGATAGTAGCAAATAGGATAGCTTCCAGCTGGGAAAAATTACATGCCTAAAGCATGTTGATGTAAATATTGTGATTGGAACGACAAAAAGTCCATAGCACACGATGGACTTTTAATTCCAAGTTAATTTGTATTTTGTTGATTTGTCTCAAAATGAATGTCTGCACATTTACACTGAAACATTTAATGTGAATGAAATCATAGATTTGTACAAAGAATTAAATGTTAAATATTTATGTTAATTGAATATATATACAGATTTATTCATTTGACATTAAAAAAAATAGTGTGGCCTGTCCTTACAGCATCCCTCTCCCTGTCTCTCTGTGCTGCCTGCATTATGACCAGATATTATTATTGTACCAGAAGAATAACTGACCCTGAGGAAAATTTTATTTAGAATATTCTGCTTTTCTTACTAGTTTTATTTACTGCTGACACGTAGGCTTAGGTTAAAAACAAATGTCATCAAGCTGTTGAGTCTTGTATTCCAGTGTCTCACCTGATCATCCATGTTTTCAGAGACTGTTCCTGTCTGGCCTGTCCTTACAGCGTCCCTCTCCCTGTCTCTCTGTGCTGCCTGCATTATGACCAGATATTATTATTGTACCAGAAGAACAGTAACTGACCCTGAGGATCTTTTTAATTTTATACGTTGAATATTCTGCTTGTATTACTAGCGTTACACACACACATACACACGACATACGGAGAGAGAAAACAGCAGCACACACGGAAGACACATCATACCATAAGATACAGTCTCTTCACTTCAAGCTAGCTAGCTCAACTAACAAACTGAGCCCTTTTTAACGAGTTAAATATTTCAAATTAATTAAAAAATTAACACACTCAGTATGACAACATCACTCCTCTTTAGCTATCTAGTTGCTTACTGTCTGAAAAAAACTTTGTATGTCCTGTTTTTTCTGCTTTTTGGGTAAAGACATTGCTACCTCCTTTCTTTCACATTCAACACTCTCTATTGTTTCGTCTGTAGGAGCCGCGTTTCAAACCGAGAGACGTTAAATGGGCGCAACCAAGTGTACAACTGGGAGGGGGTGGTCACACACTTTAGTGTTCCTTATAAACGGAAATAAATTGATCGGTAAATATTCGGAAATAACAAAAGACGGACTGTTGAGCCAGGTTTCATAAAAGGAGGAAATATTTAACATGTTTACACATAATATTGGGGGGGACAGATTGGTATTTTCCCAGTATTGGGGGGGACACGACCCCCCCCCCCCCAAAATGCCAGGCCATGACACCAAAGCTTTGAAAAAACATTAATAACACATTAGGCCGGCTTCTTTAGGTTTGAACTGCATTTGTTTCAAGGGTTATAGGGGAAGGAAGTAGAGAGAGAAATTATCAAGATGTTTGTGCACGCTGTAAATGAGATGATTTTGAACATATGAAAACAAAACAAAACAAAAAGAACTCTTAACTAAAGACTAGAGTCATGAGGTCTTTATATGACTGTAAAAAGAGAAACGACAGGGATGCAGCCTCTCCATGAATTCCAGAATTATTTGCTGGTCAAAAACTGTGCATGTTTAGGTAAACTCTTCGGCTCCAAGTAGGGCTGGGACGACGCGTCGACGTCATCGATTACGTCGACGCAAAAAATACGTCGACGCAAAAACTGCACGTCGATGCGTCGTCACTCAGAATCAAAAAATGGCGGCGGCCGCGGTATCGAGTAGCAGCGAGTCGGGGGAGAAGAAGCTATCTCGTAACAGGATGTCAAAACTATGGGAGTACTTTACACCTAAAAGGAACGATTCGGTGGTCTGTGACCTGTGCAAAATAGAGATGGCATATCATAAAAGCACTACCGCGATGCACCAGCACCTTGAGAGGAGGCACGCGGGAGCTGCTTGTGTGGAGGAGAAGACGCCGTAAGTTTTCAACTTTTTTTTCTTTCCTTGTTTGCGGTGATTAACCCCGTCATTCATCCAAACCGCACTACGTAACTTGTGCTCCAGCCTCGCACACTAGAGATGCGCGGATGACGTACATTTTAACCCGCAACCGCTTCTTAAAATCTCTATCCGCCCGCTATCCATTTGCAGGAACGTTTTTTCACCAATTTTCAAAACCGAACCGACCCGCCATCCTTTTTAATAATATGTAAAATATTTTTTCTTATTATTATTATTTGAGTGCTTCAACCGCAACCCGCCCGAATTTGATTAAAGTATTATTTTTTGACAAGTCATCCGCCCGATATGCGGATTATCCGCTCCGCCCGCGGGTGCGCGGTTCATCCGCGCATTTCTATCACACACTCGCCTCTTGCTGACGCACTTTTTTTTTCACTGACACAGACACACACTCCTCAAATACACGCTAAAGTTAGTTTAACTTTCAACTTTTAGGTTGATGTATTATTATTATTATTATTATTATTATTATTAGGCGTGGCCAATGCGCAGCATTGGCCATGCGAAGCATGGCCAATGCAAGCATTGAAGCCACACCTATTACTATTCGACATATTTATTCTCGTTTATTATTCTTCTGTTTCCGTGCGAATTTTGACGGTTTTCACGGCCCGCAGCTTTGAGAAAAACCCAACAAAAAATACATCAAAACGACCGGCTCGATCGGACTCGGTGTGCTATGACTTTTGGTGGCGTTCCGTCGAACGGTTTTCCCGAAAATCCCAAAAAACGGCGAATTTTTGTCCCATAGGAATGAATGGGATTTGGCAGAATTCCAGGAAAGAAAAAAGGAAAAAAAACCAAAACCCACCCCTTTTTGGACCTGTCTAGCACGGCCATATTTCATCACAGAGACACCATTCGAAGTTTAAACGGGTCACAAGACTTTGACCTATGACATACTGAAGCCGTGTATTGTTGTGATTTACGGTCTTTGAGAAATCGCGATTTACGTTTTATGATTTTTACAAAATCTTCAGAAAACCCTCCTCACTCTAGTGATGTCATCACGCACTCTAGCTCCGAGGAGAGAAGAAAAAAAAAAATTAAAACTGCCTTTTCCTCTTTCACGTCCACTCCTTTTGCTCAACCTACATAAATTATACATCAAAACGTAGGCATTTTTGTCCTCTTTCAGATGATGTGACTTTTGTGTCTATGTGGTGTTTAGTTTTCTGTCAAATCAACCTAGAGTTCAAGCTGGTCCTTCCCGGCTCCATTGTATTTCAATGGGGACATTTCTGATTTCTCTCATCTGACAACAAAAAGTTTCATGTTTTTACACTGCCGTAATTTAAAAACCGTAAACATTTGAGAAGCAAGAAATATATCCCTGGAATCCTGAAAGCCTTGTGGCGCTCACGGTTCAAGAATTTTTTCAAAAACTTATTCAATTTTTGAATTACAGCAGTTTGTTCGGGACATGGAAAATCGGATTTTTACAGAATATACAGGCTGCCAGGTCCAGATGATAAATGTATACTTTTTAAAACTGCTGTAGTTTAAAAACAGAAAACATTGACGACATAAAAACTATATCACCGCGTAGCTGAAACCCTTGTGGCGCTCACGGTTCAAGAATTTTTTGAAAAACTTATTCAGCTTTTAAATTACAGCCGTTTGTTCGGACACAAAAATCCAGGTTTGGACTGACTGGACAGTGTAATTAGGAGGTCGCTGCCTTTTTTTTCTCTCTCCTCCTCTCACAGACACACATACACACGCAGGAGGAGCCGCACATGTGACTGGCTCCCCTGAAGCCCCGCCCCTTTCTGCCTGTTCTTCAGGCACAGTATATGATATCTTATGAGAATGATCCCAGCCTTGACTCACATATGAGCTTTACTTCATCCCATTCCTAATCAATATGATGTGGCTCCACCCTTTGCAGCATGAACACTTCCAGGAAGTGTGTTTAATGGGGATTTTTGACCATTCTTCCAGAGGTGCATTTCTGAGGTCACACACTGATGTTGGCCCAGAAGGTCAATATCCCAGAAGTCTTCTATCAGGTTTTGGTCAGGACTCTGCAGGCCACTCTGGTCACTGGTTCAGGACTCTGCAGGCCACTCTCGTCACTGCGTTGACGGGCGGCTTAATTGGCGGCTTAATTGGCCACGCCTCAAAATTTCTCCGAAATTTTCTAGTTATTATTATTATTATTATTATTATTATACTTTATTGGTATGGGCAGATCATTTAGAAGTATATATTTTTATTAACCTGTGCACTATGTTTGTGATTTATGTTTTCAGGGACAGGGATAAGCAGAAAAGTTTGTACTATCAGATGAAAAAAAAAACACCCCCCTGCAGGCTGCTGCAGTTACGGAGAGCATCCTAACTACTAAAAGTTAAACTACTGTTCACTTAACAGTAATAGGCCTAATACTTGAATTTATTTATTTATTTATTTCACAGATTTAAATGATTAGGCTAAGTTGCTGCTGTCACACATTGTGTTGTTTTGTAAATTGCAGCTGTCACTGCTGCTGTTATTTTTTATTTATTTTATGTTGATAAGATTTTGGTTCAGAGTGTGTTTTTTGCAGTTTTATTTATTGAAGGAAAGTTTTATTTTATTATTTATTATTATAGGATTCCATTGCACTATAACTGTGTGCACTTTATTGTTGTATTGTTCAATATAATTCATTTTTGAACTTGAAAAGAAGAATTTGTGTTTATTCATGGAGATAAATTTGCATTAATTGCTATATAGGTCAAATTATGGGGAGATAATCGATAATCGAATCGAAATCGAATCGAATCGGATTTAAAAATGAATCGTTAGATTAATCGATGCATCGAAAAACTATTTTCTAGATTAATCGATTACAAAAATAATCGTTTAACCCAGCCCTAGCTCCAAGGAAGTTTGTCTCAGAGTTTTGTAGTAAGAGTGCGGAACATTTCGTTGTGAGGTTCAGTCTCTTCCTCCTCTGTCTGTTTGTTCTCTTTAAACACCCTTAAAAAATCCCATGACTGGGGAATTAATTGGTGAGAAAAGATCAGTTTCACCAGCCAAGACACTGTAGTAACAGTAATTATAGAGGAAAGCATGGCCAGAGTCCTGTAAGGAAAGTACTGTCTGATAACTCCGTCCTCCTCCCTCCAGCCAGGGAACAGGATTAGAGGAGGAATCCCAAACAGAGGCTCCCCGCTCAGCACTCGCAGCAGTAAACTTACTACATAGCCGCTAACGGCACCGTACGTATTGGCAAAAGGGATGTGCAGCACGCAGACCAGCTGTGGGAATAACACGCAGTAGAGGAGGTCCCCGCTTATGAGCCAGAAAGCTAGCACGCTGTCATTTCCAAAGGCCAAGCCGGTTCCTGCCAGACCCGTAATCAGCACGCTGACTCGGATCACCCACTGCAGCTCCTTCTCTGAGGCCTGTTGGAAGAGAATAACTTAAATTAAACTGCTTTGTTTAATGCTGAATCAAAACACGCTCACGCACACACACCTTCTTCCTCAACGTCGTCTTGTATATATTCTGTGTAAACATGGATGCAGAAGACAGCAGCGCAGAGTCCATGGAGGACATCACAGCTGCAGCCACAGAACCGATGCCCAACACTGAGACCCACGTGGGTGTGAGGTACTGCAGCGCAAGTGGCAGGATCTTCCCTGCATCTCCACGCTCAAAGGGAGGGGGTGAACCGTAGTCTGTCTGGTTCCAGTCTTAGATAAAAGGATAGAGCGATAGTCAACAAATAACAGATATGGGTAACATTTTTTAAGATTAGCATGATGGCAAAAAGAAAGAAAAAAATAAAACTATCAAGCACTGAGGATTAAATTGTAATATCAGTTAATGTGGCGATGGGCTACAAGTGTTCAAATACATATTCAAGCTTATTTGTGTCTGAAGAGTACCTGCAGAGGCCGCCAGCGCTCCGATGACAACTGAGGGGATTCCCATAATAAAAATTGTCCCGGCAGAAGCAAAACAAGTGATCTGAGCCTGCGCAGAGGAGGAGGCAGAAAGGATTCGCTGGTAGAAAGCCTGATATGCAAGTCCCCCTAAAGCCTGCAACATAAACAACATGTGCTTGGTCAGTCAGAAACTTTGCAATTATAGAATACGTCTAAAAAGAGCAAAATCTAACAGAATGAGTCATGATCTGTTTGTGCATTAAAATATGGCTGCAGATCAAACTGTTGACAGTTCTTCCCATGTTTCCTTATATTAAGAGCAAAAATGTTCATTGTCATTGAGGTTACTGAAGCTAACATAAAGCAGTCTATTTCTGTTCAAACAACAAAATTCTTTTAATCCACCCATCTCTCCCTATCTCCATAAAGAAGACTGAGAATAAATTAGCAGCTCAAAGCTTACACTGACCAACAGTGGGAAAATATCCAACTCTCTGTAGTACATGAATTGTTATTAGGGCTGGGCAATGATTAAATTTTTCATCGCGATTAATCGCATTATTTCCCTGATTAATCACGATTAATCGCATTGTGTACGAAAAATCAAATAATGAATTCAAAAGTAGTGTAAAATGCACTTTTATTTAAATGTTCTGCTGCCATATGAACTAAAGTGCCATAACATTTGTTGTTCAAACACTTTTAACATCAACACTTGTCAGTAACACATATTAAGTGTAAATATCATCTTAAAAAATGTAAAATTAAATAAAGCTTATGGCCACTGCCAGGGCATTAATGTCATCCTGTTTTTATGAAATATTAAAAAAAAGTCTTCCAACAAAATGATTGTGTCTCAGCACAATCAGAACATTAAAACAGGTAATTTCTGAGGTAACAGCAGAAACTTTTAACGGGGAGTTCAACTTGTCAGTTGTTACAAATAACCTTGTTTCTGTCAAATCCTCCGTCTTAAACTTTAAAATGATAATGTCCATGTTAAAGTTCAGTAACTACCAATCCGTGTATCAATCATTCTTTCCATTTTTTAATTGTCAATCAAAAAAAAAAAAAATTAAAAAGTGACATTTTATCACATTTTTCATTTTTAAATCTAACACAAAAAAAAAGCGTCTATTTTTTATATTTCAATTTTAGACTTGGATCAAAAATACGAAATTAAAAAACGAGCCACAAGACTGAGTTTGTTTTATAATCGAGGACTGGACTTTCTGTTGTCGTTACACATCTGTGCCACTAGATGGAGCCGCACTGAAGTAATCAGCTAGAGAACAGCAGGACAGTGAACACATGGAGCAGATCTGATGGAACATGGAGGAATGACACAAAAGTTTTGGTGCAGTACAGAATTTTTGTTTTCAAACAGAACTGTTAATATTGCTACCTGAGTTGCTACCTGAACTGTAAAGTACACAGATTTTTACCGTTCTCCATGTCTGTTTTAGCTTTTCTGCCTGTTTTTCCGCCAATTCTTTTCCGGTTCTGCAGCAGCCAGTAACAGACTTTTCAAAATAAAAGTACGTGAGCAACATGCGTTAACGCGCGATAAAATAAATGTCGTCGTTAATAAATGAATGAGCTAACGCGATAATAACGCGTTAGCTTGCCCAGCCCTAATTGTTATCCTCAGATCTCAAATGCAATTTTAAAAAAGAAGAGGTGCTGCAACACAGTGATGAAACGCCTTGCACCATCTTTTTTTCTTTAATTGAATTTACCAGCAGTAGCATGTCGTCAACCCATTTTCCTGCATCCTCCAGGTGAAGTTCTCCTACCCACGAGTGTCCATGTGACTGGTTGAGAAAAGATGTTTCTGAGGCAATATTAACGGCTGGACTGAGCACCAAAAAAGGAACACAGAGCCACTGAAAGAAAAAAAAAAAAACAACAGTAGCCATATTTAAAATCGACGTATTTACTATAACCTCCTGTTCCTAATCACTGCATCAATTCTGTGTCAAAAGATCTTTTCCCCCTCTTTTAGTCATTCTCCCTTCTGTTCAGTTATTTCTGCTACTCAGTATTCATTTTTAATTTCCATCCATTCACTAATTTCTTACCATGCTGAAAAAGATAAAACAAAGCTGGATAACATCCGTGTATGCAACCGAGTAGAGGCCTCCTAAAAACGTGTAGATGATGGAGACAGCTGCAGAGATGATGATGGAGATGCTTGACGACAGTCCAAGAATTACACTCATCGTTCCACCTGAAAATCAAGCAAAATATTTCACAATTAGAAACTGAAACCAAAATGATGTTTAGTTCCTTAAAGGATAGTTTACAAAACTGAACAAAACATGATATTCTTGTTATTCCACCCGTTATTACCTGATACAAAATTACAGTGTGTGCTTTATTTTTTTATTTTTTATGACTATCCCTTAGATGCATGAATGCGTCAAAAATGACCTGGAAAATGTATTTTAATGCAATACCTTTACATTTACAAAATTCTAGTTTTTGCATTATGACCCCAAGCTTCCATTGGCGAATTAAAAGATTACTTGCACTAATAAGTATATTATTTTACACTGCCAGATCTAATACATTTAAGTACTATCCTCATGTTTTGCCTCAGAAATGTGTCATTCATGTCTACTGTGTGAAAGAGTATGTCTTATTATTATTATTATCATGTATGAACAAATTAACACTAGCTTGCTAAGCCAGCTAACAGTACTCTCCATGACTGTTATGTGAAAGAAAATGTGTTTCTTATGAACTAATCATTTCTACTTTACCCACAAGTCTTGGAGTCTAATTTGATTTTCCTTTTAAGCGCACAAATATTTTTGTAATCATTTTTATGCTTTCTACAACTCATCTGACGAACCAGCGATCACAATCCTCTCAGCAAGCCCCAAGTAATCCAAACAAAGTCTCTCTGTGAAAACTGTTGGATATATCAACAAGACATTTGTGCATCACAAGAAAGGATTTTTGCCTTAGAAACTGAAAAAGGACTTCATGATATACTCCCAGTGGGATCCAGTGGTAAGAAGCCCACATTTATAAGAAAGGGTGAAAAAAATACTACTTACAACCTGAAGCTAAATTATACTGTATCTTTTCCAAGACTCTGTATAGACATTTATAATGGACTAAGCCAAAGGGAATTCAAAATGTTGGTATCAATGGAGGACATGTAACATCACCCGGAATAAAGTTATCAAACAGATTTTTATGACTGTCAGGCCCAAATGTGACTGAGACAGATGAATAGAATATCTGTCCTGCACGTCAAGGTCAAAGACACCCTCGTGCTTGGAGACGGAGCCATATCTAACATAAATATAAACAGAGTGGTTATTTGCTATCCAAGTGCCACTGTCTCTGACATCACAAGGCTACAACCTGAGGTCCTGGAGAAACACAGAAAACAGTGAATTCTTCGTGTGGGTGCAGTGGATATCAGAAAGGAACAATCTGAAATCTAAAAAAAAAGACTGACAAACTATTGGAGAGTCTTGATAAAGCAGCAATACCAACGTTTATTAGTGGACCTTTCCCAAACATCGACAGGAGAGGACTGACGGATAATCTCTTTCATGCTCGAAGGCATCAGAATGGACCAAGACCCGGTCCTGTGCTGCCACCAAGAGAGTTTGTTTTCTTCTGCCGTCCCACGACACACACACTACATTACCCATAAGGCCACATCATTACCCATAAGGCTACCTTCTTAAAGGGGCCAGGCTGGCTCACAGCATTTCTTCACTGTGAGAGAACGCGCACAACATCCTGTGAAGTTTCCGAGATTTTAATTTTTTTTTAAAATCATATTATATATTTCTGAAAAATCCGTGAATAACTAAAACCGCGGAACTTAAACCGGGAATTTGCAAGGGATCACTGTAATTATTCTTCACTAAAATGACAAAAGTGGCATAAAAACATGCTGATTCTAACACCGGCCATTTTTGACTCACTTATGGAAGAGCGTACGATGCAGTCACAAGAGCATCTGAGGGTTAAAGAGGCACACACACTGTATCAGCCTTTTTCAAGGCATTTTATTTTGATACTGATAAACGCAACACGTGTGGCTGATCTTGTCAATCTGCTAATCTTCCAGCGCTGTTATACTGTTGCTGCAGAGCCACAGTTACGCAATGTAATTTATTTTTATGGCTGCATTTTTACAGTACTGCTGTTACTCAGAATTATCCCCCCACTCTCCTAAAGTCCATTTGATTGCAAATATGCTCTTCTTTACATGAAAATAGTCCGTCTAAAAACTGAGTCAGGACTGCTTGTATGTCTTTTGCAGCAGTGAGTCCTTCTGCTCATATTTATGCTCCTTCTGCACATGAATGTGTTTTTAAAGAACCTCAATGTAAAAATTCCAGCCAACAAAGTGCTGGATATGATGCTGATGTGACTGCCTCCTTGTGGGTGAACGTATGTTACTTCATAGTGTCCCGTGCAGTCCATTAATTGTTAACTGGGTTCAAAAGGTCACTTGCTAACCCGTATCACCTGAACCAGTTAAATAATGACATATATAACCATAATGGTGCTATTTAGAAACAGACCTGCACTTTAGAGTCAGGGTTACACTGCAAAAAAAGGGGGTCTTCAAACAAGATAAAAATACTACAACTAAGGAAAAAGGTACTCAAAGCAAGAGAAAAAAACTCTGTCCATGCAGCAAGGTAATTTCACTTGGTAAGATTTCTTAAATTAAGATTGTAGGAACACTTGTTTCTAGATTTAAGAAAGGTATAGTTGGTTATTGAATCTTAAATCAAGATTTATTTTGATGAGGAGAGAAGATGAGGAGGAGGAAAAACGTAATACATCTTATTTTAAGTGTTAATTGTATTATTTTAGGTTCCCTGCCTGTTTGAGACAAAAAAAAGTTTTACTTGATATAAGATTATACTGAGACTTAAAATAAGAAAGTAATTATTAAAACAAGAAAAAATATCTAACGCTTCTAAATGTAAGTTTTTTTTTTCTTGGTAAGAACCAAATAATTTGCGTTCAACAAATTCGTATTTGCTTGATGTTAATACATCTCACTAGACGTGGGTCTGATTTATTAGGTAATAAATATAATTACAAAAATAATTAAAATAAAATTATGAGTGACAAAAGGATCTACAAGGAGGCAGTATAGATTTTTTTTTTTTGCAAGGTGATTTAAATATGAGAACGAAAAGTGAAACACAAAAAGTCAAAGGGTTCATGTTTTACGAAGAAAACTGGAGCACAAAAGCTGCAGCAGCAGTAATATAGAGAACAGAACCACAGTTTTGACATATTTTAAACAAGCTGGGAGTTTTTGAATGTGAGCACAGATTTTTGAGGGGGATCAGTCGAATATCTGAGCAATAAAACAAGGAATATACTCTTCTTCATAGATGGTAAAACACCCTAATAGGTGTTGTGGTGCTTTTTTAGTGGTATTTGTCATCTTCCTTGAGAAGTGAGCTATACTTAACTACTGACACAATCACTGCAGTTTCCTGTTTCATATGAGTAAATCAAACCAATATTTTTTAAGAGTGTTTTCATTTCAAGACTGGTGCATTTGAATTACATTACATTACTTAATGCAACACGTTATGACTGAATCGGGACTAAGACTTCGTTTCTATTTGACACATTAACACACGAAGACTGAGACACAAAGAGTTATTTACCCAGAGCAGCAAGAATGCAGGCGACCCACAATACGTCACTGACCAAAGCAGGAATCAAGAGTGTTGAAGTCAACGTGTTGCCATAGCGTCTCTGAAATGGGTCCAAAATGGTCACATAACGCTTCGACCTCATGGGTTTTGCAAAGAACAATCCTCCTTCAAGAAACAACAGGATGTTAAAAAAAAAAAAAAAAAAAAAAAACATCAGCTGAAGAGAAAATATCATGCATTACTTTCAGTTGCTTCCAACCAACCGAAACTCTGATTTCTGACTTTATATAGTGGCAAATTACAAACTGGCAAGAGAAAACACAGAATTTCTGTCCGTATACAATGGCACATTTGCAAGAGACAACTAATTGTATGAACTTGCAAATTTGAGAGACTAAATCTAGAACTTCTTTAATTAAAAACTTACAAATTTGTAAGAAAAACCAATCAGAAATTGTGACTTTATTAACTCACACATTGGCGAGAGAAAAAAACTTGTCTTGAGCAGCACCTGCCTGTCATTAGGATAATATAACCAGGTGCTGACGAGCAGGCAGGGTTCCTGGCCATAAACAGTGAAACAACACTGCAAAAACTCAAAATCTTACCAAGTGTATTTTTCTCATTTCTAGTCAAAAATATCTCATCACACTTAATATAAGACAAAATCACCTAAAGAGTAACATTTCAGCGAGATATAGGAGCTTGTTTTTAGACTTTTTTAGACTGAATTAAGCAAATTTTCACTTGTTCCATTGGCAGATTTTTTTTTGCTTATTACAAGCAAAAAATATCTTGTATTAAGTCTGTTTTAACTGCCAATGGAACAAGTGAAAATTTGCTTAATTCAGTCTAAAAAAGTCTAAAAACAAGCTCCTATATCTCACTGAAATGTTACTCTTTAGGTGATTTTGTCTTATATTAAGTGTGATGAGATATTTTTGACTAGAAATGAGAAAAATACACTTGGTAAGATTTTGAGTTTTTGCAGTGAACCACTCTGTAAATCACTTTTAAAACTTCATTTAAAACTGTCCACCCATCCGCCACACAGTGGAAATTTTAGGAATGTTATTTATGGCTGCAAAACTGAGCAGTAAAGCAAACTTGTTCAGACAAAGCATTCCCTGATACATTTGAAAATCTGTCGTAGAACATTGATTACTATACGATTAAAGCAGACTACAAGTCATTTATTGTGCTATACAAGAATGAAATGCGAGAAATGGAGATGCGATGGCATCAGTGCTTTAGTGATGATGTCATTTACATGTAAACCTCTGTCCCAGAAACTCCTTTTGCATGATTTTGGTGTAATCTGACTGAATTATTGTCAAAGAATATCAGAAAAAGGTATGACACACACACATTTATGGGGACACAAAAAACAAGCTGTGTGAGTGTAGAAAACACATCATATAAGAAGTTTAATAATCATGAGTAGGTGAAATAACCATAAAATTCAGCTCTTTGCCATTACACATTAGAATGATTTGCTTTTGCCACTTACCCAAAAGAAAACTGACAACATAAGCAGGGGGGCCCAGAGCCCAGATAAGACCTTGACTGGGAGAATAAACAGCTTCAGCAGTTCCCATAATGTAGCCTCCACCAACCCATGTTGCTACAAACAATGCACAGAAAAAGAAATAAAACTGAAGAATACAGCCACTAAACACAAGAAAATCTATATGAAAAACACCACCGGTATAAATAAAATCAAAGATTCTACCTGTCATGGTAAAAATCCCAACCAGGATATTGATATTGCGGCCACCAACCATGGAAACTTCGCTCTTGCTACCGGGACATTTCTTCTCCACTTTCTTGGATTTCCGAGATCCCCAGAGTCCAACTGCCAGGATGCAAAAATAAAAAACGAGAACAGACACCAGGCCAGGGATGTCCACTGCCATGATGACCTGCTAATGAAATAGTTCCAAAATCAATCAATTACACTGATATTTTAACATACAAAACACAACAAGCACTAAAAATCTTTTAACGAATAGCTGCTGCTGTTAGTTCAGTGTTTAACACCAGAGTTGTGTCACTATCCTCAGTGATTTATGAATGATTACCTCTTGTCAGCTTTCTTCAAGTCAGCTTGACTTTTCTTGACTATTCCCACCCTTAAAAGGCTGGGAGGGTGGACCCTTGCTATGAGGCAATAGGTATGTAAGAGGACGAGTTTTTCTTCATGTTTTATGTAACATGCTTTGTTGTATTGATATATATCCTCCAGGCCTGAGGGATCTCCAAGACCAGGCCCCCGGGGCCGGGGCCCTCCCAGTGTGGAGGGCCCCTATGAGGAAACACTGGAGCTAAAAAGATTAAAAGATTAAAAGACAATTTAAAAAAGGATAAAAAAACAGACAATAGATACAATAATGATAAAATGTATAAAAATGTGAAAATTTGGAAATGTAAAAGCTATGGGTTTAAAAATAGTAACAGTAAACAGTAAAATAAAAGAATAAAAGAAATCAGGTAAAAGCCAGGTTAAAAAGGTGAGTCTTGAGCCTCCTTTTAAACATCTCAACAGTGTCTTTGGTCCTGATGTTCTCCTCCAGGCTGGTCCACAGATGAGGACCAGAACCTCCAGGCTGGTCCACAGATGAGGACCAGAACCTCCAGGCTGGTCCACAGATGAGGACCATGAAGGCTGAAAGCAGCCTCACCGTGGGTTTCTGTTCTAACTCTTGGGATGATTAAAAGTCCAGAACCAGAGGACCTCAGGGTTGATATGATAAAAGCAGGTCAGATAAATAAGATGGCCCAAGACCATTAAGACATTTAAAGACTAATAAAAGAACCTTAAAAATCAATCCTGAAACACACGGGGAGCCGATGCAGTGATTTTAGAAGTGTGTAGTGTGTTCCCGCCCCCTGGTCTTCGTCAGCACACGAGCTGCTGAGTTCTGGAGCAGCTGCAGACTAGAAATGATGTTTTTGGGAAGATCAGAGAGCAGTAGTTTACAGTAGTTTACAGTAGTTTACAGTAGTTTACAGTAGTCTACAGTAGTTTACTTTAGTCTAAATGACAAGAGGTTAAAGCATCAGTATCTCCGTGTTAGCCTGGGAGAGAAACGGGCGGACTCTGGCTATATTCTTCAGACGATAAAAACCTGTCTTTGTTACTTTGTTCTAAAAGAGAAATAAAGGCTAATTTGAGGCTGTCACTGTTGACGTCCATGTGAATGTTAAAGTCACCCACTATGACGACTTTGTCTGAACAGAACACCTCCCACCTGTACAAGAACGGGCCGCTGTCAGTCAGGATGTGGTCCAGAAGCTGACTGACAGCAGCCAGACTGAACACTACAAACACTGACTCTTTAAATAAACTTGATGTGATTTCAATAAAAGCCTTTGACACTTCAGAAATGCTTGTAACTGTAATTTAGCAACTAGGGATGCCCGATATTGGCATAAAAATGTAATATCGGTAAATATCGGTATCGGGTTTTTTGGTTTTTTTTTTTTTTTTTTTTTTGCACAGACAATGTGTTAATTCCACGACAGGAGATATGTGATGTTACCTAAAATTAGTTTTGAGGAAAAATAGCCCGCATATATCAGTATCGGTAGATATCGGTATCGGAAATTGAGAGTTGGACAATATCGGCATATCGGATATCGGCAAAAAAGCCAATATCGGACATCCCTAATAGCAACACCTGACAAAAATATCAATAACAACAACAACAACAACACTTGTCCAGAGGGGTGTACTACGAAGCAAGTTCGACACAGCCAGGCTTTCTTTGGGTGAGCTGGCTTAACAAACCTGAAACTCGCGATCAGAGATAACTGGTACCACGACGGTGGTTATCAACTATCTTTGTTAATTGCGGCTTTCTGCTTTCTGCTCTGTGCGTGTTCACATAAAAGGGGGCGTTTGACGCGTCGTTTGACGCCTGTTCCGGATCAAATGGATAGATGGCGGTCCGTATATTTCAGTCAGGAGGAGCAGGTTTTAATAATGCAGGGCTATGAGGATTTCAAAGAAATCGTTTACGGCCAAAAGCAACACTGTAGGTGCCAGAGAGGAGTGCTGGCAAAAAATTGCAGATTGTGTAAATTCGTAAATTATATTTATTTCACCACTATATTTATTTCACAACCTTAATTAATCTCCCTCCCTCTTTTAGAGCACTTAAACTTTAAACTTAATGCAGCAGATTTAAACATTATGTAGGTCTGACTGTCCCATTATGAATGATAAATGAAAATCACTTTAGTTTCTTGCTAAATCTATGTGAAATTAATTTAAGATTTAATATGATCTGTTATACACACACTCACCGGCCACTTTAATAGGTACCCTATCACCCTGGGGAATCTTATAAATGAATTATATTAAAACATTTCACATGAAATTCCACGTCACACTGATTATCAATATAATGGACTATTGATTTATGTTACCTGATTTAGTAAAACGCTTCTTTTATTTGAAGCGTGGGCAGATGGCCAGGGAATACTACAAACATATTCAGCAGTTCAGTAAGAACAAGTACAACCTTTATTCCAGTATTCTGGCTCAGATTTTCTGCATCACCAACTGAATGCATGTAGGTTCCCGCGGCAAAGAAACGCAAAGAAACGCACACCGTTTGCGCTACTGTGAGCGCACAGCTGTGTTTGGTGGCGCTGCCAATATCTGGCTCTAGCAGATTACAAATGTAACGTATTCCCTCAGCTGGAAATCTCTAGCGTTCATAGAGAATATGGTCATGGGAAGCCAGCGGATCAGTCTGGTCTCTGAATACTCTCTTCCTATCCTCGCACAATCCTGGCGCTCAGGTCAACAGGATTGGGTGAAAGTTAAAGGGCGGTGCTTTTTAGAGCCGATTTGAGCCTAAACTCTGCACATAACCTGCTCCGGACCAGGATAAGTTTGCAGAGTAAGTTACCATGGTGATCTAGCCAGGTTGAAAGAGAGCCACCTTCGTGGAACCGGAAATCCTGGTTTTAGACTCAACATACCTCGCTAACCCTCTAATCTCGCTTCGTAGTACACCCCTCAGGTGACGAAAGATGCTACACAACGGTGAACATCGCCCGTTTGGAGACGTGCTGCTGCCATCAAAGTCAGAACGAGCTAATATTTTCATGAAATGGTCAAAAGTCTCAGTTTCAGCATCGTATATGTTCTTCATCTTCTGCTGGAGATAAAATATGGCTTCATGAGAACTGCAAACACGTAGCATTCTGTTTTTATTTACTGTTTACACAGGTGGGCGGGGCCGAGAGAGGGGGCGGGGCTGAGTGAGACGGGGGGAGGTTCCTTCAGCTCAACAGTTCAGATTCTCCGATAATGTCACCAACCAGATGATGTCACTGACCACATGATGTTTGGTCAGTGACATCATAGAGGAGCTTGATATATATAAGAAACTAAAACTTCAAAGGCTTCTCATTTCACACGAGCCTCTCTGGAAAGCATTCAATAGCGACTAAGAAGTCTACTTTGACAGCACGATGTCCAACATTAAATTCCTAAGAGAGAAACTGGGATTAGTGAGCTCTCCTGAGCTCCAGCAGCAGGCAGAGATCCTGGCTGATTTTGAAAAACTCCGCCAAGATCACGACCGCTGTAAAGCTCAAAACGCTGTACTGAACGACTACAACAGCAGTCTGCGAAGTCGCGTTTCAAAGCTCCAGGAGGAAGTCCAGCGGCTCCAGCTGACCAACAAACCAGCGGTCGCAGAGAGCCCGAACACACCCAGAGTCTCTGAACTCTGGGAACAAATCATGCTGCTGAGGAACAGAAACGGACCCCAACAGACCGAAGGACCGATGGACGCGCTGCCACAGGGGGCGCCGTGGCAGACACTGAAAGAGGTGGTTGAAAAACTGAAAAACGAGAAGGAATCTCTGGAGGAGAAAGAACAACTTCTGAAGGAAGAACAGAGAAAAATTGATGAAAAGAACCGAGATCTCCAGAGAGAGAAGGAACAACTGGTGAAGGAGATGAATCAGATACTGGAAGAGGTTGAAGTCGTGAAAGGAGAAAATGAGAGAGAGAAGCTGGATTTAGAGGAGGAGAAAGAAAAAATCTGCAGTGGGAGAAAGAAAGATGAATTGGAGGCAGAAAAGGAAGAATTTCAAAAAGAAAAGGGAAACACTGCAGGCAGAACAAATGAATTTGGAGGAGGAGAGAAAAAATTTTAGATTCACGATGGAAAGACCTGAACCTGGAGAAAAAACTGTGATGCGTCAAAAACCAGGAGAAGATGAAGAAGAGGGATCAAAGATTAGTGAAACTGAGAGAGGATCTGCAGAAGGAGGTGAACAAGTTAGAGGAAGACAGGAGACGACTGGGAGAGGGCTGGAAATGTCTGGAGATGGAAAAAAGTCAAGTCCGTCACATCAAAGGACAGATCCAGAAAGACCGACAAGAAGTCCAGATGCAGATGAAAGAGCTGCAGCAGGACTTCACAAGGTTAGAGGAGGAAAGGAAACGACTGGCAGAGCTCAAGGACACCCTGGTCAAGGAAAGATCCCAAATCAGAGCTGAGAGAGATGTGAAAAACATCTTAAAAGAGAAGAAGAAACTTGAGCAACAGGTGAAAAACCTGGAGGAGGACAGGAAACAGCTGGAAGAGGAGAAGTTGCACCTGCAGGTTCAGAAAGCTGTGATGGGACAATCCAAGATCAGGATGGATGAGAGCAAGAAAAAAATACACAAAGACTTGAAAAACCTCAATCTAGGGTTCACACATCTAGAAGAGGAAAAGACCAAGATGTTGGATCTGAAGCTCCAAGTGGAGACGGAGATGTTGGAGCTGGAGAGGAAGAACCAACTGATTCAGAAAGAAAACTAATTTCCTTTTCCTCTTTAAAACCTTTTTTTTTCTTTTTTCAGAGATCTGACTGTTTCTTTGTGCAGTTAGATGTTCTGGTCATCTCAACATGGGTTTTCTCCGGGACACTCCGGAGAAAAAACCCATGTTGAGATGACCAGAACAACATGGGTTTTCTCCGGAACGCTCCGGTTTTTCCCAAACCAAAAAAAAAACAAAATTTATTTTTTCCATTTCCCAAAATTACCTTCACCCCCCCCCCCCCCCCCCCCCCCCTTCCTCAATAAAATTCACTCTTCATTGCAATCATTCACATGTTAATAAAGTATATTTGAATTTGAATTTGAATTTGAATTATTTGATAAATTACAGTAATATAATATGAATAAATTGTTATCCAATAAAAACGTAGTAATGTCTTTCTGAGCCGGTCCCAAGCCCGGATAAATGCAGAGGGCTGCATCTGGAAGGACATCCAACGTAAAACCTCTGACAGATGAACTCCAGACCAGCACTGACGGCTTCATTTAACATCTAGACATGTCAGACGTTAGCATGTGTTAGCCGTTAGCATCTGTTAGCATCATCAAGCTACATTGCAGTGTGAGAAAGAACAGCAAGGTTACTTTATGATCACATCTTCAATTACGGCCCAGTTTATAGATGATCCATTTACTTTTAGCCGTTAGCATGTGTTAACATGGCAGCTAACGGATGCAAATGTGGCTAACTACAATAACGTGCTCTAATCTGAGCAGTAAAATGCTGTGATGGATGCTATCAAAACAGCACTGAGGTCCAGCAGAACTAGTATGGACACCAGGGGTGGACTGGTAATCTGTGGATTCTGGAAAAGTCCAGAACGGCCGTCTGGCCTACGGCCGTCGGACCTGTTCAATAACCAAAATTTTCAGTCTATCAACCAACAGCAGGGGGCGCCAAGATGATCATTTATCAGATATAGGCCTAAAAACCAACAAAGCAGAATAAAATTAGTGTCTGTAAACACAAAGACGGCAAACAGAAAACGCAAGGAGAAAGGTGGATTGAAAAAATTAAAACTAAAGAAAGCCAAGTAAGGGGAAAAAGTGTTTCCCATTTTCGCACTATTTATCCTTTTCTTCTCTTTTGTGGTGCGTGGTGGTGCAATGTCTGTGGAATAGGCTAAAAATGTTGTTTGAAGGACGATTGGTTGAATGGTACCTTCACTAATCACAGCAGCTTTGCATGGGACTATTAAATTTAAAACTCAGTATAATGTCAGGGTCCTTCAATAGTATTTGCTAGGTAGTCTAGTGGTTAAGTGGGTGGACTCTCCAGTGTTGTAATATGTTGTTGTGTCCCTTTTTAGCCATTGCTTTCTCTCTATCCAAAGGCTAATGACATATAAAACATAACCTGCTAACTACTGCTGACCAGATGGTGAATAATCTACTCTGTTGAGTTCATAAATGTTTAAATCTGTGTCTCACCAGCCATGAATGGCACCACATGTCACTGGTTATGAGGCATTATTTATGTTTACATATCAGAAAATGTTCATTTCAAACAGAAAATGAATATTTTAAATAAATGTATGCTTTATAAAGCTACTTTTTTTTTTTTAAATCTTTGACTATCTTTGAGTATTTTTGCAGTATCAACAAGAGGCTGGTAGGGTGTCCTCTTTTTGGGTTTTTGGGTCACCTTAGCATAATATTTAAACTATGAAATGTGTCAAGCAGGTTAATTCTTACACAGAATAGACCTAAAAGGCTAAAATGTAATGAAATTTAGGAAAACCAAATTTGTTTTATTCTTCTTGTCTGTAGTCTAGGTATCAAATAATATGTTTATCCAAAGTGTTAGAATTTTAGAGGTATAAGTACAGGTTTAATGGCTGTCATTCCAAGTAATGCTCACAAACAAATGTTAATCAAGCATATGTGATATAGATATAGATTTTTTTTCTGTTCAAAATGCAAGCATATAAGTAACTGTAAAATAGCAGTAAAAAAGAAAATGTTTGTTCATTTTTGTTTTGGAGATGAATGTTTAGTCATTCTTTGATATTAGTGTTCTTGAATAAACAGTCTTCAGGACCAATAACTAAGACCTCAGTTTTGTCCTGGTTGAGCTGAAGGAAATTCTCTGCCATCCATGTCTTGATATCTAAAATACAGTTAAAAAGGCCATCAATTGGTCCGGTGTCATCAGGAGACACGGCGATGTACAGCTGTGTTTCATCTGCATAACTGTGGAAGCTGATGCTGTTTCTCCTGATGACGTGCTCAAAGGGAAGCATGTAAAGATTAAAAAGAATTGGACCTATGATTGACCCTTGGGGCACCCCACACTTAATTTTATGCATTCTGGATTGTCTTTTATTGATTATTTATTATTTTATTGTCTGTTATTAATGACTATGTCAATATAAATACTAAAAAAATCTCAGCAGACACAGTTTGGACCAAGAGAGAAGTAATTTTCTTGATTTAATCCGATTCTTATTTTAATAAAAAGTCTGGTCAATTATTTTCAAGAATTATCAGTCCTATACATATATGTAGAGTAACGTCATCAACCAGTAAAGATAGCAGAGGCTGCAGGCAGTGAGCTCTTCTAGGTTTATTTTTAGACTCTTAGGGCCCGACCGTACACCTCCCGCTAGCCGCTACCCACTACCCGCAAATTAAAAAATGTTAATTGTT
This sequence comes from Hirundichthys speculiger, assembly GCA_018398805.1. NCBI lineage: Eukaryota > Metazoa > Chordata > Actinopteri > Beloniformes > Exocoetidae > Hirundichthys > Hirundichthys speculiger. The sequence continues at coordinate 346,838 of JAGFBZ010000667.1, forward strand.
GCCCAGCCCTACTTTTATTATTTCACTTTGAACCCCTGACTGTTTATATTACTTATATATTACTTAGTTATATTGCTTAGTTTAAAATCTGCAATTTTATCTTATTTTGTGAATACTTTAGGTCGTTTTTTCTATTTTCTATTTCTATTCTATTTTATATTATTACTGGGCTTGGTCTGGGACCAGAGTAACTTATTTCGTTTCATTCCATGTTAACGTGTTGAAATGACAATAAATGATCCTTGAATCCTTGAATTATAAGGCTCAAGTCACTCCTTTGAAATCTGTTATTCCCAGAATGAAGCTTGTTACTTTGCAAACTGACACACTGTGGAGGAAAGAAATCAAGATGGACCTTCTGGTTTCTGTATTCTGGACGGACAGTCTGTACTGAAATATATTAAGAACGAGGCTTCGGGGTTCAAAGTCTTTGTTACAAATCGCCTTTCTCGAATCCTGAAGGCCTCCTGTTCTGCTCAATGGAGATATATAGAGTCTACTAGCAATCCGGCGGATATTGCCTCAAGAGGATTGAAGGTGAATATGTTCATCAAAGACTCTACATGGATTCAGGGCCTCACTTTCTTTTACATCCTGAGAGTGAGTGGCACGTCCATCACCGACGGGACTTTACTCGCCACAACATGGATCCCAAGAGACGCCGCTCTCAAGTTTGGCTGCATTTCAGTCCGGGAAATGGCGGCTACCTGGCGCAGTGCAACATCTGCGTGAAGCATGTTACTGCCAAAGGAGGGTGCACGACTAATATGGCTAAACACCTTCGCCTGCTTGGCATCAGAAAAATAAACGAGTGTACTGTATTTAATTGACCTTTCGGTAAGCACCGCCCCCTTCCTAGTTACTGTTGCTAGGTCAGACAGACTTTCTGCTCCTCCGTTAAGGACTGTGTTAATTCGCTATTTTTCTGATGGTGGTGAAAATGCTCCTTCCCTCCTCAGTTTTTTTTAATGAAAAAATTCTACTCTTAGATTAGTTGCAATCTGTTGACCTACACATCAAAGAATCGGAATCAAGAATCGTTTTAAACAGGAATCGAAACAGAGAATCGGAATCGGAATCCTTAAAATCCAAACGATGCCCAACCCTACTCATGTGCTGTGTAAAGAGGAAACAGTTACAACATACCCTCAGAAAGTCTGACAATTCAGGAAAACAGAGATCCTCAGTGCAGAAGGAGATTAATAATCTTAAGAGGACAGCAGGGCACAGGAGTTTCACAGTAGATGACTTGGATAAGGCTAAGCTAGCCATCATCCAGTTCTGTCAGAGAAGGAGATTTCTTGAAGAGGTATGCAATCTGGAGAAGGGGCGATATGTCAATAAATCCAGGAGCCTCCATAAGCTCTGTCCACAGTTGTGAGATGGCATGATGGGAGTTGGTGGTCGACTCAGTAGGTTATCTATCCCAACGGAATTGAAACACCCTATAATATTGGCAAAGGATTTCCATATCTCAGAGCTCCTGCTGAGACACATACATCAAGAAGTGGAACATGGCGGTTGTAACCTCATGCTGTCTAAACTGAGAGAGAAGTACTGGATAATTGGTGCGAGTACAGGCATAAGGACACTGCTGTCCAAATGTGTCTTCTGTTGTCGTCTGAATACCCTGCCAGCTTGCCAACAGATGGCAGACTTACTCCATGATAGAATTGTTTCAGATGAACCATTCTTCACTTGGATGGGGATAGACTGTTTTGGACCTTTTGAAGTGAAGAGCAGAAGGAGCACCGTGAAGCGGTATGATGTAATATTTACCTGCCTTGTCAACAGGGCAGTACATATCGAAGTTACGCCATCATTGGATACCGATTCTTTCATTAATCCACTCAGGTGCTTTGTTTGAATTGAAATGAAACTCCCTCAGTTTACTGGCCAGCAGATGGCAGCAACACAAACATTTCCACCTTGATGTTCTCAAAGAACCCTTCAGTCTGTTGTGCAGGTATCAGTGTTAGTTTGACCCTTAAACCTGGTTTCACAAAGCTACGCCTTCTCAGTCTGGCTCGCTGTCCAATCACAAACCAGATTCCTCGTCCTGACCTACATTTCAGACACAGAAGTGTTTGATTCATTCATTCTCCAGCTGGTTCCAGCCCTCCTCAGTCCACCAACAAAAGAGCGTCACCTGCACCAGAGCAGGTGAGCTTCCTTCAGTCCCTGAAGCTGACAGACAGAGATGATGAGGCTGAAGCCGCTCTTCGTCACGGTGCTGTGCACCGCAGCGGCTGCGTACTACATTTACACCCCGCTGCCCGACACCATCCAGGAGCCCTGGAAGCTGATGATGGTGGATGCCGTGTTCAGGTCATTCTTCCATCTGGTAAGAGAGCAAGTGTTCACTGGTTTCTGATTCATGAATGGGAGCAAGTGGGCTGCATTGAACTGAGGTGGATGTTGAGCTGAATGACATTTGAACTCAACTGAAAATATTGCATTGAAGTAAAACGAGATCCACTGTAAGCTGCTGTGGTTTAGTCCTGCAGGTTACTCAGAAGCAAAAATCACAAATATGGATTGCCTTTAGTAGTGTCTTTGTTGCTGCATTTAACCTGGATTTCAGTTGCACAATAAAGACGTTGCGATGTATACATGGATGTGTGATGCAAATCTTTTCAGCGCAGATATGTCACGCACATGAAAAACAGAATGGAAATAAAATAACAGCAAAAAATCTCATGTAGTTCACAATGCTTCCTTTTAGCTTTGTAAATGTTTTTTTTTTTTTTTGCATTAAGACAAAGTTTTTTTAAAAACCCAGCAAACTCGAGTGACTGGTTCAGCAGTTTATTACCATTTACCAAGTCACACTGCTGCCTATTGTGAGGACACAAACTCAACTCACCTTCGCTCTACATTTTGAAAGTGTCTCTGCAGACAAAGAGAAACAGTATCAGACTTTCACCCTTCTGTCACAGCTGAGGTTAATATGTTACTTTAAATGGACCCAGAATTCCTAAAAAGTTTTAGAGTTGTATTTATTATCTAATAGATAACGTGAGATCAGATAAAATTGGTTCCAAAAGGTTGGGATGCAGTGTAAGTTTTGAGTAAATTGGTTCACAAGCTGCTACTGTATTGAAATAAAAAACGTTCAGTTTGTCTGATTAGCAGTTTTAATCAGTGATTTCTTCTGAGATTTTGTGGTATTTATTGACAGTTATGACGTAGGAAATGGCAGCAGAGAGAGCGGGACTCAAACCTGAGCTGAGGACTGATGCCTCCGTGCACGAGACGCTGCACAACCAGGTGACCCATTGTGCGCCCGAATGAAGTTTTTAAATCACATTTCACATCTAGCATCCCAACGTTTTGATGAACGGGGTTAAATTTGCTCTTTTAGCCGACTTTATCTCATCTCAGATTGATAATTTCCAACAGATTTTGTGAAAAAGTTAAGTGAGCCACACATTTCACAAGGTAATATGGTCAATGCGGAAACTACAAATCGTGTGGGGATTTCATAATTTTCAGGACAGAAATGATTCAGTGAAGAAATTTTAGTAGAACAAAGAGCAGGGCTGGAAAATCCTGTGACTGTCAGCCTGTCAGCTGCTGCTGTATTCAGACATGAAAATGGGTCAAGGGGTTAAAAAGGTGAGATGTGAGCGTGCGCCGGGGGGAGGGCAGATGGGGCTGTTCAGCTGTCTGAGTACCTCCATGATAACCAATTTTAAAATATAGCCATATATGCCTTCTCAATTAACTTTAAACACACAGAGATGTTTATTTCTTATTGTGGTTATTTATTACCTGAATTGTTACTTTACTGAATGAGACATTTACAACTCTGACCAACAATTCACACATACTCTTACTCTCATACAGAGCAAAATAAAAACACTCAAAAGTTGTTACATCTGCACTGCAACTGAATAAGCAACAAATATTGAGAAAAAGACCATTCTAATTATTTCAAGCTACATATTTCATTTAAAACGTTGTATTTATGATGCATTGTATGTTTCCAATTTTTTTAAAAGTGTAAATGTGGAAAAAATGTGAAAAGTCATGGCGTTCCCGGCGTACCACCAAAGAGCTCTCGCGTACCACCGGTGGTACATGTACCACAGTTTGCGCACCATTGGGTTAGGGCAGTGCTTCTCAATTATTTTCTGCTGCGCCCCCCTAGGAAGAAGAAAACATTTCGCGCCCCCCCTCCTCCCCACCGTGACTATAAATAGTATAATTTGTCTATAAAATTATTGTAAGTACACTTCTGCATAATAGCGTATCCAAAAAACCCGACACAATATAGCTAATATTCCCTGAACTCACTGGGACAATGAGAGTGCCACTGCCACCTACTGGAGTATGTGTGCAACTACACTTTATTCCAGTACGGCAAAAAAATAAAATAAAATAAACATGTTCCTTGGGGTCACACGCGCCCCCCCTAGCATCGCAAAGCGCCCCCCCAAGGGGGTCCCGCCCCACTATTTGAAAAGGACTGGGTTAGGGTATCAAGTTACTAGAGTTTACAACCTTCAGCCTTCTCAGCCCTCAGTGAATATCATCCTCACACATGGATTCACCAATTACAGAGATATGAGAAAGAAGCCTGCGTTTCTTCTTTTATGTTACCGTTAATTACACAAGATCTTAGACGCGGGAACATGTTCTCAGCAGGGGCTGCTGGGAGTCTGAGACAGCTGTGCGTTTTATATATATATATATATATATATAGATATATATATATATATATATATATATATATATATATATATATATATATACATATCTAGTGGATGTACATGGATGTACATGCATACATATACAGTGGATGTACATGTATATGACTCTGACAATGACTCCGTTGTGTGATCATCCGTTTTCCAACACTGAATATTATTGTCTATATTCCTAAGTCGAACATTGTTTCTGTTTTCAATCATGTTTATGATGGTGATCATTGAATCTCAGTGAATTTGGTGACCTAATGTTACACTTCATGGCTGCTATTGTGTGATTAAAATAAAACATATCCATGTTTCATTATAATCAAAAGAAGGGAATTGTGGAGGAAATTTTAATTTGGTTTATATTAATCTTGTAATTTTGTCATTTTATTTGTCTCTAATAATATGTTTAAAAGTGATTTGTCTTATTTAACAAGACCAATACACATCATAGTCAACTAGACCAAATGTGTTTTACAAAAGGCAAGCACGGGGATCAGCTGTAGCTCATTGATCAAGGAGACACAGCAGGGATCAGCTGTGGTTCATTGATCAAGAAGACACAGCAGGGGTTAGCTGTGACTTTGAATAAACATCCCTAAATTCAATTATCATCAAGCAACTAATCTCTTGATCAAGAACTGTATAACGTTGCTAAACTCAATTGTCTTTGCCTTCCCCACTACCTGCTGTGATCCACTCTGTATGCAAACCTGTAAGCAGAATCAACACTTTGCTGTCTTGGTATAAGAGACAGCCTCATCTCTGTAACAACAGAGTCCTCAGCCAGTATTCTGTGGAGCACTGGCTGACAGGCTCTCCAGGTGTGCACATAAGATTTTTTTATGTTTGTTTCTTTTCTCTGTAATAAATTCTATTCTGATTTTCTCATCGAGATCGGATCTTATTTTTTCCACAACAGTAGGGATGGTGATTGAGATGGCATTTTTTGTTTAATGTCCCCTGCTCTTCTCCGTCTTCAGGCCACTTTGAAGAACTGGCTGGGTTTTGATCATTACATTCTGTCAATGAGGCGGACAATGGAGAGCTTTTGGAGCACAGACAACGAGGGAATCATCCCAGGAGTGAAGGTCAGCGACGTCACATTCGCTGGCGTCCCAGTGAGAGTTTACGAGCCCCGGGCTGGAGGGGAGGGTCATCTGAGGAGAGGGCTGGTGTATTTCCACGGAGGTGGCTGGGCCTTCTGCAGTGGCAGTGAGTACCACTTCTTCTTTCTTTTTGTTCTTTAACACTACAGTGTGACTAACACTACAACCACTGAGAAAATGTATGGAATCAACTCTCTTGAAGGATGTTTATTCACCTGGTTTTGTTTTTGAGAAAAAAAAACTGATTGACAAAGAAATATTTAAACAGCTCAGGGGAAAAAAAGAACAAGTAGAGGAAACAGGAAATCACAATCAAAGAAAAACCTGCACAACTCTAAGAACGCAAATAAGTCTACAGCTAAAAGATAGTCTTCTCAGACATTGGCAAGTGGTTTTCCCTTGATAATTAACAGGAAACATGTCTCCAGCAAGGGAGCTGTCATTTGAAAGAATGGAAAGAATTATAAGACTCCTTCAGGAAGGTAATTAAACCTGAAATGGAGCAAAGGACGACTGTTGGTCCAACTCAGCTTTGTCAAAACATTTGGAGGAACCACAAACAAAATGGGAAGGTTTTAGAAGGGAAACAAACAGGAAGACCAATGATGAAGTATGGATGGATACTTAAAAATTAAATTAAGATGATGAAAAGGTTCATATGGTTAGAACCACAAGAACCAATTGTATTTTGTGTCTCAACAATGGCCATTCCAGTAAAATTAAGAAAACGTTAAAATTATCTATTGTATTTATTATAGTCTGAGTTCATGTCTTTTACAAACCAGATGCAGATAATAGAAAACCATTTTCTCTTCTATCCTCATCCATCTGTCGTACTCTCACTTCCTCAGAGACTGGAACATACGATGTCATCAGCCGCATGGTTTCAGATGAGCTCAATGCCGTTGTGGCCAGTGTGGAGTAAGTACGTCTCCTCTAGCAACTCTCAGAGGTGTTTAACTGTTTATTTTCATAACTGACAGTCAAAGCTCCATTTAGAGCTGCAAACCATGTTGCATCTGTGGATTCACCTGTAACAGGTGTTTGCCCTCCAGGCGCAGCTTCAGACACACATCTTCTATGTACACAACACTTACAATAACCTCAAACATCTTTCAAACTGACGAAATGAATCATTGAGCCCTCTGTGTGTGCAGTTACCGTCTGTATCCAGAGACACAGTTTCCAGAGCCTTATCTGGACTGCCTCGCCGCTGCCAAACACTTCTTATCCCCCGAGTTTCTGGCCAAGTATGCCATCGACCCTGAACGCGTGGCGGTGTCAGGAGACAGCGCTGGAGGAAATCTGGCTGCTGCAGTTGCTCAGGAGGTACCGTCAGAAACCACGTCCTGCATTTGAAGTACAGGGTACGATAAGTACGGAGCTGGAAGATGACATACAAGGTGTTTCTGTTTCCCCAGATTTCCACAGATGACAGCATGACTGTGAAATTCAGCGTCCAGGCTTTGGTCTACCCTGTGCTCCAGGCTCTGGATTTCAACACTCCATCCTACTTGCAGAACCGAGACGTGGCCATCCTCCCCCGGCACCGGGTGGTCCTGTCCTGGCTGCAGTACCTCGGTGTCGATGTCTCCCTGGTGTCCCAGGTCACGGCGAACAGCCACAGTGCTTTACGACACTCAGCCATCACCCCGGAGCTGAGGTCACGGTTCGACTGGACCACCCTGCTTCCACAGGAGTTCAAGAAGAGCTACAAGCCTGTCGTCGTGGAGGAAGGGTCGCACGGGATTCTGAAGAAGGGGCCAGAGTTTCTGGATGTGAGGGCAGCGCCGCTTTTGGCCGGACCAGAGGTGTTGGCCAAATGCCCACAGGCTTATATCCTAACGTGCGAGCATGACGTGTTGAGAGATGATGGGCTGATGTACGCTCGGCGCTTACAGGACGCAGGAGTCTCAGTTACTAGTGACCACTTCAAGGATGGTTTCCATGGGTGTTTTAATTATATAGCCTGGCCGATGGACTTTGACGTGGGGCAGAGGACAGTCAGGAGTTACATCAATTGGCTGCAGAAGAATTTGTAAGAACTTGTATGGAGTTTGGTAAATGAGAAATGTATGCACACGTGTGTTTCATGCAAATGCTCTAAGGTCTTTTCTAATATGGTAGTATAGTAGGCTTGTTAATAGTAACATCTACACTCAGGGCCTTTATCTACCTGGACATGTCATGTTATATTTGTCATTGAGAAGCTGTGAACCTCTGCTGGCACCAACAGCGTAGCCAACACTTCGACCAAGTTGTATATGCATTAAAATGCTTTGTACAACCCCAAGCTTTCCATCAAGCTGCTGTCACAGGGTGGCACCAATGATTTTACCAATATCCACACAAACACATGAGCTGCAGATCCCCACTCGATGGCACCAACAGGACCAGGTCATCTGCAAACAGCAGAAACGAGATCCCGACACCACCGAACTGGAACCCCTCCGCTCCTTGGCTGCGCCTAGAAATTCTGTCCATAAACATTATGAACAGAATCGGTGACAAAGGGCAGCCCTGGCGGAGTCCAACTCTCACTGAAAACAAATCTGACTTACAATCGGCAATGCGGACCAAGCTCCCACTCCATTTGTACAGGGACTGGACAGTCCGTAACAACGGGCCCAGCACCTTAGAGCTTCTTAACTACCTCAGCTCCAGTAATGGACGAGTCCACCTCTAAGTCCACAGGCTCAGCATCCTCGACGAAAGACATGTTGGTGGGATTGAGAAGGTCCTCGAAGTATTCCTTCCACCGCCGAACGACATATCCAGTCGAGGTCAGCAGCACCCCACCCCCACTATACACAGTGTTGGTGAAGCACTGCTTTCCCCACCTGAGCCGTTCGATGGTTTGCCAGAATCTCCGTGGAGCCGATCGAAAATCTTTTTCCATGGCCTTACCGAACTCCTCCCACACCCGATTTTTTGCCTCAGAGACCACCAAAGTTGCCGCCCGCTTGGCCTGCTGATACCTGTCTGCTGATTCCGGAGTCCCACAAGCTAACCAAGCCCGGTAGGACTCCTTCTTCAGTCTGACGGCCTCTCTCACCCGAGGTGTCCACCACCGAGTTCGAGGATTGCCGCCACGACAGGCACCGACGACCTTATGGCCACAGCTCCGGTCAGCCGCTTCAGCAATGGAGGCGCGGAACATGGCCCATTCAGACTCAATGTCCCCCGCCTCCCCCGGGATGTGATTGAAGCTCTGCCAGAGGTGTGAGTTGAAGATCTTTCTGACAGGTTCCTCTGCCAGACGTTTCCAGCAGACCCTCACCACACGTTTGGGCCTACCAGGTCTGACCGGCATTCTCCCCCGCCATCTGATCCAACCCACCACCAGGTAGTGATCAGTTGACAGCTCAGCTCCTCTCTTTGCCCGAGTGTCCAAAACATACAGCCGAAGATCAGATGATACGACTATAAAGTCGATCATCGATCTGCGGCCAGGAGTGTCCTGATGCCAAGTGCATTTATGGACACTCTTATGCTTGTACATGGTGTTTGTTATGGGCAAACTGTGACAAGCACAGAAGTCCAACAACAAAACACCACCCTGGTTCAAATCAGAGAGGCTGTTCCTCCCAATCACGCCCCTCCAGGTACCACTGTCATTGCCAACGTGAGCGTTGAAGTCCCCCAGCAGGATAAAGGAGTCCCCATTAGGGGCGCTTTCCAGCACCCCCACCTAGGACCCCAAGAAGGCTGGGTACTCTGAACTGATATTTGGCGCATAAGCGCAAATGACAGTCAGAGCCCGTACCCTGACCCGAAGGCGCAGGGAAGCTACCCTCTCATCCACTGGGGAAAACCCCAACGTACAGGCTCCAAGCTGGGGGGCTATAAGCAAGCCCACACCAGCCCGTCGCCTCTCACCCTGGGCAACTCCAGAGTAGAATAAGGTCCAGCCTCTCTCGAGAAGATTGGTTCCAGAGCCCAGGCTGTGCGTCGAGGTGAGCCCGGCTATATCTAGTTGGTACCTTTCAACCTCACGCACAAGCTCAGGCTTCTTCCCCGCCAGAGAGGTAACGTTCCATGTCCCAGTAGCCAGTTTCATCAGCCGAGGGTCGGCACGCCAAGGCCCACGCTTTCGGCTGCCACCCATACCACAAAGCACCCGACTCCTATGGCCTCCACGTGGTGGGCCCACGGGGAGGGCCACTACTGAAGCCGCCGTGTAACATATCCTTAACTGCAATAAATCATTACGAACACGCATCAGGAGTCAGCGTGCATCTTCAGGGCAGCACGTAATGTAAATAGGACCCAATCTTAATCTCCATCTGGCAACTTTAGGCAGACACTGGAAGTCGCTGCTACAGAGTTAAAAGAGTTAAAATGATGACAAATGAAAATGAAAACAGGTAACATTTGTAAATTTAAATTTCGTCAATACCCACCCACTCCTGATTTAAGGTCACCGGGGTGTGACCCAGTACACCCTGAACCAGTCGCCAGTCCATCGCAGGTCCACATCCATACAGCTGTCATAGATTTAAAATCTAACAACGGAGACCAAAACTGTCTACTTCAGCTGTAAAGTTGAACATTTCAACATGGGAGTCAATGGGAATTTGATTCATTTGGGCTCCAGCACCTAGTGGTCAGTTGATGAATTGGAGTTTTGGTTATTTCTTAGATTGGCTTCCACACGGGGATGATGGTGCTTGTTTCTCCCAAAAAACTACATTTTGATAGTGAACTTGTAGCTTGGGGGCCTCCCTAGGAGCCACGGGGGCTGTATACATAGTCTACACATAGATATTTTATTGTACAGCACTTTGGTCAACAGCTGTTTTTTAAGAGTTTTAGAAATAAATTTGATTGACTGCTTGAAATGGTGCTGAAAGATGTTTTTAAAACTAGTTTGTGCTAACCAGTGTTTCATAGACCATAACCAGCATTAGTATTACAAAGGTTAACTGAACCTGGCAGTCTACCTGTCAAAAAATGTTTAAATAGACTTTTTACAAGCAGAATAACCTCGTGTTTTATAAAGTATTTAGTCCTGAGGCCTGTTGCATGAAACCAAGTTAAGGGATGAGTCAGTTTTTCATGGCTGAACTTCAGTCAGAACATATGCAAGACAGCACAAAAATAAAAAATAGCTGTAACAGGAAAACGGTGAGGAAATTAAGTTGTCAAAATATGCTTTCACAAAACACACATTTACAATGCAACAAAAAATAATGTTTTCACTGAATAATAGTTGCAAATGAATTGAAATGAAACCCCCTCAGTTTACTGGCCAGCAGATGGCAGCAACACGAACATTTCCACCTGGATGTTTTCAAAGAACCCTTCAGTCTGTTGTGCAGGTATCAGTGTTAGTTTGACCCTTAAACCTGGTTTCACAAAGCTACGCCTTCTCAGTCTGGCTCGCTGTCCAATCACAAACCAGATTCCTCGTCCTGACCCACATTTCAGACACAGAAGTGTTTGATTCATTCATTCTCCAGCTGGCTCCAGCCCTCCTCAGTCCACCAACAAAAGAGCGTGGACCGCTGTCACCTGCACCAGAGCAGGTGAGCTTCCTTCAGTCCCTGAAGCTGACAGACAGAGATGATGAGGCTGAAGCCGCTCTTCATCACGGTGCTGTGCGCCGCAGCAGCTGCTTACTACATTTACACCCCGCTGCCCGACACCATCCAGGAGCCCTGGAAGCTGATGATGGTGGATGCCGTGTTCAGGTCATTCTTCCATCTGGTAAGAGAGCAAGTGTTCACTGGTTTCTGATTCATTAATGGGAGCAAGTGGGCTGCATTGAACTGAGGCGGATGTTGAGCTGAATGACATTTGAATTCAAATGAAAATATTGCATTGAAGTAAAACGAGATCCACTGTAAGCTGCTGTGGTTTAGTCCTGACATAGGTTACTCAGAAGCAAAAATCACAAATATGGACGTTGGCCCTGCCTTTAGTAGTGTCTTTGTTGCTGCATTTAACCTGGATTTCAGTTGCACAATAAAGATGTTGCGATGTATACATGGATGTGTGATGCAAATCTTTTCAGAGCAGATATGTCACACACGTGAAAAACAGAATGGAAATAAAATAATAACAAAAAATCTCATGTAGTTCACAATGCTTCCTTTTAGCTTTGTAAATGTTTTTTTTTTTGCATTAAGACAAAGTTTTTTAAAAACCCAGCAAACTTGAGTGACTGGTTCAGCAGTTTCTTACCATTTACGGAGTCACACTGCTGCCTATTGTGAGGACACAAACTCACCTCACCTTCGCTCTACATTTTGAAAGCGTCTCTGCAGACAAAGAGAAACAATATCAGACTTTCACCCTTCTGTCACAGCTGAGGTTAATATGTTACTTTTAAATGGACCCACCATTCCTAAAGAGTTTTAGAGTTGTATTTATTATCTAATAGATACTGGGAGATCAGATAAAATTGGTTCCAAAAGGTTGGAATGCAGTGTAAGATTTGAGTAAACTGGTTCACAAACTGCTACTGTATTGAAATAAAAACCGTTCAGTTTGTCTGATTAGCAGTCCCCCCCCCCACACACACAGTTCAAGAAACTCCACAACAGTGTTCTGGACAACCTTATCTGCCAGATACAGAACCGATTTATAGATCAAGAACAATTAATGTTCCTGTCCCTCCTCGACCACCGGCGGTTTCAGACATATCGGAAATAAATTCCCGCATGCAACCGTGGCCCTAACTATTCCCACATCTACCACAAATGCTGACCAGACATCCTCTGCCCCCAAGCGAATAAAAACGTATGAAAGTAATACGGTGATGCATAATCTCTAAATTACGCAGCGCCCTCTTCTAGTTATATTGCGTTTTTTGTATTAGCGGATTGTATGATTATAACACCATGGTGGATTATATAGTTAAACCCGCACTGGCCCAGGTACCAAAAACACGACCCGCCACTGAATAATACAGTAATAAACGTTAAACCAGACCACGAGAATTTATAGTAAATTTTAAACATTTTATCTTTTTTCCTACCACATTTTTTTCTCCCTTGTTTTCAATGTTTTTTTTTTTTTTTTTTTTACATTTTTGAGGTGCTGCAGCCCCCCCAACACCCCTACTTCCCACGATACTGCACAAGCTTGACGTGAACTTCTAGCAAACAGGAGCTGTTTTTCACCGGAGCTTTGGCTAGCTCTGACAGTGTTCAACGCAAGCTGTAGCGAATGGCAGGAACTTTGTTACACCGCAAAGTATGAAAACGATTGAAACCATAACTCACCAAATTAAATCCACCAGTAAATGTAGGTAGGAAATGTGAATGTACGCTCGTCTGCCTTGTCCCGGCGTGGACAGCACTAGGTCCTGCTTCTCGTCCCGCTTAGTAATGTAACCTCCAAGTTTCTCCAAGTACAAATGAATGAAGAACGTTTGTATGACTGGTTCTGGGCAGGATTTACTGACCGTCCAAGTGTCATTTAAAGGGCCGATTTCTGAAGCTCTCAGTTTGCTTATTAGGTCAATTACATGATGATAAAAAAAAAAAACTCTCCTGACTTCATTTGTCCTGAAAGCACATGCTAAGAGGTAGGGATGGTGATTGAGATGGCATTTTTTGTTTAATGTCCCCTGCTCTTCTCCGTCTTCAGGCCACTTTGAAGAGCTGGCTGGGTTTTGATCATTACATCCTGTCAATGAGGCAGACAGTGGGGAGCTTTCGGAGCAACGAGGGAATAATCCCAGGAGTGAAGGTCAGCGACGTCACATTCGCTGGCGTCCCAGTGAGAGTTTACGAGCCCCTGGCTGGAGGGGAGGGTCATCTGAGGAGAGGGCTGATGTATTTCCATGGAGGTGGCTGGGCCCTCGGCAGTGGCAGTGAGTACCACTTCTTCTTTCTTTTTGTTCTTTAACACTACAGTGTGACTGACGCTACAACCACTGACAAAATGTATGGAATCAGCTCTCTTGAAGGATGTTCATTCACCTGATTTTGTTTTTGAGAAAAAAAAAACAGATGGACAAAGAAATATTTGAACGGCTGAGGGAAAAGTAGAGGAAACAGGAATTCACAATCAAAGAAAAACCTGCACAACTCTAAGAATGCAAATAAGTATGGAAGTATTTCTGTGCCATCTGAGTTTGAATACGAATTTTTATGATTGAAAAATTTCAGCATCAAAATCAGACTTTGAATTTTAAAAAACATCAGATTTCTAGCACTGAATTTTTTTTTGCCTCTGAATTTTATTTTTGTTAAAATAAATTCAGTGTTAAAAAAAAATTGTTGTCCTAAAATATTCAGATTTTCAAAATTCAACACACAAAGAAATTCATACCCCAAAAAATTCAGTGTAAAAAAAAAAATCAACATCTCAAAAAAATTCAGTGTAAAAAAATTCAATTTCTAAAAAAAAAAAATCAGTGTAAAAAAATTCAACCTCAAAAAATTCAGTGTAAAAAGAACCAGACTCAACATCCGGGTCACCAGGGAGAAGCAATCGATCCCTGTCTCAATTCAGCCAATGTCCAGCCATTCACGTTACGCTTCATTGGTCATGTGACACCCACCCAGAAGACAGCACAACGGAATACAATCCAAAATGCACTAAGATGCATCAGGTGTATCAGCCAATCAGAGTGCAGCCTGAGGTGAAGGGATTTGGTCAAGTTCAGCACTGTCAAACCAAGATGGAAAAACAGTACAACATATACAACAGACAAGTCCGACGTGTTTTAGTTGTAGCTGGGAAATTTACTGCTCATCCTTTCAGGAGATCGCAGGTCCACCATGATGGATAAATGTGTGGGCTCAGTGTGATGCAGTCTAGATATCATGCGCTTGCTGCTTTTCAATCTTGGATTTCAAATGCTCCTTGTATGCCAGGATATCCTTATTCCACTTTGTAATGGTTTAATTCTCACACACCCAGATCTCCTGATAATGGAGCGTAACGTGATTGGTTGGACGTTGGTTGAATTGAGACAGGGATCGATTGCTTCTCCCTGGTGACCCGGATGTTGAGTCTGGTTCTTTTTACACTGAATTTTTTGAGGTTGAATTTTTTACACTGATTTTTTTTTTAGAAATTGAATTTTTTTACACTGAATTTTTTTGAGATGTTGATTTTTTTTTTTTACACTGAATTTTTTGGGGTGTTGAATTTCTTTACATGTTGAATTTTGAAAAACTGAATATTTTAAGACAACATTTTTTATGAACACTGAATTTATTTCAACAAAATAAAACTCAGATGCAAAAAAAAATTCAGTGCTAGAAATCTGATGTTTTTTTAAAATTCTAAGTCTGATTTTGATGCTGAAAAATTTCAATCTTAAAAATTCGTATTCAAACTCAGGTGGCACAGAAATACTTCCATAATAAGTCTACAGTTAAAAGATAGTCTTCTCAGGCATGACAAGTGGTTATCCCTGGATAATTAACAGGAAACATGTCTCCAGCAAGGGAGCCGTCATTTGAAAGAATTGTTAAGACTCCTTCAGGAAGCTAATTTAACCTGAAATGGTGCAAAAGATGATTGTTGGTCCAACTCAGCTTTGTCAAAACATTTGGAGGAACTGCAAAAAAAATGGAAAGGTTTTAGAAGGGAAACAGGAAGACCAATGATGAAGAATGGATGGATACTTAGAAATTAAATTAAGATGATGAAAAGGTTCATATGGTTAGAACCACAAGAACCAATTGTATTTTGTGTCTCAACAATGGCCATTCAAGTAAAATTAAGAAAACATTAAAATTATCTGTTGTATTTATTATAGTCCGAGTTCATGTCTTTTACAAAACAAACCATTTTCTCTTCTGTCCTCATCCATCTGTCGTACTGTCACTTCCTCAGAGATTGGGACATACGATGTCATCAGCCGCATGGTTTCAGATGAGCTCAATGCCGTTGTGGCCAGTGTGGAGTAAGTACATCTCCTCTAGCAACTCTCAGAGGTGTTAACGGTTTATTTTATTAACTGACAGTTAAAGCTCCATTTAGATCTGCAGACCATGTGGATTCAAAGGCTGCTATACTCTCCATGTGTCGCTTCAGACATCTTTTAAACTCTGACTAAATGAATCATTGAGCCCTCTGTGTGTGCAGTTACCGTCTGTATCCAGAGACACAGTTTCCAGAACCTTATCTGGACTGCCTCGCCGCTGCCAAACACTTCTTATCCCCCGAGTTTCTGGCCAAGTATGCCATCGACCCTGAACGCGTGGCTGTGTCAGGAGACAGCGCTGGAGGAAATCTGGCTGCTGCAGTTGCTCAGGAGGTACCGTCAGAAACCACGTCCTACATTTGAAGTACAGGGTACGATAAATACGGGGCTGGAAGATGACATACAAGGTGTTTCTGTTTCCCCAGATTTCCACAGATGACAGCATGACTGTGAAATTCAGCGTCCAGGCTTTGGTCTACCCTGTGCTCCAGGCTCTGGATTTCAACACTCCATCCTACCTGCAGAACCGAGACATGGCCATCCTCCCCCGGCACCGGATGGTCCAGTTCTGGCTGCAGTACCTCGGTGTCGATGTCTCCCTGGTGTCCCAGGTCACGGCGAACAGCCACAGTGCTTTACGACACTCAGCCATCACCCCGGAGCTCAGGTCACGGCTCGACTGGACCACCCTGCTTCCACAGGAGTTCAAGAAGAGCTACAAGCCTGTCGTCGTGGAGGAAGGGTCGCACGGGATTCTGAAGAAGGCGCCGGGGTTTCTGGATGTGAGGGCGGCGCCGCTTTTGGCCGGACCAGAGGTGTTGGCCAAATGCCCACGTGCTTATATCCTAACGTGCGAGCATGACGTGTTGAGGGATGATGGACTGATGTACGCTCGGCGCTTACAGGACGCAGGAGTCTCAGTTACTAGTGACCACGTCAAGGACGGTTTCCATGGGTCTTTAAGCTTTATAGCCTGGCCGACGGACTTTGACGTGGGGCAGAGGACTGTCAGGAGTTACATCAATTGGCTGCAGAAGAATTTGTAAGAACTTGTATGGAGTTTGGCAAATGAGAAATGTATGCACACGTGTGTTTCATGCAAATGCTCTAAGGTCTTTTCTAATATGGTAGTATAGTAGGCTTGTTAATAAAGTAACATCTACACTCAGGGCCTTTATCTACTTGGACATATCATGTTATATTTGTCATTGAGAAGCTGTGAACCTCTGCTGGCACCAACAGCGTAGCCAACACTTCGACCAAGTTGTATATGCATGAAAATGCTTTGTACACCCCCAAGCTTTCCATCAAGCTGCTGTCACAGGGTGGCACCAATGATTTCACCAATATCCACACAAACACATGCAATAACTTTTTTTTTTTTCAAATTATCTTATGTCTGAACCTTCCCGGAGGTGACGTATCTCGGCACGAGCACACCTGGACAGAAGTGAAAATATCTGACGTGTCTTCAGTTATAAAATCAGAATACCACAGCCACTTAATTGGAAACATGTATAACTAATACGGGAGAAAGGTCGAGGGTAGGAATCCAGAAATACTGACATTTCATGTTTAACGTTGTAATTTCTTTAAAATTTAAGGTTTACAAAGTTGTTGGCAATTGCCTGTCTACTAATTCAGTCAAAATGTGTGTTCTGTAAGTGAACTGGTCACATATTCAGTTCTGATTAAGTTTCTATTGGAGGCCAATTTGGTCTCCAATAGCTGCAACATACTATGAAAATTAAATGTTTTCCCTTGTCTTTTTTAGAGGGAATCAGACCTGTGACGCTAGGGCAAATACTACTATTTGCATCTGGGGCTGATAGTATCCCTGCACTAGGGTTTCCTCATTGCACAAACATACATTTTCTGCATCCACCTGATGGCAATAGCAGTATTCCCAGAAGCCAGTACATGTGAGGTGGTACTGCGTCTTCCCCTGCATCCATCCAACACAATCTTTGTGGAGTACCTGGAATATTTCATATATTTTTATGAGAGATCCTCAGTTGGTACGACAACTTTCACTTGTGGATGGTTCTGTAAATTAACAGGTAAATAAATAAATTGCTAAATAACTACTTGCCAAAATACACTTCCAAACTAGCAACTACTTACCAATTACATTTATAAACAACAAAAAAAGCAGTAATGAGCATACACATGCCTGAAAACAAACCTAAACAAAGGCATCATACATGCAACTGCTTCTCAATGAACATCCAACACCTCTATTAGCATAATTAACGCTACATAGCAGACTGAACAAAAATTACAACTTTCTAAACCATGTTCCATCATGTGTAAAATACTTACTCTTAGCTGATCACAAACACAAATAGCAGTTGAGTAAATGGAAATTTCTCAAAACAAACTATTCAAAGGCTGCTTCTGTCTCTCAGTCTTCTTACACCGTTAACTGCAGCCTTGCTGCTCCGGTAATTGTAAGGCCCGGATTCTGAGCAACGTGATTGGCTGTTGCTACTCATGATTGACAGAAGGACCAACCAATTAAGATTCTCAATAAATGTCCATTGCACTCAGACATAAAATGGATTAATCTTTTCCACATCAACCTTTGGTTTTTTTTTTTATAGATACTTGTAAATGTTTCCTTACAGCACATATCATGCTGAAAATGAGACTTGCAAAGTTGTAAAAAATAAAAATAGAAAAGTTTGTATCATTGCAATATCATTTGAATTTTATACAAGAAGGTGTTTTTCTTTCATTTATTCAGTTTGCTGTGATTTTCTCCCCTTGATAGCCCTCTCTAACCTTGCATAATAAGAAAGTATATTGTAGTTGTGGAATTGACATCGTCTTGTACAAAGAAAAAAACTATATCATACAAATTAATTTGTATACATTTTCCACACAACCTAGAAATTGAATTTGAAACATCCAACCAAAATATTTTTGAATAAATACATCAAAGAAAAGATTAATCACAGATTCTTTGGAATTCACAGAATTTTTCATCATTCAAACTGAAATGTTCAAACAACTTAACATCTTACACAAAATTTAAGAATTTTATTATTAATAAAGAACTTATTTGTTATTGACCATACTTTTTTCCAATTAACATTTTCATATTTCGTAGACCAAAATATTGTTGAAGAATGTAAATAGTTTATTTTAAAAATAATACAGGAGAGAATCCAGGATTTCGAAATAATGATACAACTTTGCCAGGAATTGTATCAAAATATAACAAAGTATTCTTTTGGCTTCATAGGAATCATAATTTTATTGAGAAATTCAGGTTAAAGTAAACCTTGTTGATTAAGCAACTAACGGTAAGAACTCCACTGTCGCACCAGATCAACTTTTTATTGTACAAGATATCTTTATTATTCCAAATAAGATATCAATGAGGTGAAAAAGTTATGGTTATAGATTAAATGCCAAGCCAACAATGCCAGTTTATGAAAGTTTGCCAGTTTAACTGGGATTTTTTTTCAATTGAAAAATTACATTTAAAAAAATTATATTAATGCCACCCATACAGTTAAAAATGTAATTGGGGAAAACATTCCAAACACTATCTTTATTTTTAATAAAATCAAATTACCCATTTTATCTTAATCACATTATTAAGAGCTAAGAAGTTTAAAACTTCAAGACCACCAAAGTCTGTTATTATTTATAATGTCTTTCAGTAAATGGTGTGTTCTTCCTCCAAATAAAGTCATAAAGTGTTGTTAGGCCCAATCTTTTGTTGGAAGCTTAAAGACTCAAAGAGAAATCTTTGGTTCAGAAACAAAGCGTTTATTATGGAGTATCACAGCATCTCAGTCAGAATGACTCAGATGTTTTTGGAAAACAGTTCACAGTTAACTTCTTGGGCTGGGCTCATCTCGTACAGACGTTGGACTCATACGCGACTGAATGTAAGTGACTAGCTACTAGTGACGCGGACAGGCCGCCATCCACATCGTTTTCTTGAAATAAGATAAATAATGTGTGTGAAATGTTGTTTTCAGGTGTGTATCTAATGGACAGAGCTAACTGATAGAACAGAGACATTTAATTCAGTCGTGTTATCTTACTGTTCCTCCTCAAACACAGAGCAGGAGCTCAGAGAAACAAGAGCAAAGGTTCAGTGGAGACGACTAAATAGGCTCAAAGGAGAAGCTATTCTAACAGTATCTTATCTAATTCTCGACTAACATTGTTTGGAACTGAATCTGCTGACATAGATGTATAAAGAGACCTTGAAATCCCTTCTGCTTTTGAGAGCAGGACGCGTCCATACAGGGGCAGATCTCTCATAAGCCAAAGACTGAATTTAATTTTTATTTTTTCAATAATAGGGTCATAATTTAACAGGTTTCTCTTTATCCCAAGGTATGTGATGTCTTAGATCCAGAGATTCCAGAACATTTATCGATACCTTTAACAACTACATTTATTTCATCTTTAATTTTTTGACAAAAATTGTGGTGTCATCTGCAAATATGATTAAGTTTAATTTCTTTACCAAACACTGAAATTCCTTGAAAAGATGCTTTTTTGATCTGAGAAGCCATAACTTGAGAATGGGTGAAATATGTGCATCCTTGTTTTATCCCACAGCTCAAATCAAATCTCTGACAGGTACCTTGGGACAATTGGACCGAACCATTATAAAGTCTGATAATCTGATAATCTGATAAAATAAAAACTTGTCAGACACTTGGAGCCAAGAGAACTTGTAATTAGATGTGGACTATTGAATGTAAGTTCTCTTGGCTCTAAGTCCCTGCTAATCAATGATCTAATTACTGAGAGTCGTTGCGATGTCTTCTGCTTATCAGAAACATGACTACAAGAGGGAGAGTATGTGAGCTTAAATGAGGCTACGCCACCAGGTTATATTAATTATCATATTCCCCGGAGTATACGGGTCGAGGTGGAGGAGTAGCAGCTGGAAAAAAGGGACAAGAAAAAAAGTAGTGAGGAATATTTCATAGGTATGAAGTTGTTAATATTTTACTGTTGCTAACATGTTGTATTTGGTCTACAGTGATCCCTTGCCACTTCACGGTTTAAGTTCCGCGGTTTTAGTTATTCGCTGATTTTTTTCAGAAATATATAATAGAATTTTCAAAAAAATTTAATAATTTCGGAAACATCACAGGATGTTGTGCGCGTTCTCTCACAGTGAAGAAGTGTTGTGAGCCAGCCTGGCCCCTTTAAGAAGGTGGCCTTATGGGTAATGTAGTGGCCTTATGGGTAATGTAGTGTGTGTGTCGTGGGACAGCAGAATGAAAACGGGGTTAGATGAAAAGTGTAGTGAGCATCAACAGCAGCCCAGCGTGTATAGATTTACATTCTCTGTTAACCGACAGGAGCCCAACAATACAACCTGTGTGATGTTACAAGTTCCTGCAGTGCCAGAATAAAGTGCTCGTTCCATGCAGAGAAAACCGGACTTTTTCTTTTGTTGTTGTTAGCATGTTAGCCGCTAATTACGAGCCAAAAATAGCACAATAGCAGCGGTTTCTTTACTACGGTTCAGAGACCAGAGGCTGTGAAGGTAACAGAAAGACCACAGTTGAGCCTTTGTCTTGTTTCGCTGCAGTGCCTCGCTACTTTTTTGGGGGTTTTAAACATATTTTAAACACATTATTGAGGCTCGGGGGGCTCCGGCTCCAGATCGCGGATTTTGATTTACGTGGGAGCACACGAACACCGGCCCCCATTAAGTGTGAAAAATAAGGGATCCTGTAGTTTTGTTTGGGTATAAAAACTACGAGGTGGTCAACAAAAACCGAATTGCAGTATGCAAAACATGCGGGTCGAAGATTACAGACGGAGACGCAACAACTTCCAACTTCGTTCGACATCTGAAGTTGCACAAAGAACGGTAAGTTCTGAGTGAAAGCTAGGTCACTTCGCTAGCTGCATAGTTAAATCAGACTGCAATAAGACTGTAATATCACTGTTAACGTTACTTTGCAAACACGATAATCTGCGTCCACTCCCTTACTCGTGCATTTGTTATAGAGGGTTAGTTCGGGTTGAATTAGGTAATTATCATACTCAGTAGACGGCTGTCAGCAGCAAACCATAGGCAAACCTAATAAAATCAAGGTCAGTTTAAATGTACTTTATATTAAGAACATATGTACCATTTTATTTTGCTGTCGGGTGATTTTTTTCCGACAGGAAAACGAAGTATATCCCACTCTCCAGCACACCAGATTCCATTGACAAAAACAGCAATTTTACTAAGCAGCACGCGGGAGTTGCTGCTGCACTGCTGCCTTGTCAGGGTTGTTTATATAATTTAAGTATATCATAACTAAGCTCAACTAACACCAAAGGCATAAAATAACACAATTAAACTTACTGATTGAGGTACCAGTAGAGCAGCTTTTTTTCTGTGTGCTGCGATGTAAAATTGCTGTTTTTGTCAATGGAATCTGGTGTGCTGGAGAGAGTCAATTTACAACATATAACTTCAGTTTAATGACAGAAAGGGCTGTTTGATGGCTTGGTAAAGCAGTGAAAATATTTGAAAATTCTTAAAATAGCGTACACTAAAACTGGCATTTTATTAGGTTTGCCTCTTTTTAGACCCTATTTCACAAATCTCAAACTATCCCTTTAATCTGAAATAAGTATTACATTACATGACCAGTGCTGTAATCTGATACAGCAGCAAAAGTATTGTAATGTTACAACACAGACACTCGTATAGTACATAATGCAATTAATATTAACACTATGTTAAGATTGATGATGGTAATATAAGTAATAGAAAGTATAATATGATAAGTGTAATATGATATAATGTCAGCACTTATGAGCAAATAATTATATTTGCATTAGTTTTGTTTTTTGTTTTTTTCAAATGTGTTTGAAGAATGTTCCTACAAAAACGTTTTGATAAATAAATACAGATCCTAAAAGAATACATGATCTGTGTAAATATTATTACTCTGTTGTTGAAAGGACTTGAAAGACTCGAAACTCAAACGGTAGGACTTGGGACATGACTTGAAACTTGTTGGTCTTGACTTTGGACTTGACAAAGACTTGAAACTTAGTTGTGACTTGCAAAACAATGACTTGGTCCCACATCTGGTTGAAAGTTAATGAAACACGGGAAAATGTCTTAATGACCAATGGACATGAACAGTGAGCACTTTAACATATTTTTGTCATCATGCAACCCCATGGAGAAAAGATCTAGTGTATTTTTTTAAGTTATTTTTAATTAATAGTCTGTTTCTAAAAACAAAACAAAAAAAAACTTCAGTCGTTTGAGTATGTGGTGAAAATGGATGGACAGAATACGTTTATCCCACATGACAGCAACGAGGTGACGTCAGCAGCCCAGCCGTGAAGAGCTGTACTTCCTTGAGTGAACGACAGAGGGCGTAATTAATATTTCATCCAACTGACGGAGGACAAATGGAGACAATGTCTTAAATCTGACAAATCTGTCTGTTGAGTAGCTGCACTGACCTTATTTCCAGAACAGGAAAAAAAAATATTCCATGTTCTCTATAAACTTCCTAAATGTTTTAACTGACTAAACATCATTTGCTTTTTCCCCCTTCTAAATTAAGAAGCTCTCAACCTGAAGACACTTTATGCATAAAATAATAATCTATACTCTGGATATACCCCACCACCAGCTCACAAGTAGCTTCAATGAGAATTAAAATAATCTGAGACAGCTCACCCAGTAAGAAAACAGTGGTTTGACATCACAATATCATCATCTTGCCAACTTTTCTCTGCATTTCCATTACAAGCAAATACATAAGCTGCGGTTTTCATTGATAACTCCCTCAGCTTTCATTTATGGTCAAGAACAGACAAGAATCTGCTTCCTCTTAAGAGCTTCAGGCGATTAAGATGCATGTCTGGGTAACTGAGATCACAGCACTGAGAATCAGTGCAGCAGCGCCCCCTGTTGGACAGAATGAAGCATTAACCTTCTGTGCTCTGAGACAGTGACACACATGTGGGTGTAAATCAATAAAAATAATTCAGTCATGTTTCAAACTATATACATTTGCTCTTCAGTTTTAAGGTTTAACATATTAGGACATAATTAAACACCATCTTGTCATTAGACCAGACCAATAAATTAAGCATGTGCAACCATAAATGAGGGACATGTGACATTTTGCTAGTTTGGTGCAGGTGAGCGTTCAGGTGTGTTTTTAGACGCTGCCAGGGAAGACAGACAACAGCAAAGATCTTTTCTCATCACTTTGAAGTCCATCATTCTCTGTAAGAAAGTTTATTCAAGTGAAAAACATTCAAGGCTGTTTATTTTCTCAAGAACAGTGAACAGCCCAAAAGGTCTACAAAGGTCAGAGAAACTGTAAAACACAAGAGCTCAGACTCCACAGGCTTTAGTTAGCAAAGTTCACGGCAGTAACTTCTGAAAAATAAAATGATTTGTTTGGAAAAGTCCTTGTTCTCTCCAAACAGCACGGCAGCACAGCTTAGTGGTGCAAAGTTGAAATCAGAACAAAACTTTAAGACTCGTGTCCGCTGGGAAGACGAGGCCAAAGTGAAGTTGTTTGGAACCAAGTTTGGATGCAACCAGTTCAACCTCATTCCAGCTGTCAAGCACGGTAGTGGTAGGTTGATGATCGGGTTAGTTTTTTTAGCCAGAGGACCTGGACACCATCCAGTCTGTCCTCTACGGTCAAATGTGAGGTCATCCGTAATCTATATTCATGAAATATTTTCAACATCTTTTGATGTTTTGGATCTTTTGTCTTATGTGGGCCAACCGGGTCGGGGACCCTCTTGGTTCTGCTCTTGCACAATCATTATGGGGGGTGGGGCTGGTGGGGGGGACTGGGCTCAAGTGGGTTTGGTGTCAGAGTGCAGCATGGTGGGATGGGGGGGGGGTATCTGGGTGCTCTCGGGGTGCACTGTGTGTCTGGGTGTGAATATGCAGAGTGAAGTATATGTAGTATGTACTGTAGTATATATTGTAGTATATATTATAGTATGTACTGTAGTATATACTAGTGCTGGGCAATATGACGATACATATCGTGGGGACGATAGAAAAGTGTGTATCGTGCCATTTCTCTTCTATCGTTTCTATTGTTTCTAAACTAATTTTATCAATTATTACAGCAAATATGTAATTAAATAACCTGCAACGATAAATTTGATAGAATCATATCTACTTCTACAAAGTAGCCTTTTATGTTTGCACTTTTATTCATGGTTAATGCCTTAAACAGAGTTCTCTTCAACCCTGATGTTTACTTTAGACACTATATTGGTTTGCAAACTTTGCACTACAAGGTTACAGATTTCAGAAAGTTGAAAAATAATTTGTGTTTATTTTTTATAGCTGAACTTCAGTGCAAAATGTGTTTTTTCCTCTCAGAAACTGTTGTGCACTTAAAAAAAAATGTGAAAGCTACTGTACCTCTGTACCTACCTGTATTTGCTGCACTAAAATGTATGTTTGTGACAGTTCAGCTAAATGTCCCTTCAAAATAAAGTTGAAAAGTAAGCAATGAAATTTTTGTCAAACTTTTCAGAGAATAACTGAAAACGTACTTTATTATGCTATATCATGATATATATCGTTATCGTGATATAAAATAGTCCATATCGTGATATATGATTTTTTCCATATCGCCCAGCACTAGTATATACTATAGTAAATATTATAGTATGTACTGTAGTATGTATGTATGTAGTTAAATCTATCTGGATATGAAATTACAACTAAAATTTAGGATAAGGCCTCAAAAACCAGATAAATTTTAAGGGTAATCTTGGAACATTGGAGAAGGGGTAGGATTAAATAAGTTTAACTTCTTCCTACCTCTTTTCAGACATATTAAACCAGATATGTGTTTTGCATATTGATATGTATATGTATGTATATAGATTGGTGTGTATACATTGGGTATACTTTTTGTTATTTCTTCTTTTTCTTTTTTGAGGGGAATATGTCCATTTAATATTTACATTTATTTACAAGAGATTCTATATGTTTCTAAATTATGGTTATGAACATGTGTCAGTGTATATTGATTTATGCATTATTGTAGATTTAATAAATATATTATATTTATTTTCAGATACATAGATTCATGATAGTGTTAAAATTGTCTATGCTTTAAAAGATTGTTTTGACATGTCTGGAATGAATCAATAAAATGAATTAAATGAACTTTAAGAATTCAGGTTTTAGGAGGGAGGGATTGTGCGTCTCCACTTCGTCCACATGCAGAAACTTCTTCTCAGAGACGAGCTCAAACCAGTGGTGACAAACCAGCTCAGTCGCTGGCAAGCGTGCGCTGCGTTTCTTTACTGTTTACTTCAAATAAAAGACAATGAACAACTGTTGTCCTCTGTTGGGAATTTGGGGAGATTCCATGACTTTACTCAGAGGAACTCAGGGAGGAGAAACCTTCAGGGAAAGAGAGAGAGAGAGAGAGACGGAAAAAAAGGGAGTGGAGGGTGGAAAGAGCATCTGTCATGTCTTCTGGGGATTCAAGCCCCCCCCCCCTTCCCAAAAAAAGAAAAATGTTCTTATGTTCTTATAACTCGAGTTTTCCAGCGGGTGCAACCTTCACAGAAAGTTTTATAAAACCTGCCCAAATAACATTTTTCCTAAAATGTTAAATTATTAAGCTTTAAAATGCTTGAGGATTAA